>KK122351.1:0-101465 GCA_000611955.2 Stegodyphus mimosarum
TAGAGTCAAGGCTTTCCGAAATAACAAGAGAAGTGCGCAAAATATATCCAAAAGCAATACAAATAAAGTAGCGAAAACAAACAAAAAAAAAGTGTTCGGAGAGCTATCAGAAGCGAGAATGCTTATATCACGTGGAAAGTTAAAGAGCCGAGCTGCGTTTGTTTACATTACGATTTCCCCCCCTCCCCAGCCACAGCTGACAAGCAAAATACAAAAAACATCCAGAATATAAACAATCTGAAGGTCAGAATACTAAACCTACGTTCAGTTTAAATGTAATGGACACAGAGTGCCATCTAGTGGCTATTAAAAATTGTTTCAGCTTAAAATGCATATCTGCACTGCCTGTTCACTAAGCTAGTTCTCCAGGAGTGCACGGGTGAACCGGCCGGGCCTCACATGCGTCCGTATGAAATGCATATACGATTCGCCCGTCGCGAAGAGGTTAAATATGGTAGAGAATTTGATGAAAATAATTTCAATGCTGTGGATGAAAGGTTCTATATTATGTATAACTGTTCCATTATATTATAAACTGTTATGCATAACTGTTTATATGGTTTCTCAGGAACCAAAAATTTCAGTTAAGAAAATCTTCACTATGCTTTTATTACATGAAAATAAAATTTTAAAAAAAAAGTACTGTACCTTTACATATAAAATCTGTTCAGATATATTTAATAAACACTTCAAATACAAGTTACAAATTCAATAATGAATTTTGTTTTACCCAGCACAACATAATGCAATCATTATTTGTGAAAATCAAAACTTATTCCCAAAAGAAGAACATTCTTTTCTATAGCTGCTTCATAAATTTGTTTTCAAATGTCTTTAATTGTGTTGATTATAGACATAGAAAAATGAATTTTTTAATATCTTTATAGATTCTTCACATAATGATGTGAAATATTGCATTGGAAATTTCTTCTAAATACAAAATATTTTTTTTTTTTTATGATTTACGAATTTTTCTCACCTGATTATAATCATCTTTAAGTAGTTAAAACATTATAAAATTATGATTTTTATTTCACAGTGACTATACAGAAAATTAAATTTCATTTTTACAGAACCCTTTCACACCCATAGTATTGTTGCACACAGCTCCAATTATTTTTTTATTAAAATCCTTTTTTTCCTTTCTAGGCTAAGCAAAAATAAATTTGTTAGTTTATTTTTTATGTGTTTTTAATTTTATAATTAAATTTAACATAACAATAAGCATATATTTGACTATTTAAATTGAACACTAAAATTTACTTGAAAATAATTTTATTACTTTATTAGTAAAAACTATCTTAATGGAAACGAATCAGTTATGTGTTTTGTACGAAATGAATGAAAAAATAACTTTAATTTTTGCAGTAAAACTATTTTTAGGTCTCACGTAAATAAAGAATATTTTTATTGTTTTGCCTCAATTGAAGTAGAAACAAGTTGCTTATCCAGGCAATAAAAATACATTCATTATTTAATATTGCTAAAAATTATATTTTATATTGTAATTCAGGAAAATGAAATAATTTCATGATTTTTAGCCTGTAATGTTGCTAAAAATTCTTTTTTTTTTTTTTTTTTTTTTTTTTTTGTACTTAAGAAATGATTTTTGTGTTTCTGCATTGTTTATTAGAATGAAAAAAAAATTTTAAAAATTTCCGCACTTGCATGATATAAAAATGCATTTGATCTTCATATTTTTGCATTATGTATGGGACTTATTTTAGTTTAGATATTTGTAGTTTATTCGTATTTTAGAAAACATTGGAATTGCATAGAAAATCAAACCTGTAGCTACCTTTTCCAAGCACTTTCATATCAGTAGAATCATATGTTATTATTAAGAACTATTAAAGAGTATTAATTATGCTTTCGAAAAGTCATGATTGTTTTTTTACCTACATTGTTTTTTTTACCCAGTAAAATAATTTGTGAATAGAACAAAAATGGTTTAATAAATGAATCAAAATTAATGTGGTTATTTATAAATAGCATAACTTCTTTTGCTCTTGCTCTGCATTAGAAAACTATTTATAAATAACCACATAACTGCATTAGAAAACTATTATAAATAACCACATTTATAATAAATGCTATTTATAAATAACCACAAAATTAATGTGGTTATTTATAAATAGCATAACTTCTTTTGCTCTTGCTCTGCATTAGAAAACTACTTCTACAACATATAAATTTGTTTCTAATTTAAACACTGCAATGGAAATCTATTTTGCCAAATATACAACCAAGCTTCTCTTATGGTTTTATAATTTTTGACCTTCTGATCATAATTTTATACTGGTTTTAATGGTAGTATATTGAAATCAAGAGAATGCATAATTGCTTTATAACAAATTAACCAGAAAAATGAAACCAATGATTTTGCATTAATTTTAAACCAATGCACACAACTTTAGAGAGAATACAATCAATCATACTTAGAAACTATATTCAAGATATAAAAACCACAATTGCCAGCGTTTCAGGGTTCTTCTAAATAATAATAATAATAATAATAAAAGGAAAACAATTCTTTCATTTTTCACTTCAACTAATGAAGATCACAACTAATTTTGAAGTACTTCATTATTTCATTAAGTACAATTTGAATCATCAGATTTTGTTTATGCTGTACAAATCACAACTGTATGCATTCTGCCATTTAGTTAAGTTTTCAGATACATAAATCTGAAAATGAAAAATACAGCATAATTTTATATATATATATATATATATATATATATTGTTCCCTCCTGTCCCTTTTGCCAATATATGTTCTAATAGTATACAGAATCAAATTACAGGAAGGAATTATCTGCCTTTTGTTTATTACTTCAAAAAGTAATGCAAATGATAAATCATTTCCTTCAATTTTTCAATAAAAGAGCAAAAGCAAAATTACTGCTTGTTATAATGCAAGCTACAATTTAACAGGTAAACAACCACATATAGATTGAGAGCTGCAGTTTGAGCATTCTTGTCATATAATAACAAGTTGTGCAGGAACCCATCCAGCTTTGTTTTTTTCCTGTAAAACAGATATTTATTTAAATCCACAACTTTTCAAGGCCTCATATTTGCTTATTTGGTCATCTGATTACAAGGAGAAAATACCCTTCTTTAATAAACTGTTCCAGTCAATAGTTATACCACTTCAAAAGTTGAGTTGCTTCTTCCATTGCTTAATCGATATCACTGCACTATAACAAACAGTACTCTGAAACCAGTGAACTAGTTGGAAAAACATATGCCTTTCCTTCAGTTACAATTTTTCATGTTGAGCTTTCAATGATATATAGTTTTATTTAATGACCATTTTCATGTATTTGAACGTGAGGTGAAATGCATCTTTATTGAAAGAAAGATATGGTATCTTCCTCGTTTAGCAAACATTTTAACATTTATTATTATTATTTTTTTTTGGTTGTTGTTTTAATAAAATCATGTTAAAATGTGGAATACTCAGAGCTACTCTTGCAGTGACTGAATAATGAGTGATCACGAATTGTTGACATTTACAGGAAAAAAATAAAATATGATAACATATGGTTTATTCACAAAAAACAACAACTGCTCATTAAGACTCCCAGCCATTTGATGATGGCTTTGTTGGCAATTTATTGATAATCTTGTCAGCATTTACAAAATGAGGGCTGTAATAAAAAAGAAGTACCCAATATTCACATATTAGGGGTTCTGTACCCACCATAAATATTCTTATTTGTCATTATTTGTTAACCTATTTATCACTCTTTCTTGTGCAACCATTAACCTATTGTCACAGAATGTTATAGATGTTGGATAATTTAATACTTTAACTATACAAATTAATTTTAAAATTTATCAAACATTCTGTATGAAAAATAATGCTTCACTACATTTATATTTTAAAATACTATTTCTATGCATAGTATTCCAACTATGCTATATCATAAGAAATATCTGCTCTCATTTACATATGCTTTCGCATACACAACTAAGTAATTACTGTAAGGTACTATTCTGTTATTGGGATTGGTTTCAGAAAGGTATGTTTGTATGCATGTACGTATGTGTCCATATATGCATGCATATATGCATGTGTGAGTATACAGACACATATAAGCACATACACTTCTGAATTCAGTCCTCATAACAGAAAAGTATCTACTGCCAAAACATACAAAATTTTTAATTAAAAAAGTAGACATAACTTACTTGTTTCCTAGGATTATTTGGAGATTTTCCTGTGTTTGTGTCATATTTTGTTCGAATAAAAGGCATCTCTTTTAAACCAATTTTTTTATAATAATGACCTGAAGGAATATGGATGTTGAAATAATTTCGTGGACATGACAACTGCCTTGCATTTAACACTTCCTCAACTACAAATTGACCTATTAACATATAAGAAGAAATCAAGTATAGTAAAAATAAATAAGAGTTCTTTGCATCTAAAACTAGCATGTTAAAATACTTTTAATTGCAAAGTTCAAAAAGCATTCATTCACCAATTAATAAAGTGAAGAAAATAACAACTTCAGTCAAGTATAATATAATATGAAGTAAACACATGAAGATAAGAGCTTTTAGCATTTAAATTTAAAAATAGCACTTTAAAAAATACTATTAACCTTCAGATAAAAAAAGCATTAAATCAGTAATTCATAATTGAAGCAAGATTTCAGATGCAGATCAAATAAAAAATAAAATATATCTTATTTTTTTCCCACTTACTGCACAATTTATGTACAAAATTTATATATTTCATATTGAGTAATAAATTCAAAATAACATTAGAAAATTTTTATTCCATGTTATTGTGTCTTCAGAATATCAGTACTGATTTCAAAGAATTTAAAAAATGTCAATAATATTTTGCCTTTGAATACATCCAACCAGCAGCAAAAATAAATCCATACTAAATTTTGTGCCACAGAATGTAAAACTTTAGCAACTAAATATCAGAAACAAAACAGCAATTCTAACATCTAAATTTAAAAAACTTACCAAAAAAGACCATAAAAACATTCTTCCCTGTTTTTGAAGATGACTCATTATGTCCAGCACAGGCAGAAATTTCTTTCATAATACTATCACTAACGACAAATGGATTTGCTTTACTATGATTAACAGGTTCGTATACTCCTCCTTTATATGCTGATGGTAATAAGCGAATCAAACTGCTTTCTAAAAGTAAAGAGTTTAATATATGACATGATCTAGCATTAGCCAAGAAATATTAAATTTATGAAGAACTACAACAGTTTGAAATATTAATTTATAATAAAAATAATAAGTTTTACTTTTTGATAAAAAATTATCTTAATTTCAAATATATCATAATCTTAAGAAAATATCAGAGAATGTTTCACTTCTTTAATTAATTTTTAATCATCACTTAGCACTATGAATAATTAGGAAATTATAAGAAAAGAGAGGGTACAGAAAAATGCGCATAAATAAAATAAACACTTGAAGGATAAATATGAAATTATATAATAAGTAAAAAAGCTTCATAATAGAACTAGGTATTATTTGTTAATAAAATATCCACACTGGTTCTATTGTAAGAAGGCATTATATAGAAATAATCTAAATTTTGAAGGTGCTTTATAAGAAAATACGGATTTGCATATAAGATGTCTGTAATATATCAGGCTGATATATATTTGCTACAAAGAACATTAAATACATATGGATAATCAGATTTTGCTTTAAGCTATGAATATTGCAACTACATAATACTCTTAGTAAGATTTCATATATGTCATTCCTGTAACATATCTTTTTCTTCTGTTCTTATTACCAGTACTTGTTCTAAAATTAGTATAACCACAGCATTAAATCAGAAAAAATAATTAATTGCCTTTTATTTTTTTGAAAATTAATCCATGCTACAGCTTTTGAAGTTACACACAAAATGAAATTTAAAAAATTAATTTATATATTGCTAAAAACATGTGAGGGTATAAAACCTGAAATGAAATTCAGTTTAATACCAGCATAATGCCTAATGATAAGGAAAGTTATCCATTTAGTTAAGTTATTAATCCCTTCATTTTCCAACTCCACAGATCAGTCCTATCATCATTTATCTATTACAGAAATCAAACACTAGGATTTTTTAAATCTGTATGTAGTTTGAGCCTGAGTAAAGATGTCTTTTCAAATACACTATAAAACATATCCTTACAATATGTTTTGTACACATCAAACATGAACTATCTAAAGAATGCTCTTGGAAAAGATTAATTTTCATAACCACACAAATACACATATATGCACATACATACATACATACATACACATGTACCACACAAAATGTGAAACACTATCATCTACTAAAGAAAATCATTGTTACACTATTTTCCTAAAGGTTTATTTTCCAGATGTTTTGTATTACTTTAGAGAGATTCTGCAGATTTCAAATTTCCTGAATTTTGAATTATGTGTGTAGATCAAGAACTTCTTTTTTTAAAAACTAATACCATACCATTATACTACTAGAAGACAAAACTTCACTCAAAGGTTTTCATTTTAAAAGACTACATCAGATTTTTTATTTTATACTTCTAGAAAACAAAATATGCAGAAATTTCAATAATTTACGGAAATTCATGTATAGTTTTCAGATACATCATTACATGATTATTTTACAAATCATTTCTCTGAAACCCCATTTCCTGCTAATATTATGATTTCTGTGCATACTACTACTAATGAAAATCATCATAATATCTTAATACCAAAATAAACAAGCTTGAATGAAGCATATAAGCATAACACTGCTAATATATATATTTGTAGCCTGAAAAAAGTTATTATTGATATGATGCAAAAATACAGAAATTTCACTGGTATATAATACCTTTCAATTTAAGATGTTTGATTTGCATCAAATGAAGTATTAAAATTTTGTAATACTGGATAAAGTAAAAAAAAAAAAAAAATTCTCAGATTCAAAAGATAACATAAAAATGTAAAGCTATACAAATGATGCTCAAGAGTGTTACTTAATGTATTTTCTTTTCCCTAAATTCCTACAGGGTCATTTTCTACAAAATCATTTTTCAGCTGCCTGAATGTAGGAAGACTTTTTTTTTTTTTAATTGCACAAGATTCTTACTCAGTAAAATTTGTATAAAAGAAATTTATTCATTAAAAATATGTTGAAATTCAAAGAGATTAATTTGTAGTATGATGATGAATCATGAATTTAACAAATACATGATAAGATATTCAGTTTATAAAACTTTTTTATTTTATGAACTTTCAATTTTGTATCAAAATAATTATTTTATGCTTTATTCTTCATAGTTGTTTGCTCAAAAGTTTTACATTATACTGACAATAAAAGGACATTACAACCCTATATTTAAAAAGATGCTTTACAGAAGAAAAGTGAAGCAATGCATGATAATGTTACATTTTCGAGCTTCACATACTCATATATCTTACAAAAAAGATAATTATAAACAGTCTCAGTATCATACGTTAATGTAAACTAACATGTTTTCCTTTAATGTAAGTGTTAAAAGACATCTAGTATATTATTTAGCATATTTTTAACTGTTTCTCTTCCAGCATATCATACATGACATGTTTCACTTCGCAGGTCTATCATATAAAAGGGTGGTATTCAGGCTATGAGTCATCATGCCAAATGGGGTCAGAAAATTTTAAAGTAGAGATGCAAGGTGGATAAAAACTAACAAATCTGAATTGATGATATATAACTAAGGGTTGATTCTCTCACTAGTGTTATGAAATTCTGTTTTGGAGTTGTTTGCATTTTTATGGAGTTACATCACTGGTATAAAATTTTTATGGAATTAAATATCACTGGTATAGAATATGATATGGGAATGAAGTGTCACTAGTGTCCACTGTACCATATTTCTATACAAATTATGTAAAAATAACATAAAATTTAATTGAATGGAATGTTTTAAGCATTCACTATGTTATGAATATCATCTGCTGTATTAATCTACAAATGTAAAATGCTGATCAATGTTCAGGGTTTAGAAACATTTAGCATAATGAAGAGCTTTTGTTAACATAAGAATGGCAGTAGGATATAAAATGCATTGATCTTTTCAATTTTTAAGTTTCCTGCTTTATAAATACATGCAAATAATTTTGATACATAAATGTAGTATTCTTAATAATACTCCATTTATTGAAAATTTTTATTTTAATTGTAAAAAATCGGTTACTTTTTGGTTCATATGTAAATGTAGAATTTATATACTTAACTAAAAGCATATTGTATAGGAATTTCTTTCATATGTTAGGCATAACTGCAAAATATGCTTCAGCACATAATAACATTCAGTGTTCCGAATTTATGGGCCAACAAAGGAACTTCATTTTTCCTGCACTGGAAGCAAAGAATTTAAATGTTACGTTACACATATAAAGATAGATGCAATTTTCAGAAGAGAAAGGGAAGAAATCCTATTCACCAATACCAATTTTTGTTAACAAAACTACTAATAGGTATGCTTCTAAAATTCCTGCAAATTGTGCTGTACTGATGAATGATATCAAAAATAAGCCTTTTCTCCTACTAAAAATAAATTATAACTATACCTGTCGAAATTTCCTTTTCCACCTTCAGTGAAATTACTTAATTCATAATTAAATGACTTATTGCTAAGATATATTCAATCCATATTTTTCTCCACAACAATCTTTAAAAATGATATGTGTATTTTATTATTTCATTTATTAATATATAATCACCAATGTGCATTTGCTGTTCCCAGACATAAGAATTTTAGCTATGTTATCTGAAATAAAACATGAAAAATTTACAGAAGTAATTTTGAAATTAATCTATAAAATGCTTTGCTAGATTAGGTAAAATTTAATCTTCAGAATTTTGAAGATAAGCACTTAAAGAGAAATTTATACAGTAAATCCTCATTAATACAAATCTTTAAGAACTGAAAAAATCAAGATTTCGTGTTAAGATTCCCGTTAACTGAGGTCTTAGATTTTATGTTGGAAATAATTTTTTCTACACGTTAACCATTTACAGTATATAGTTACATAGGTTCTACAATATCCTACGCATGTTATCATAAAAAAATACTACAGTAATACATTAATTACTGCACTATAACTTGAAAAAATTTACTCAAAGATGATTTTTGGGTAGAAAATTCCTGTATATTTTGCTGTCACAGAAGGGGACAAAATTCCTGGTGACTTCATAGCCAATTCCATAAAATTAGCAGTCAATTCGAATGTTGTAGTGAAACAGTGTCCAAAGCGTGTACCATTTTCTGGCAGGTGAGTGGAATAATACTGTCCCCCTTACTTTCTTCTGATGACATTTTTTGCACCTCTGACAGAACTTCTTGTACATCAGATTCCACTGTAGCATACACAGATGCAGACTATTCCATTTGGCAGTTGAAGCGGTATCATTGTCACCATCTAACTCATCAAAAGGATTACTATATGTCTTCAGGCTCTGCTAAAACAGTTCCGTATGCATTGTGATGACATGGATTTCTATGATGCAGTGATAGCTTTTATTGTGTCCAACACACTCCGTGCAGGTGTTTCCACATCCTTTTTAGCAATGCGAATTGCAGCTCTCACAAGTCACCTACGATAAGACCTCTTCATCGCAAGTCACCTGTGATAAGACCCTCCTTCTCTCACTTGGTCAAATTCATGCAACCAGTTGTTTGCTCCTTCTTCATCAACTTTATTTCCCCCATCACAAATCACTAATGACAAAATCAAGTGCCTTTGGAAACTGTACAGCCAACCAGCCTTCCTTGAGGATTTTCAGTTCTATTTGCAGATCTATGTCTGTCTTCTTGGCCATGAGTCACTCTTTTACTACTTGCAGCTTAATGTTGGTTGTTGCATCCTGAAAGTTACCAGAATGGCATCTACTGGTCTACCAAACAATGCTGCTAGAACTTTCAGAGAATAAAAACATGTTGGTGTGTGCTAAAAATTTATATGAAGCTAAAATACATATAAAGTCGTTAGAGCAGTTGAAGAAATTATTAACTTATAAAAGATGGGAAGGGGATTCCATGAAACATTAATAGTGTTACAGGGATATACGCATTTTTGGATAAACGAGGTAATTTTCATGATCTTGATGATTTGCAACAAACCTGAAGCAAAATGACAACAATCTGTTTATTAATTAAATTTTAATTATTTATTGATGACATCACTATTTCTTCACACCATTATGTCCTACAAGGTGCAATAGTGTTTTAAGTTATAGGTCGCAGATATTTTTAATACTGAAATTAATTTTTCATAAAATGTCTTAGATTACCTCTTCCAAAGAATGGTAACCTTAAATTAACACAAATATTTTTAATGATTACTCCTATATTAAAATATATGTAATTAATGAAAATATAAAATTTTAAGTAAGTTTTTCAGCAATAAAGAGGATGTTCATATATTGATTTATCATTTGAATAATAATAATTATTGAATGAAACATACAAAAATAAATATTTTAAATGGCATTTACAAAGTCAGCAAAACATGTAAATTAATAAAAAGATCAAAATGGCAATGAAAAAGCATTTTTATTTCCAAAGCAAAGAAAATTATAAAAAATAGCATTCCTTTAGAAATACAATGTTTAAAACAAAATCACTTGGTAACAAAAACACTACACTACATTACAGTTATTACAATAGTTCATGTTCATGAGTTTCACAATCATGCAGTTTGGAAATGTACCAAAAATGATAAACATCACAGTTAAGCTTTGTTTTTCTAAAAAGAAAAACATTAATTACATTCATATTATTTTTTTTATATGATACACTCTTATAAAACTAGTCAGAAAATTCTATAAAATTGATATATTTCTCAATTTAATATAACAAATTCTCAGGCAAATAATTTTATATTGCAATCATCAGCAAAAAAAAAGTAATGCATATCACAAAAAAACTTTAAAAAAAAATTGTGAAATATGTTTCATGATTTTGGGTTAATAAAGAGGTAGAATAGATTAAAAAAAAATAACACTCAAGACAATAGAAAAAATAAATACTAATCAGCTCTTAATAGGAATTTTTTTCATTTATAGGCACATTTAACACTTCTTAAATAGGCTCATTACAATCTTGGTGGCAAAATTCTAAATTAAACCATTAAAACAACAAAAAATTCTACTTAAAAATCTTTTATAACCATTCTGAAAAGTATCAAAAGTATTAAAAAGTAATTTTTTTTTAAATTCTTACCATTTGAAATGTTAGAATGAGTGACACATAACATTTACATTTTTTAAAATCAAAACTATAGGATCAATTATGCAGTTTTATACAACATAACTCTCTAAGTTATGCATATGGTATAAATGAAATATAAAAATATTAAACTAGTATTTATATAATGAATACAAATAGATTTAAAAAATTGGAAAAATATATCAATCTGAGAAAACTGTGTTTAATGAATAATCTTAGCATTAATTTTAATGTACGCATCTATAGGTTTAAAATTTACTTAGAGAAAATTCTACTCTAAAAACAAGATGTAATCTTTGTCATTTATGCAAATTAAATATAACTAACATGTTATTAATATTTCATATATTTATTTTTTGAATGTATGTTATCATGTTATGTATGAATTTAGTTTGAGAAATCCATCTATGAGTTATAATATTCTAAGCTGCTCTGAATGAGCATAAAAAGGGAAACATTTTGAAACATATATCTCCAATATGAAAATATGTTTGAAACAAGAAACAGTTCTTCATCCTTATGTAAGTGCATGGCATCACATCAGTTTCATTTGTTGGGAGGAAAAGGTAGTAAGCTAAATGCAAGAAGCATTTTCTTCCAAACTTATCTCTTCTTATGTATAATCTTAAACCACCACTCTGAGTTTAGAAGAAATAAAAATTTTTAGCTGTCTGATTCTTGGTATATTAACATTTTGAAAAAGAAAGCACTTTCACTGCTGACCCTATATCCAATTTGCATGATTTTACCAGTGCACCTACTTAAGAATTAAAGTTATAAGACACAACATTATGTCACATAATAAGCAAACACTTATAATAAGCACCAGAGAGATGCACAGTATTTAAGAATAATTCATAGACCAGTATACATAATGAGAAGAGAATGCTTTACTGTCTAACTTCATTTTTTTTCAAGTCAAATTAAAATTTCTATTATTTTTTAAAGTTAAAAATAATATTTTAAGTGTCATATACTATGATACAATATTTTCTGAATTTTATGTATCTAAAATTATAAAACTTGAGTTTAAAATAATATAAGGAAAGTACATGCAATTTGCAAAACTTTATATTTCTGAAGTAAATAGCATTTTTTAAAGTCTGTTATTTTTATGAGATAATAATAATATAAATTTACATTAAAATTAACATTAAAAGAACCAGCTAAACAAATTTCAAAAGAAATTGATCAAAGTACATTAATTTTCTACTAAGATGATAATCAAATTTCCAAGTACGTAAAGTGCAATTCAAGTAAAATCAAACATAATGATGCAAAGAATAAAATAATTTACATTAAGTAAATTATATTAGAGGCAATTACATAACATCGCTGCTACTTAATAAAGTAAGCATTCTGATTTATTTTTGTTTGAATAATTTGAATTCACTAAAACAGAAGAATGTATACATTGAAAGAACTAGGTTAGGTCATAAGTACATATATTATTATAGTTGCCATGTTAAAAGATCTGTATGTTAACACATTTATTCCACAATCTTTAGGCATATACTAAGCCAATTCTTGTGAAGCATAAAACAAATTATTAAATTATTATCAGCAAC
Source organism: Stegodyphus mimosarum (assembly GCA_000611955.2). NCBI lineage: Eukaryota > Metazoa > Arthropoda > Arachnida > Araneae > Eresidae > Stegodyphus > Stegodyphus mimosarum. The sequence goes on from KK122351.1 coordinate 12,806, forward strand.
TAATATTGCTACATAAGAATAGTTTCATACTAGAAGAAAAGACTTTATTCATATACTTCTGTTTTTGAAATTTCCTATATGTATTCATTAAAGCTGCTCATAATTTTAAAGCTCATTTTAAAGTTAAAACCTGCTGCACAGCATATATCTGCAAGATACTTTTTTATACTTACACAACTGAAGAGTAGTCTCTCAAATAACTGTACTGACTGAAGGAATAAAACAAATGTGTACAACTTTGAATCAGAGCAACAGAAGTTGAATTTTCTGATTCTTCAGTATAGCTCTGCTACCTCAATTAATCAAAATGTTATGTGATAAAATAATCATATATAAGAAATCTAACTTGAATCTCATAATCAAAAATACCGTACTACTTCCATCACTATTACCTAAAAGTAAAATTATTGTTAAGCAATTCTCAAACAATTATTCTGTATTAAGAAATATATTACATAATGTTAGAAATATATTTTGTCAATTACAGTAACACTATAAATATTTATAAAAATTACCATTTAAACTTATTATTAAAAAAAAGATGAATTAGTTATAAAATTTACATCAATATTATTAACAAATAAAATGAAGATATAAATTATTAATAAACATGTATATTGGCTACACACTGCATAGATAATTTGAAAGATATTTTAATGGCCTTATCACACATGAAACTGCAGTATTTCAGAGAACCGACAATTTGCCAAACTGCAATAACAGAATAAATAGTTAATGGGAAGAATTTTAAATCATTTTATTTGGAAAATCTATTTTCCCCTGACAACATAAAAATGACAAAATATTTTTAATATACAATATTCAATATACATATTCTAATTCAGTAATGAAAGCCTCCTGACAGTTCCTCAAGAATTTTTCAAAACAAGTATAAACAATAAGATTATTTTATAAAGCCCTAAATTAATATAACATAATATATCAATTTTAAAATTAACTACAGTTAAATATACTAATATAAGTAGCCCACTGTGTGAAATAAAAAAATAACAATAATAAAATGCTAAGCTTTTCTAATGCAAACTGATGGCTGCTACTGACTTGCATATTACTCAGAAAAATCATCTAGTATTAGTTAACAGTAATACTAGTTTACTGCATCATATATTTATAGAAACTAGAAAAATTTACCTTTTTCTTTTGTACCTTATACTTTTCTCCTGTATAAAAAAGGCATTAAATCAAATTTTTAAGCAAACTGAGCTACAGAACTCTCACTTCACATTTAAATAAATATAGCATTTCTTCACATTATGACACCTGGCTTAGCTTCCAATGACAGAAGCTAAAAGTACAAAGTCTGTTAGTTCAACCAGCAATATCATTCATAACATAACAATTAGACATACATACACAAACATAAAGAATAGTTAAGCTCTTCAAAGGCATTAATTTTGTTAAACATGAGAATCATATAAGATAAAAATGGTACATGTATAAAGACAACTAACTACATTAGCACTATAGAGCCAACAATTCATTAAGATTACTAACCAGACAACAGAACTGGTTGGTTTGATCAAATAATTTTATAGTTAAAATTGATGAAATAAAAGACTTTTATACATGTAATTTTTATATTAATTTAAAATGAAACTCGCATATTATTGCAACCACCTTACAGGAAATTATGAAAGTTTTAAAATGTACCAAACTCTGGTTGCCTTTTCAGGTAACCATGCACATAGCAATTCCTACATTTTAACAACCAATATTGCCATTTTTGTATTTCTCCCCTTGGTTATTTTCAACCACTTTTATGGACAAATCATGATTACTTTTTGTCTTAAAAACCGATATTAAAATATGTGCTCGCGAGATTTGCTTGCACAGGGAAGAAAGGTGGGTACAAATTTTACATGAATACAGAATTTTGCTGCAAAACTGCTGAAGGAACAATGTTTTGATTCTCTCCTCAAAGTGATCACCATAAAATTTTTAAAAAAATGAAAAAAGCCCCGCTTATAAAATATTTATTGATTGTTTTTGGAAACAAAGTTGAAACATACACAATATGCCTGCAATAAACCATTTTTTACAACAAAAAAGATCACTGTTTCTTTCCTTTCATAATATTTGCCAAACTTCATCAAGCTGGTTGACACTAATACATAAATATGTTTAAAACAACAATAATATATGTTTAATCTGAAATAAATACATTCATATATTCTTATAAAATATTAAATGTTTTTCATATAAACTTAAATAAAACACATCTTTTAAATGCAGCAAAATAAATCAAAATTTAATGCTGCAATTCATATTTTATTCACTGATTTACATACACTTATGCACACAAGTAGTATATCTATGCAACAAAGTAACCAAAGATTAAATGATTAAAGAAACAAAACCTGAATAATTTACAGCTGAAAAATTAGTTACAGTATTATAAAGTAAACTATTATATTCATACATCTCCATATTATTTTAATATAGTTCTCAGGTGTCAAATAGCAGTATCTTTCATGTGCTTAATATTTATTAATAACAAGCAATATTAAATATTAGTCTATTTTTAATGGTTAATTAAAAAAAACATTCAATGCAGCTTGTGAAACAGAACAGCAGTCTCTCAAAGTACAATGATATTTTTAAACGGCAACAGCAATAAACTAAGGTAGAATTTTTCATAAATTTCAAAAAGCCAGCATTTTGACAGTATAATTAAAAATGAAATCAATGCATTATACTTGCAACTATTTTTCTACAAAAAGAAAAATTAGATACTTTACTGAACACTTCTTTTTTGACTTTTACTCTTCCAATTTCTTAAACAGCATTAAATTAAATTTACATGCTTAAAGTAAAATAATTAATACCATTAACAGTTATTAACAATATACTTTAAGTTCCAGCTGATGAAATGGATATGTCTGTAACGGCTCAGCTAGAATTATAAATGTTAACATATGTTTTCAAAGGATGAATTTGATTTTTCGTAATTTATTTTATATTTACAGTATACTGTGATTTTATTCTCAAACAAATACATGTGGGGAGCAGGATATGAATTTATGCACAATATAGGTTTCTTTTCCAGAATGACATATGAATAAAAATTCATTAACTTAATTCAAAATCAGAAATATTATAAGTTAATATGTGTTTTACTATCATAAAACTGTGACTGTATATTTGAAATAAACTTTTAGTAAAAACTAATGAGTTTAACAGCTAGAGCTTACAACCAGAATTCTAATTTAAAATATATACAGGGTGATTCAAAACTAGGGGAACAAACTCTAAGAGAGGAGAGTACATCTAGATGACATGGAATCGCATAGTAATGTAAGGTTGGAAATGCAATTCTAATGAGAGAGGGGGGCATTAGGGGCTGTCACAGGAAAATTGTTGATAGCCACTCGCAAAAGTGTTAGAATGCAGAAATTGACATTTAAAGAGCTAAAAATAAGTCATGACCCTGATAATGAAGTAGTTCAAATAACCAAGTTTCATAACGCGGGCACTGCATGGAATCTTGGACATTCTGAAATAAGCCAGTCATCCATTGGATATTTATAGTAGACACGCAGATGCACCATTTCAAAACGCCCAGTGCATTTCAGTATGGCCAAGATTCCATGCTTATACCATTACAAAATATCAGGGACCTTCAAAATCAGGAAAGTGAGGACTTACTTTACTAATGGTCTTTGAATGGCAGTTTAGGATCAAGATGAATTCCAATAAATTTTTTTCCTTGTTTATTCAGCAGCTGATCAGAGATAGTAACCTCTGATCAACTGCAGGATAAACAAGGATGCAGGAATGACAAGCCAATAGTGGGTGAAAAGACTCTTTATTTAGAGATAATTTACAGTTTCAGATTCACAACAAATGTTGGAACAAGTGCTTCCGACCATTCATCCCCTATCTCGTTAGGACTGCATTTCCGACTCTACACTGCTATCTGAGTTGTCTAGGTGTACCCTACACCTCCTATACTGCATTCTTCCTCTAGTTTTGAATCACCCTATATATATGAATATCTATAATTTGAAATATACTATTTCTATTAATTTTCATAAAGTATTTTTTATCCTTAAGGTACTTATTATTATTTTAATTTACGACACATTTCCTAAAATACAAATGTTCTATAAATTAGATAGTTATGAGTATAAAAAAGTATTATTACATAAAGTAGCCATATCATTGAGTTTAAAACAATATCTAATATGAGCAATATAATTCATATGAGAATTTTTAAACATACTGAATATATGGAGAACTTCGGTGCACGATTACCTATGAAATTTGCATAAGCTTTTAATTTATCTTTTATTCGGACCAGATGAAATCAACACATTCATTCTTATTACTAATGAATCTAAGAAGATGATCAAATATAATGGAGCTTTCTTAAAACAAAATATTAATCAAATTTTTCAGTGCTTCATAAAGAAATATATATTTCGGAAACATGGCGGTTCAAACAGGATTTAAAAAAGTAACTGAAAATATAATTAAACCTATTCAGTTGGTATGAAACAAATGTGTTTCATTTATTTAGATCAATCAAATCAGTTGTGAAGTAAAAATTTTAAATATCTGGCAAATATTACTTAGTGCTATTAAGTGCTAAATTACAAACAAGATAACAAAGGAACTACAGGTACTTATTGCTTAGATAAATAGATTTCAATTAATTGGGAAATGCTATGAGTGAAATCAATTTCAAAAACTTATTCAAATTTGATTTTTAAAAGTTAAAAAAAAAATCTAACTTTTCTTTGAGTCACACAGCATTTGCCGATAGGAAATGTCAGATAAAATAATTGACAGTAAGATATATTAATCCACTCTCTTCAAAATATAACAGTAATTTTGATGTAATGTCCTATATTTATACTGAATTTGAGCAATATACATGCACATACTTGCACCCAAGAATAACTCTAGAAATTAGCACAAAGCAGCATACACTTGTGATGTAAAAAATTAACTTGATTCCTGTATGAAATATACTTTTAATTGATCTATTTCTTGGTATCGTTTGAAATATCTAGTTCAAACTCTTATATATCATTATGGATGGTAATTAATCGACTTTGTTTAAAGCTTCAAAACACTTTTCCCTTGACAAGTTCTGTTTGGAGCTTTAAATAAAAAAGGGATTAACTTTGGTTTTCACTGTTTTTGTTTTTTCAACCTTTACTTTTTCTGTTCCATATGTATATTATAAAATTTGCAAATTCAAAAAAAATGAAAATAGGTAGGGGATCATGGTTCTTAGAATCCTTAAATAATTCTCTCATATATTTCATTTCCCATATTAGATAGTATATTGGGTTGGCAACTAAGTAATTGCAGATTTTTTTTAGAAAATCAAAGACAATTTTTTCATGGAACTAAATAACTTTATTCTGTAATGTATTGCCCATTTTGATCAATGACCTTTTGCCATCTTTCAGGCAGCATCATAAACCGTTTGTTCATAAAACTTCTGGTTTTTATTAGCAAAAAACTGAATCAGGTACGATTTGACATCAGCATCATTATTGAAATTTTTACCATTCAAGGTGTTTTGTAAAGATCGAAACAAAAAGTACTCAGATGGTGCAAGGTCAGGACTATATGGTGGATGTGGCAAAACATCCCAACCAAGCTCCAATAATTTTTGCCGAGTGACCAAAAATGTGTGTGGTCTTGCATTGTCATGATGGAATACAACACCTTTTCGATTTGTCAATTCGGGCCGCTTTTCTTCAACTGCATTGTTTAATTTCGTTAGTTGTTCAATGTAGACATCAGAATTGATCGTTCGGTTGGGTGGTAAGAGTTCAAAGTAGACAATTCCTTTGTAATCCCACCAAACTGATAACAAAACCTTCTTTTGATGAATATCAGCTTTTGATGTTGTTTGAGTTGTTTCACCTGGCCTGCTCCACGATCTTTTCTGCTTGATATTGTTGTAAGCAACCCCTTTTTCATCGCCAGTTATCAGTCGTTTTAAAAATGGATGATTTTCATTACGTTTCTTTAGCAAATCGTGGCTGTCAATGCGTTTCTTTCAGTTCGTGAGGAACCCATGTATCGAGTTTTTGAACATAGCCAAGTTGTTTTAAGTGATTTTCAATGCATGTATGTGATACATGAAGCTTCTCTGGAATCTCACGTGTTGTACTGTGGCGATCCGAATCGATTATTGCTTTGATTAGGTCGTCATCAACTGGACGACCAATTCCAATTTTCGAATGCCAAACGAAAACTATGCAACCGATCAAAAAACTTTTTTTACTGATTCACAGCTGAATTGCCAACTATCAAGTAACAAAATGTGTTTTACATTTGTACTACGTCTGCAAACCTAAAAATTCAACTGAAGCCATCTATGAGTGAAATCCACAATTACTTAGTTGCCAACCCAATAAAAAAATCCTGCAGCACTACGTGCAGATTTCTACTAGTTTTTTTCTCTCAACAACATATAGAAAATTTGTCAACTTTCTCAGTAATTACGGATGGTAATATACTTGAATTACTTCACCATATTAGGATCAAAGTCCTTTGCTAACAGAGTTCTGTAATTAATGCAGATATCTCTACATCATCAAAATTGAAATACAACATAGTTAGGGTGAGCTTTAGCTAATAAAGTAGGAAGATATCATTAAGGGGCTGATGATTATGCATCTGAAATATATAGTGCCTTTTAATAAAGCCAATATCACAGTTTTGTTTCATCTAACCTTTTTCAAACTGAAATGCTTTCCTTCAATTTGTTAATAACTTCTTTTATTTGGTAACTCAAAAGCTGAAATATAACAAGAGGTTGCCATATCTTCGATCAATAAAAAAATGTGCTGACACATATATCAATGAAAAATTTTTTAAATAAAAAGTAACATCTGATTTTCCTTTTGAGTAAGCTCTTTCTTTTTGTTGGATGGCATTTTCTGTATAAAAAAGTGAAGACTGTTCATTATCTGTTTAAATAAAAGTAAGTTATTTAAGAGGTTATAACCATTTCTTTCAGTATGCTAAAACAAGAGATGTCATGGAATTTATATAAAATTATGTATATAGCCAACCTAAAGAAGAATATGAATAATCTATTAATAATTCGAAAATCAGAATGTTTTGCTTCAAATCTAACTTTATTTCAAGAATATTCTGTAATATAAGTAAAAGAGAAATTTATAATTAAAAAAATAAAGAATGAAAATCATAAAAAATATACTTCCAATCAATCAAACCTTCATAATAATTATTAACAACAGCTAACTTTAAACCATAATAACAATTATTTTGGTTTTCCAATACAGTAACTGCTAAAAGGATATCTCCTCATGTGTTCATTTTCAATAACAACATTGAATTATTCAGTCTACTCAAACTATACGAGAATATACGGACAAATAACCACAGAAAAAAACAAAAATACTGCTCACTGAATATGACTATTTAGATCAATATAATAAATATTAAATAAATCTTTCTCTATGAAACAATATTGATATGTAATAAGCTAAAACATAAATTTATGTCTCTAATTCTAATCAAATGGAAGAGAAACATGTACACATAAAATTAAAAATTTGGCAAAAATACAACTTTACTTTGGTACAGATTTTGAATAAAAATTTGGTATAAAAAAATGCCATATCTTCTCCCATTTTGCAGAAAAAATCTTTTGCTTCTGAAGAAGAAGTGACCTGGGTTCTGACTGCTAACAAAATCAATACAGTACAAAGCCCAAAATCTGGACCAGCACAGGAAGGAAAAAGAAAGAGAGAGATAATAATAAGTTCAGGAATGAAGAATAGTATACTCAACCATTTAAAAAAAAAAATGTTCATAAGTGCAGTTTTTCTCCTGACTAACTAAGATTTCTCCATGTTGCTTTCTAACACCTGCTAGCTTGTGCTGTGAAGACATGCTGATGTTGGCCACAATCACACTTTTGGTCCTTCACTGGTTATGATCGAAGAGGAGGAGGAGTTAATAATTTTTTGTCTCGCTTAAACAATAAATGAAGCCTTAGTGTTGCCTTGTTAACATGTCATCTTACTAGATTTAAACTGATGATCTAAAATTTGGAAATGCATAAAATTTAAAATCATCAAAATCCCAACAATTAAGATGAACACTGTACTGTAGTTTTATTCAAAACCTATGCCACAAGTATAAATTACAATGAGAGAAAAATTTATCTCTTCAATCTTCACTTAATTTTTTTAAATTCATGAAAAATTTATCTCTTCAATTACTATCACTTCAATCAAGTGATAGTAATTGCTGACATTTATCTGAATGAAATAGAATAATTAAGGTTAGGTAATACTAGAAAGAAAAAAGTTATAAAAGATTAAGTAATGCTTTCTCTTTACTAAGATTACTCTTTACTTTAATGTCTCTGCAGCCTTTTTTAGACATATTTTTAAAATACAAGAATATTTCTCGGGGAGGCGGTCCTTCTTCAAGAGTTTTATAAAAGAGAGTAAAATTTATTACTTTACAAATATTAAATATAATATACATTATCTTTAGATGAAAGAAAAATTCAGTAAAATCCTAGTATATGGTATGGCCTTGCCACACTTTTAAAAATTGTTGCGAACACCAAAATGACTCATTTACCAATCATCATCATGTCACCAAATCCAGTGTGTACTGTATACTAGGATTAAACCAAAAATTCTGAATTGCAACAAATTTTTGAAATTGAAGAGATTTTAATCCTTGAAGTAGGAGATCATGAAGCATGTCAATACTTCAACAATTAAATTTATTTTAACTTGGCTACATATTTTATGCTCTTCTTTCCTCATAAAATAAATTAAAAATAATAATTAAAAAACTATCTGCACACAGATGAAATTGAAATCATATCAAAATACGTTTAGAAAATATTACTATACATTGCAAAATAGCTAGAAAATTTGATAATATTTCATACTTCTATAAGCAACAAATGCAAATAAAATTAACCACTGACATATGCCTCACAACCCAGGCTGGTATTACATGGAATAAAGTTCCCATATAAAATTTCCTACTCAAAAAGAAAACATCTTGTATTTTTATTTCTACAAAAGATAAAAATAATGGAAAAAAAGGACTAGCTTTTCACAGTTACACTAAAAAAAAGAAAAAATATAAATCTAGCTGAAGATAAAAAATTTTAGCTTGTTTGGGATAATAATGCCGCAATGGCTTTATAAATTAACTGCAGTTTTGTATGCAAGGGAAAAGAGAAGAAGAAAAGAAACAGAGAAAGGGGAAAGAAAATTATAATTTTATCAGAAGTTACCAAGTAATCATATTAAAAAGAAAACTTATCAGCTAACACACAAACATAAAAATGAATCTTTAATCATATTGTAAAATAAATCTGGAAATAAAGTAACCGAGATGAAAACCATATAATATCAATATATAAAAATCTGACAATAAATGCAACATAAATTATAGAAATGTTTTAAAGATTGTAATTATTTCATGAATTAGAGTGACAACTTCTAAAGTTAAATTTATTTTATATTTATTTATTTTTGAAGCAATTACTTATACTAATGAACTAGAAATTGATATATGAATTCAATATAATTTCTTAATTACCATAAAAATACTAGAAACTCTAGAGCCAATGAAGAGGATACATACTCAAAAGAATTCCATGCTTCATTATATATTTCACATTGAACACAATACTACATGGCACAGCAAATGTAATATAATCAATGAGGAATACAGTTTTAGAAACACAGATGCAACATTCTAAGGAGAAGATAATACACTTAAATGAATGGAAACAGTTCTACATATATCCGTATCAATCAAGTAAGTTAGTACCTCACTGAAATCATTCGTCTTAAAAAGCATCGCACATAAATCACTTGTCTTAGCACATCTTCAAAATATGCTGATATTCTGTGACATAATTAACACAAAGAGCATTAAAAAAACTTGACGCCTTCATTCTCCTCGTCAAGAATTAATTCAGCACGACCATCTTTTTCTAAAGTAGCTAAAGCTTTTTTCAATACACCTCGATTTAGACCGTAAAACTCTTCATTGGTAGCATCATCACCATTAGTTATTTCATATAAAGTACATACAGAATTAAGCAAAGCATTATTCTCAGCCCATGCATATATCATTTTACCCCATTCTTCCGGGGTACGCCAAAAAACGTAACACTGTTGACGCTGTTTATCAAACCATTCGACATTTCCTTGCTTTTGTAATTCATCAAGGATCGTGTATATCACATTTAGAGATAACCTCCGACGAATTGACTTATTATAAAATAACGGAGAATTCTGAGCTTCTGTGACATCTAAAATATACTTCTTGTTAGCCTTGTGATAATCTAGAATCAGAGTTTTCCACGCCTCAAACTGCTTGGCGCGAGTATCAGTATTGGTCTGAAGAGTAAAAAAAGGAGGAAAATTATACTGCCAAGGCCAATCAAAATCAGTGTTTCCCATTTTTCCACACGAAATATTCTGGCTAAAACCTATAAAAGAAGCTCATAATAAAATCCAAAGGCATATAATTCTGACAGTCATCAGAAAGTTTATCAGACAGACAGACAAAAATATATGCCCATTTCTGCACATATCACGTCTTTCTGCCCACAACCGAAAAAATAAACTAGTAGTACGAAAAATCGAAATGGAAAGCAATCCACGACTGCAGCGAAATTTTCGCCCTCTAGGAAGAAGGTGACTGAAACAAAAATAGTGCTGATGTTTCAGTTTATGTTTACAATTAAATGTTAAAGTTATTATATCTTTCTTCTCTTCTTCTTCTCATATGTGAATTAGAGCTTCAGACAGCAGTGATAATATTTATAATCATTGTATATTTGACACATTTCATAAAAAGATTTCTTCACAGTATTATTCCAGCATTATTTATGAATGAGTAAATCCTTCATTTACAAATACATTTATAAATAATTTAATATGTATTCGCGTAGTTGATTAAAGGCAAATGCACGCTTTTTACAAGGATATGCATGAATATTCCTACATATTTTATATATTTCATTTTGTGGCATTTACAATACTTTTTGAGTAAAGTAATTTAGAATAATTTAACAAATATGAGAATTCTCACATAAGAAATATGTATAAATGCAAATTGAGCGAAAATTACATGAATTATTTAACACGCAATCAAAAACTCAGTTTTCCTTGGAAAGTTTCTTCTCTTAGGAAAATCGCCCTTGCATGCTTTATCTTGTTTGAAAAGACTTAACCTGACTTTTATGCCGAATTACAAATATTTTAACATGTAATATTTCACGCAGACGACAGTTTTTTTTTTCATTTATAGACATATACACGTTTCCAGAGCATTTGGGATAACGCCGCTTTGGGCTAAACATGTTTGAAAACACCATATCTTTAAAATATTCTTCAGATAGTGTCGCACGTTGGAGTTAAAATTGTTTTATTCCCTACAGTGCTGCCACTGCTCATCGTATTTAAGTGATTCGACGCAAAATGCCGTTTCAGACTAACAGCCCTTTCGGAGCTAACCCCGCTTTGGACTAAAAATAAAAAAGAAGAATGATTTAGCACAAGAATCTATACTTAATGCCGCGAGCTGGAAAAACCTGAGAATGCAAGCTTCTTGCAACCTCAGAATCCTAATCCTAAATTATATTATAAATGCGAATGTGAGTTTGTTTGTTTGTTACGCTTTCGCGCCTTAACTACTTAAACGATCATCATGAAATTTCCAAGAAATATTTTTGATATATTAGAAAAGATTATAGGCTATAACATGTAACTTATTTGTTTAAACTTAAGCTGTATAATAAGTTTTATAGCTTAAAATGATTGTCGTTGTAAAAACATAAAATGCTAAAAGTTTCACAACGATAAGTTAAACCAAAGCTGCTGTATGTACTTACATACAGCTTTGAGTTAAACGATGTAAAAGTTTGTCTGCGCGTGCAGGTGCGTGGCTTAAACCACGCAAACGTTTTTAACCTTTTCTAGTATATCAAAAATATTTCTTGAAAAGTTCATGATGATCGGTTAAGTACTTAAAGCGTGAAAGCGTAACATTTATTAATTAAGCGTTTATTAATTTTTATTTGTTTAGTTTAATTTATTATTTAAAATTCTTAGGATTTCCTGCTTTTGGCTCTTCTTTTGCAAATATTTTTCAGTCATTAGGAAATATACGCTGCAGTTTTACTAGATTTCGTGGCGATACACGTGTTTTTAAAATTCACGCGGAGTTTTTAAGTTATTTAAAGACAGTTTAATTTTTTACAGTTTTATTTTTCGTTTTCGAAATGCCTCGCAAGCGTAAGCCTAACATGTCTAGGAATACATCTCGGGCCCGGGTTGTATAGTTATAGAGGAAAGGCGACTTTCTGCAGCTCGCCTTGAACGCATTTCAGGTTGTTAGAACTTTCTCCGAAGTCTGAAGATAAAAGTTTACTCGATTCTATTATAACGACACTATTATAACGTTGTAGACTGCGAGAGGTTCTTCCAACTTTGCTACAATTCCTTCATATAAATCCATCGAAATGACGTCTTTGAAAATTTCACGTTTGTGGATTCAATCTTTTGCGGTTAGAATTTCTTTCGAACTCAGGTCGTTGACTGCACTAACATCGTTCTCATATATTTCAAAATATACTCAAGAGCCCCTAAACGCAAGAATCAGAAATCTGCATTCTTGTCTGCCTTTTAACTGCGTGTACTTTTATCATGAAAATCGTAACAAGTTGTTCATTAATAATTATTCATTGTTAAGTTGGAATACGTGTGTATTATTTAATTAATTGTTTTACGACAAATTGCCATAATGTTTTTCAGAATTATTCGGGCAATAACATTTTAAGTTCCTTATCTCGAAAGCCGTTTTTAATAAAAATGGAACTACGGAACTTATTTCATGTCTCCATTACATATAGCGTATTTGCATGGAATACAACACTCAATATTCAGGAAACAAGGAAGTAACCTAATCTAAAGCAGGTGTTCTCCACGAGGTCAAGTAGATATGACCGCTGATGAAAGTGAATTCGACCCGGGTTCAATCTCAGTCGAAACGGCTGTCTGTATGGTTGGGTTTTCGTTTTTCTCCGATGTGCAAGATTAATACTAGTCATGTTTCCCTCAGAAAGTCCACCATGAAAGGTATCCCTCCCCTTAGGCAGAGAACCGTAATGTGTTTTGCCATCTTCAATTAACCTAACCACACCAAAAATAGTCTCAGACCATGCGAAGTTCGCAGAACGCATAACGACGCAATGAATTTAAATATGCTTTGTTCTACGGATTTGCTTCACACCGTTTCGTAAAGTTACAGTTTTACAGTTTAATACAATCTGAGGAAGATTTTCGCTTTTACGAAAAAAGAATCGAAAGCAAAATAATTGTTCAACATTTGTTTTATTCAACAAGTGCAGAAAAATATGACTCGGTTTATTTGTTTTAAACGTTTATCGCAAAGCGCACGATCAATATCTGTTTAAGGGAAAGTAGCCAGTATTCGTATTACTCATAGCGAAAATGATAAAAATGCTTATGTAGCTATGGCTGGGATTTGAATGCGAATGAAGCTACCATTGTTAATGGGCTTAATTACTCAGCCATTGAAAGGCCAAAGTTATGACTTTATATGTGATAGAATATAAACTTGTACAGGATAAAAATTGTACCAATATTGATAATTTAGGATCCATTTTACTTTAAGATTTTCGCATCATCTAGAGCAAAATAAAATTCAACTTTCCGTGCAAGCCAGGAAGACGCAAAAATTGTAGAAACAGTGATTTAACAGTAACGGTGATCATAAGATATTAATACAATATGTTTTCGCTCTCTCCTACATTAGATTCTATATTTAATATTTAAGTGTACTTATATGCTCAGTTTTTTTAAATTTTGGAAGATACATATATCATTAAAATAGTTTTACAAAACACGAAATCTAATTTTTTATATGTTTTTTGCTTCTCCGGTCCCTATACGTAAAATTAGGGCAACATATTTGACTCCCAAACGAAAAAAAAATAATCGAGGTATTCAGTTGCAGAATTCGCCTTTATTGACGCCATTTGCAGTTTGCTTTGAGGTGAAAATAAAAGTAGGATGAGGACTGACACAGTGTATAGTCTGTATATTTATTACATTTTTACTATTTTACTCTTGTATCTTAGATTTTAAGAGACATTTTGCATGATTCGATATGGCCTTTTGAAAGCCTAAAATTGCTCAAATCTTTTTTTCATATAAAGTAATTATAATTGCTTCCTCGCTTTCCTCATTTCTCCTCACACGAACAAAAACGAATAAAAGGCCATTTCGATATTACTCGAATGATCAGCCAGAGAGCTAATGCGTGTAAAATTATTCCAGCTATTCTTTATGAAGTGGTAATCAAAGCGAGAAAGCGTTTATTTTACTGCATATTTTTATTGCTTTATTCTGTGAGTTGCATAATCTGTGTAATCAAGTTTTATTTTCCGAATAGAGGCAAGTTATATTGGTTCGGGAGGTTCAGTGAGGTAAAATGCTTTGCATTTTTCAAATTAGCCTTTTCTAAATAAGGAAAGTATTACATTGAAAGGTAAGAGTATCATAAAGACGTACTGCGGAGGTGCGAAGTCAGCTTAATTCTGATCTATCGTCACTAAACGGCGCCTCTTCAGATCAGGAGCAGCGCAGGACTGCCCTTTTAAATTATAATCAAGAAAATGATAAAGAAGTATGCGAAATAGTAATATATATTACTTAAGTTTTCATAAACTGATTATTGCCCATGTTGCGGAAATTTGACTGCAGAAAACCAGTAGAAATTTTGTTTCATGCTGAATTTCTTTCAGAAATTTGCACTGAGAAATAATCTTCAATTAATTCGATTTAAAATATTTCTTCCAATTTAATTTTTACTTTTGCGGAATTTTTTACGTATAATTTATTAAAGCACGATAGGTACTTTATTAATGAGAATTTCTGCTTTACTCAGTTCCAACTGTTTAGTACTAGACCTGACGTTTAGCAACAACTTCCAACCACAGCACTGAAACGGCTTTCATAAAAGTCTTGTTTTAGAAGTATTTTGTAACTAAAAATAAATGTCTACTATACATATTTAAAGACATTAATATACAGATATCTTTTTGAGAATGCATATATACATACACAGTTTCATCATTTTAGAAAGCTTTCATGAGGGTATTCTGTATGAAAGCAAGATGTGAAAATAGCAGATTAAAATACACTTTATGTGTTATTTGACTATCGGATCTATTCGTCCCATTTGATTAAGTTTTATTCGAAACATTAATGAAGCTATCACATTTTAAAGGAAAGGTAATATAACGTTGTACGTTTGATATTCCGATACAGCGTTGTGTAAGTCACTCAAAAGCCATTGTTCAGCAAAAGATTTTGAATCGTGTAATAATAGTTTATATTCCAAACCTAAAAGAGAAAAGTGTCATTAGTAACAGCTGCCTTTATTAACTACGGAAAAAGACAAAAAGGGGCTTAAATTCTCGCAAAGTTTCTATTTTTATCTTTTCGTAACATAAACTTCACAGCAAACTTAATAAATAAGAAAAAGAGTGCACTGTTATGGTGTGCTCTCTTTAGCAAAACTCTTAATTTCTTTGCATTTTTTTTTTTTGTAAATATTGAATCTTGGTTAAGAGTGGGTGTCTTGCCAAGAACAGAGGAAAATATTATAAATCGAATCGATATTCACTGTTCTTTACACGATATCTAGCTCAATTGAACAAAATTTTGTCTCTGTTATCGTACGAAAGATTTGGTTGAGCTTAAAATAGCTTAAATTTTTGCAGAATAAAAATAAAAAGAAGACAGTAAATTTAGTTTAACAATCTCACAAAACAAAAATGTCGTAACTGGCTACGGTCAAAACAAAATTCATAAGTTCCCTGTACAGTGATAAGAAAATGCAATAAAAACATTTCAATATGAAATGTTTCAGCTATAAGTTGGCTCGACTAACTTCATCCTAGTCTTGACTCATTTCTTTACTGACTTTTCTGCTTCTCTGCTGAGCCTTCTATTTGTTTCTTCTTTTGACAGTGTAAATTTTCTTGTCGATGTGCTTACCTGCTGAGTCTCCTAGTTACTTCTTTTCAGTTTCCTGAATATGTAAATTTTCTTGTCGTTGTCCTGCTGTTTCCTAGTGGTTTCTTTTTCATTTTCTGTAGCTCCCCGTAACCTTTGTGCTTCAGCTGTTGGTCTTCTTAAAGCATTTTTCCTAAGACCCCTTTTGAATTTTGGCTTTTTAATAAATTGAAAAAAAAAATAGCACTGTACTAAAATAATAATTCAACTGAAGTACATTAAATACCAACAGAAGTTTAAACCGCATGTTCAGTTTTCCCTCCCTGATATATAAACTGCAAAATGTAGAAAATATGTCCAGATATTTGTGCAAAAAATATGTGCAAAAAGAGAAAAACCCATAGTGTGCTCCCCTTTTTTGAAGTGAGTGTGTTTCCCGTTACTGTGGCGTAAGTGTTGAAAGAATTCTAGAGTTCTGAAATAAAAGCTACAGTCCTAAATTTATAAAGTGTTTTCGAGTTATTTGAGAGACGGTGACTTATATTATAATTTTCACGGCACTTTAAAATAAACTATATAATAAAGCAAATTAATTATTTGTAAATAAAATTATTAAAATGCACTGAAAATAAAATGAACTATTAATTTAATGTAATAATAATATACATAAAATTGCTAGCTGTTGCCATAGCAAAATTTAGAAGTTGAACACCTGAAAAATATACATAAAAGCATTTAATTCAATATGAATGAAATCAGTTCATTCTTTCCAAGCAACAACAATTCGTGGATAATTTTTGCGTTCCCAAACCAGGAAACAAAACCTTTTGACATTTAAGCTTAATAGTTATGCGTATGACGTCATGATTTAAATTTAATATAATATCCAACGTTTTCTTAATATCAATAAAAGAATCAAAGCAGCAGTAACGTATCGTTTCAGTTAACCCCTAGCCTGAAAAAGAAAAACGTTGCCAACAGCAGTTATTTATTTAAAATACTGAAATTAACAAAATATTTTGGACATACAATGACGTCACATGCAGTTGCTCGCTTTCTTTAAAGTCAGAATATGACCTTATATAATAATAATATGTTTAATGTTTGGCAATGATATTTTTAGTCTAAAGGGCCAATTCGCCATAAAGGACTATTAATTTCGTTTTGGCATTTAGCGTTGGTTCACTAAAAATGTCGGTCCATTTTTCAGATTGTTGCCACCAAATATTAGGGCCCTGTACTATATTTAAAGAAATTAAGTAATAAAGGATCTGCATTAATGCATGCAAGTTTCTCGAATTGTGATAAAACAACCGTACCTAGAGCCATCAAATTTTGAATAACGTACGTTTCCACCCATATGGCCATCTGGAAGCCCAAATTTGGAATTTGGTTTATTATCTATTTCATATGTGGTAAAACCTTAACAAATTTTTAATTAACAAACTCAACGATTTCAAAGCCAGCAACGGCAATACTGTACAGAAAAAAATATTTTTGTCTCCAGCGCGCGGGACTGTGTATCGGAAATTCTAAAGATATGTTCATTTTAAAATTATTTTGCGTTATTGCCGTTGAATTGAATTTTATGGTTTAAGTGCGATGAACATGATATTTAATAAGTAAGGGTAACCCATAAACGTTAAAAAACGCCTCTTTGTGCGTAATGTAAAATCTGAAAGCTTTCAGATTTTTAGCCTAAAGGGCGTTAGCCCAGAAGGGCTATTAATTCGTAATTCTAATCGTTTTGCATTGGTTCACTTTTCAAATTGTTGCCACCAAATATTAGAGCCCTCTATTACATTTAAAGAAATTAAATAATGAAGAATCTGCATAAATGTATGCACGTTTCTCGCGTTGTGATAAAACAATGGTACCTAGAGCCATCCAATTTTTGAATTACGTACGTTTCCACTCGAATATGGGCATCTGGAAACCCAAATTTGGAATTTGGAATTTGCTTTATTATATATTTCATATTTTGTGAAACTTTAACGAATTTTTGATTAAAAAACTCAACGATTTCAAAGCGAGCAATGGCAACACTGTACAAAGAAAAAAATTTTTATCTCCAGCGTACGTGTCTGTGTAACAGAAATTCTAAAGATATGCTCATTTTAAAATTATTTTGCGATGTTGCTGTTGAACTGAGTTTTATGGTTTAAGTGCGGTGAACATGATATTTAATAAAGGTAACACACAAAACGTTAAAAAAAACGCTCCTTTGGGCGTAATGTAAAATCTGAAAGCTTTCTGATATTTTATTTCAAATTTTGTAAAACTCACTTGTGAACTTCTCTTACTTCTGATGTGCGACTTCTCGGAGTATTATGTATGCAGTTATTTAATTTTGCTACACTAGGCCTTTTGCGGTTGTAATAAAGAAATGGTGTAACATTTACACCAGCACCCGCAGGCGAGAATCAGATCTTGACAGAGTTGGGCAATTAACTTGAGCAATTATACGTAAAGTTCGTAAAGCAATTAAGGCAAGCAATTCTGAAGAATCGACGAACAGTAGAAACTATACAAAAAGTCCGCATAGAAATTACGATAAGCACGGCGAAATGAAGAGTTCAATCATAGCAATTATAAGTAAAGTACGTGCAAGCAATGTTTTTAGGTAATTGTAGAAACGCAGTCTTGTAGGCATAATTCGAAGACATAATCTTTGAGTGAGATTGTAAAAATAAGCAATAAGTAGAAGGATTACGGCGTTTTAAGTTGGATAAGCAAAATAAATGCTGCATTTCTAAAACTTGCAAATTTCTGATTAACAAACTCAACGATTTAAAAGCGAGCAATGGTAAAAGTTTTCGAAATAAAGCATTTTTATCTCCAGCTCACAAGACTGTTGCCACTCGGAAAAATGAGTGCGAAAAGTAGCGTTTTCAGAGTTTTTAATTAATATCTCGGCTTGTGAGGTTTCAACTGTAATCTCTTGATCTTCTTGCTAAACATACGCTGTGAAACCCTATGTGGGGACAGTGAGCAAATCTAGGCTATGTCCTTTAGTGTTGAAGAACTACAAGTCGGAAGGAGGGTTTAAAGGATCCTTTAATTCAAATAATTACAACTCTCCGACTTGAGAGTAAGCCACTACTTGGGCTGAACTAAAATAATATAAAATTAAAGCTTGTTAACAATTCAATTTCCTAAGTTTAACTTTAAGTAGGACGGCGAGGGAAGCCTAACTCTCAGTGAAATGCAATAATTCGAACTTCATGAGTAAGAACTAGTAAATGCAATTGCCTATGAAGGCGAACTTTCACTAGACAGAGGAAATATTTGCGCGCACAGCCTTATGGCGATAAATCCAAAACTCTGTCTCCTTTTCTCGTTAACTCCTGCCTTTTAAACTGCTATCAGATATATGCGATTTGCATAAATATCTCGCTCGCGCTAAATTCGGGAAGCAACTGAAACTTCGAGATATCGATAGGAAAGTTCAAACTAAAAATAACTCGGTTAGTTAAAATAATGAATGCTGTTAAGTTGAACCTCTATCTTATACTATCTTTGTTTAACTAATTTAGAAAATTGCATATGGCAACAGTGGACAATGTTTACATTTTCGTTTTGAGCAAAGCTGTATGTTTTAAGTGCGTTCATTTTATGAGAGAGTGAGATAAATGGCTTCGAGTTGCATTTCATGTATATTAGATAATTAATGAGTATTATCTTACGCCATTTATATTTTTAAGTGCTGTATTGAGATAACGAAACTTCAGCTGTCAATTATTAGACTTGTAAATAAACTGTTTGTGTTGTAACGAGATGTTTCATTGAATAACTGTTTACACTCATTTCCATTACTGATTCTTCTGATGTTCGAAGTCAAAACGAGGCATCATGGCGTCCGAGGACATGACGCGGCTGCTTTTTACGAGTGAGTGAAAAATATTTTTATATTTTGTTTTTACTCTTTATTCATTATGGAAACTGTATTGAAAGATAGAAAACAACTTAGAAGGTTGTTTACTCGAGCATGTAATTCTTTTGATGAGGAAGAAATTAACCTGAATTACGTTGAGAAAATTAATAAATTAAAGCTAATTGAAGAGAAAGCTTTATTAATGATAGCATGTGAAGAGAAATATAAACAACTGTTGTATTCTGAAAATACTTCCGATTCCGAAATAGAGAAAGTGGTAGATGAGTCAGAAACATATATTGATCGCTGGAGATCTTTTAAACAGAAGTTAGAAACATTAGTGGGTAAACAATTATCTTCTAAGAATGAAAGTTTGAATGTCATTTCGCAGCCGAACACTTTATTGCATTATCCAAAAATAAAATTACCTACTTTTGACGGTAATGTAAGAAATTGGCTCTACTTTTGGGGGCAATTCAAAAAAATTGATGAGGACATTAATATTGATTTTCACGATAAATTTTCGTATTTATCTCAAGCAATGGAAAAAGGCAGTCCTGCCGAAGAATTAATTAAGAGTTTTCCCCCAGGTGGTGATAGTTATGGAAAAGCTTTAAAACAGCTAAAAATTCGTTTTGGTAGAGAAGAATTATTGATTCAAGTATACGTCAGAGATTTATTAGCATTAGTTCTTCAAAAACAGAACTGTCCTAAAAATTCATTAAGAAAATTGTTTGATCAACTTGAGAGTAAACTCCGTTCACTTGAACTATTAGGGGTTACTAGGGAGAAATATGCTGCCATGTTATTTCCTCTAGTTGAATCATCGTTACCTGAAGAAACTCTTGTTGCTTGGGAGCGCTATAGATCTGCTCATCGAAGAGTTCGAGAGGTGAGTCCGGATGAGTCAGATCAGGGTA
Organism: Stegodyphus mimosarum; assembly: GCA_000611955.2. Classification (NCBI taxonomy): domain Eukaryota; kingdom Metazoa; phylum Arthropoda; class Arachnida; order Araneae; family Eresidae; genus Stegodyphus; species Stegodyphus mimosarum. The sequence continues at coordinate 33,652 of KK122351.1, forward strand.
AAACTATAATTGAGAAAAATGATTTAGAGTGTATTTTAGAATTTTTACAAGATGAAGTTGAGGCTGGGGAGCGTATTTTTCTAGCCTCTCGGGGTTTCAATACTTCGGGGTCAAAACCGGAAGAAAAATATAGTAATTTTTCCAATGAGAAAAAAGGGATCGATAAAAAATTTAAGAGTGGAAAGTTTTCAAATGTGCCTAGTGCGACAGATCTTCTAACTTCATCTCAAGTGTCAAAACAGTGCATATTCTGTTCTAATTCGCATTATTCAGGAGATTGTCTAAAAGCAAGAAAAATACCTTTAAGTCAGAGAGAGTCACTTGTTCAACAATCTCACAAGTGTTTTTTATGTTTAAAATCTGGACACTCAGTTAAGGACTGTAACTTGAAAGCTGGTTGCTTGTGTTGTGGTAAAAAACATCATATTCTTCTATGTAGGAAAATGCACCAAACAACTGTGCCCAAAAATGAGGAATCATCCGAAGTTGAAAAGAAAACTGAGATTAGTGCTGAAGTGGATCAGGCTCTTTCTAACTTATCTTCGACTCCAGACGTAATGCTGCAAACATTCAAAGTTATAATTAGAGGTAATGGGAAAAAACGTGTCGCAAGAGCTATTATTGATACAGCTTCACAGCGATCGTATCTGTTACGAAGTACAGCTCAAGAAATGAACTATGAACCTCAGAATTGTGAATATTTGCAGCACTCTTTATTTGGAGGGAAAAATTCAGGGGTATGCAAGCACGATGTATACACTTTGTATTTATCAAGTGTGCACGGGAATTATAATTGTAACTTTAAAGTTCTTAGTCAACAAATTATTTGCAAGTCAGTGCCACCTATTGTCAACAAACTTTGTCTTAAGGAGTTAGCTGCTTATAATATAAATATTGTGGATGATTGTGAAGATCCTATTGAAATCCTTATTGGGGCTGATGTAGCTGGAAAACTTATGACAGGTGGTCGTCGTGAGATACCTTGTGGTCTCGTAGCCATAGAAACAAAACTTGGATGGTCAGTTATGGGACGAATGCCCAATACTTCGAGAAGCGAGTGTACCTCATCATTATTAGTTACGTCCTTGTTGTCTACAGTGGAGACGATAACAGATTTATGGACCTTGGACACACTTGGCATTACTGACCCATCAGTCAAGAAAAGCCAGATGGAACTGCAAGAAGCTGCTCGATTACATTTCCTAAATACAGTCCATGTAGTAGATAATCGTTTTGAGGTTGATTTGCCCTGGTTGGAAGATCATCCACCACTGCCAGATTATTTTGATTTAGCCGAGAGGAGACTGAACAAAACTGTTAAACGTCTTAAAACGGAGTCCAATTATGAAGCTTATGAAAATGTTTTTAAGGAATGGCTTGAAGAGGGAGTAATTGAAGAAGTTCCTAAAAACGATCAAGCTCAAGTTCTTTACCTTCCTCATCGAGAAGTTATCAAAGAGAATAGTACTACAAAACTCAGACCGGTGTTCGATGCTTCGGCCAAAGTAAAGGGGTTTCCTAGTCTTAATGATTGCTTAGAAAAAGGTCCGAATCTAATAGAGCAGATTCCAAGTATTTTAACACGATTTCGAAAAGAGGAGATAGGTGTTATTGCTGATATACGAAGAGCCTTTCTACAAATAAGTGTTTCACCCACTGATAGAGATTTTTTGAGGTTCTTGTGGCTTGATAGTGATGGTCAGTTGAAAGACTACAGGCACTGTCGTGTAGTTTTTGGTGTAGCAAGCAGCCCTTTTCTTCTAAACTCTACTATTCAGCTTCATTTACAAACTGTTTTAGAGAAAATAGAAACTGGTGAATCCTCATATCCAAAAAGTATCGTTCAAAAACTTATGCATAGTTTCTATGTTGACAACTGTGTCAGTTGTGTCAAAAATGAAAATGAACTCAATCTTTTTATGAATGTATCAACTGAAGTAATGGCTGAGAGAAAATTTCAGCTTAGAGGGTGGGAGTTCAATGATATTAATGATGATGCTTCTGCTGATACGAATGTGCTCGGTTTAATATGGAATAAACAATCTGACACTCTACGAATAAATACTGGTAGTATAAAAGAGTTATGTTTTGAAAAAGTAACTAAGCGGTTAATCTTAGCTACAGCTCATAGATTGTTTGATCCTCTTGGTATATATTGTCCTGTCATCCTTATCCCTAAATTATTGCTTCAAGAAACGTGGAAGCAGAAGATAACATGGGATGAAGAAGTTGGTACCTGTACGAGAACTGCATTTTTAAAATGGCTGAGAGACATTGACTATCTAGAGAAGATCCGTTTTCCCAGATATTTTGGTTCAAGGAATACAAGTGAAAATACTTCAGTACATATTTTCTGTGATGCCAGTAAGCATGCTTACGCCGTGGCCGCTTTTATCCGAGTAAAAACTTTTGATTCTGTTAAAGTACAGCTAATACAAGCCAGGAGTAGAGTTGCACCAACGGGAAAAGAAGAAACTACTATCGCGAGACTGGAATTACTTGCAGCTACTATAGCATCACGACTTTCGTCCTCAATTTTATCTGAGATACGGAGTGAAGAAGTTTACTTCTGGACTGATTCTTCTGCTGTCTTGGCTTGGATAACGAGAGAAGAAGCCTGGAGTGTCTTTGTCCAGAATAGAGTAAAAGAAATAAGAAGACTAACAAATAAAAATTCATGGAGACATATTCCGGGATGTATGAATCCGGCTGATCTCCCGAGCAGAGGTTGTTCAGCTCTAAATTTGTTGAAATCTAACTGGTGGCTAGGTCCAAGTTGGCTCTACTTGCCTGAAGAAGATTGGCCAAAAGGTGATTTAAATTTAGATGAGAGTGAGATTTTTAGAGAGAAGAAAAAGGGAATAGTTTCATCTGTAACAAAATGTTTAGTTTCTACATGCTTGGTTACTAAGAGAGATTGGTATTATAGATATTTTTCCAAGTACAAAAAGATAGTTAATCTAATTGCCTGGATCCTAAGATTCGCCTACAATTGTCGATCTGAACAAATTGAGAGAAAACGTGGAAACCTTGATTCTGATGAAATTTTTGAGGCTGAGAAGGTATTGATTAAAATGGTTCAAGAAGACTGTTTTGTGAATGAAAAAGACGAGAAATTAAAAACTTTAGGAGTATTCAAGGATGAAAGTGGAATCCTTAGACTGAAAACTAAACTTACCTTTCGTGAGGATACGGAAGAATTTAAAATGCCAGCTGTTCTTCCATCCAATCATGAGGTTGTCAAGAGATTAGTGCGATATTATCACGAGAAAAATGCACACGCTGGTACGCAAATTTTGATAAATATTCTACGAGAGAGATTTTGGATTCTGAACGCTCGTAAAACTGTGAGATTTCTCAATAATCAATGCACAGTGTGTAGGAGATTTTCTGCAAAAAACCTAGAAACTTATACCGCGCCTCCTCCAGAAGACAGACTACGAGAAGCAGCTGTATTCGAAATCTGTGGGGTGGATCTCGTTGGACCAGTGATCTTGAGAGGCAACAAGAAATCTTGGATCTGTTTATTCACCTGCGCTGTTTACAGGGCAGTCCATTTAGAGTTGGTTGAATCGATGTCCACCGACAGTTTTTTACTAGCTCTTAGGAGGTTTATAGCTCGTAGAGGACGGAGTAGAATCATATACTGTGATAACGGAACTAATTTTGTTGGCGCTTCGAATGTACTCCGAGATCTAAACTGGAAGCAAATCACTGATGACACTTCTGTACTACCAATTCAATGGAAATTCAACCCGCCAACTGCCTTCTGCTGGGGAGGTTGGTGGGAGAGTTTGGTAGGAATTCTTAAGAAATTATTAAGACGAGTGCTAGGAAGAGCCTCCTTGACTTCTGAAGAAATGACCACGATTCTCTGTGATTGTGAAGCAGTGATTAATTCCTGTACATTGACATACGTAACTGAAAATGATTCTACTTTAATGTTTTTAAGTCCCTCTCTATTTCTGCAAGATATACGAAAAAGTGGTGTTCCAGATCTTGATCATATTGGGCACAAAAGTCTTAATAAGCGGGTTAAATATAGAGAAAGCCTGAAAAGAGATTTAAGGAAGAGGTTTAGGTCTGAATATCTAGGGGCACTCATCCAAAAATCAGAAAACAGAAAATCTGTGAAAGTGAATATTGGTGATGTTGTACTGATAGGCAGTGATAACACCAAGCGAATCAATTGGCCATTAGGTAAAATAATTCAGATCCTTCCAGGAAAAGACGGAATTGCAAGACTTGTTAAGCTCAAAACAAGTCATGGACAATTGTTAAGACCAATTCAAAGATTGTACCCACTTGAAGTATCCAGTGATGATCCCATTATTCAGAACTTTTCAACCGAGAAGGTGGGAGACGAAACTTGTGAGAATTTTGCGTCTGATGATGTGTGTGTATCTGAACCTCAGATTCAAAAGACTAGAGCAGGTCGTACAGTCAAAGTACCTAAGAGACTGGACTTATGAACTATGTATAATTTTCTTTTGTAACTTATGAACAATTTGTAATTTTCTTTTGTTAACTTTCTTTTGTAAGTTAAATTTTTAAGGTAAAAAGTTAACTTAGGTGGGAGGATGTTAAGTTGAACCTCTATCTTATATTATCTTTGTTTAACTAATTTAGAAAATTGCATATGGCAACAGTGGACAATGTTTACATTTTCGTTTTGAGCAAAGCTGTATGTTTTAAGTGCGTTCTTTTTATGAGAGAGTGAGATAAATGGCTTCGAGTTGCATTTCATGTATATTAGATAATTAATGAGTATTATCTTACGCCATTTATATTTTTAAGTGCTGTATTGAGATAACGAAACTTCAGCTGTCAATTATTAGACTTGTAAATAAACTGTTTGTGTTGTAACGAGATGTTTCATTGAATAACTGTTTACACTCATTTCCATTACTGATTCTTCTGATGTTCGAAGTCAAAACGAGACAAATGCTACAGGCTGATCTCGGCAAAATTGTACAAAGAAGAGAGTGGTCAAAATGGTTTCACACGATTTTTTGGAATCCAGGGATACCAATCTCGAAATTCAACTCTTCGTTTTTCGGGAGGAGATGATGGTTATAAACAAACAAGCAAACAGATACGCACAGATTTTAATTGCATAGATTTCTGTCTTTGCTTTAGCTCTCTTTACTTTTTTTTAATTCTTGCCTTTTTCTCTTTTCTTTTTATTATTTTAGCTGAAATGGAAATGGGCTGTGTGCTTAGGCCACAACAGAGTCTATGCTGTAGTATAACAGTGCTTCTAAGTGAACAAATGCTATGCTTCATATACGCTTTCTCACTGGATAGTGACGGACGTAGGAGAAAATGGACTAACTTATAATAAGTAGGCAATATACCTGGCTTCCGCCAACAACAAGTACGAGTAGAAAGTAGGACAGCATCTCTCTAGTACCACAGGTGAAGTATTGTTGAACCTAGCAAACTGTTAACCCACCGTTCCCTAACCCAATTCTCAGGGAGAACAACACGAGGTTCTTCTACCTCTCTTCGTATATCATTAACCTTCCTAGAGGACTTTCAGCTTGCCGTGTATTTTGAGTGCCTCTTTGCCGCGCAGGCACTATACGTTAACAAACATCCATGTCTTTTCAGGCATTCGACCCCGGGATCATCTATACAGAAGTAAGCTCAAAGCTACCCCTGTGAAAGAGAAATTAGGAAGTATAAATATCTATTGTGCTTCCCAGCGTGCCCTTCCTAGTAGCCGGGCACAGTAAATTGTTATTAGCTTCGTTACAGCAATGCACTGGACAATGAATAATATAATCAATATTTTGTCAAGCGTTTTTATGGTAGTTTGTTTGCATAAATAGTCCAGTTTATATGGTAGGTAGCACATTCAGTATTGTGTTAACATGCATAAACTATATAGAACTGTGGCTTTTAACTGCTTTATTGTTCATAAATATAATCTAGTTTTGTTTGCAATCAGCACATTATTTTTGTAAATGCAATAGAGAAAAGTGTATATTGCTGCAACTGTATTCTAATTATTTGATACACAGGGTGTTTATAAAATCCCGGACCCATTTTGATGTTTAATAACTCATAAAATAATAAAGATAGATTAAAATTAATAACATAAATGGTTAGATAGATTCAAAAAGTTTCATGACCCTTGTCAATGAACTTCCTCGTGTGACCCCTTCGTCGCACGGAGAATATCAAGTCGATATTCAATTTCACGCCAGGTACCGGGAAGCATGTCGGCATCCACAGAGGCTATTGCGGTTGTCATTGTGGCTTTTAGGTCATCCATGTTCGACACTCTTCTCCTGTAAACGTTGTTCTTTACAGATCCCCAAAGAAACACGTCCAGCCGCTTTATATCAGGTGATCTGGGTGGCCAAGGAATTGAACCTCCTCGCCCAATCCATCTTCCTGTAAAATGGTCATTCAAAGAACTACGAAAAATGGTACCCCAATGAGGTGATGCTCCATCTTGTTGGAAAAAAACATGGGGCTGAAGCTCTTCTAGTTGTGGAAATACGAAGTTTTCCAATATGTTTACGATTGATGAGACCGTCTCTTCTGTAAAAAAGAAAGGCCCAATGACTCGGTCGTGCATTAGTCCACAACACACATTAACCTTTGGGGAATCCCTTTGTGCCTCACGATATTCATGGGGGTTTTGAGATCTCCATATGCGCACATTATGGCGATTAACAAGGGCAGAAAGATGAAAGGATGCTTCGTCGGAGAACATTACAGAAAAGTACAGATATTTAGATTGGAAAATGAAATTATCTGAAATTAACCACACGCGCAGACGATATTTACAAAAGCAAAGATATTCAAACCTGAAAAGGAAAATATATAAGTTATTCCATCAATAAATGCCATAAGTTTGCTTATATCTTCATTATTTTATGAGTTATTAAACATCAAAATGGCCGGGACTTTATAAACACCCTGTAAAAGAAACAAGAGTGCATACACGCGTCTAGAAATATACTTAGTGTTGTCTTTGCAAGCTATAGCAACACTATCTGCACTGACAACATAAAAACAACATTTATATGTCTATATGGGGCGATTATGATAGTAAAAGAACAACGTTAACTGGCTATGTAGCTTAATTGCATAAATAACTATATATTTTAAATGGGCCTTCTTTGCCAATGTATTCTTCTTCCTTTTCTTTTTTTTTTAATACTTTGAATTCTATACCCCCATCTGGAACTCCCCTGACAGGGTTTAGCTGTTATAATGAATAGCATCTACCAAGGCGATATTACACTGTTAGACGTTTCTGAAAGAAGTTAAGGTTAGTGGTAAGCCATGGTGGGAATTAATGTCTCAGTGAATAACTACTATACCGGCTGGGCGGCTCCGTCAACAGCCGTTAGTTGAGGTTGACTGCTAACTAGAATAGTAATGTGTCGCTCAAATACACTGTATTATACTCGGCTGTTGTGTTGCCTTTCCTTCGCGGCTGTAAAAACAGTTGCAGTCAGTGGATAGGCCTAGACAAGATCGTCGTTGATGAGGTGGCTGAATGGTCGATGAGTTTGTCCGTTCCCAACGAGTTCTTAACGAGTAAGGGCGTGACCACTGAGGAATCTTTCTCAACAGGAATAAAAGTATATATTTTTAACTGCATAATCTTTTTTGAAGTAAAATATAATCCAAGAAAGCAACTCCATCACTTACATTACAATAAATAAATACTTAATCCCCCCCGAAAAAAGAAAAAATTGTCTTCATTTTTTTAATATCCAGATGGCTCGTCTTCTAATTAAACCCTGATATGTTGTTCATTACTCTTGCAGCTTTGAAGAACTTCTCTCTTAGTCTCCCAAAGATATCTCCTGGGATATTTGAGGCTAGTTTAGGCTAATTTTTAAGACAAGACTTTCGAAAGATACTTATCAAAGGAATGAAGTATTATTGTGAAGGAATTTATGAGGGAACTTGGTCGCACTGAGGTTACGCATTAGGAAAACTATGAGAAACCTATTAAGTGAGAATATAATATCACGATGAACCCAGCCATGACTTTCGTCAAAGCCAGAATTCGGTTCAGAGGTTAAGACTGAACTCACATGAATGAAACATTCTACTAAAAATGCTCACGAAAGTAACGACCGGACCCGTACTTACCTTCTATTTTCAGAGCTTTTACTCTTTTGTCAATGATAGGCCACTAGATATTCGAGCAGCAACCCTACCTTATTGAGTTTGGTTAGCTGCATAATTATTATAAAACAGCCAAGATCTTTCCGTTTAAAAGAAGGATTACAAGAATACATAGTGGAAGACTAAAGATCACTGGCTCATATCTATGTTATTAAATCCATATTTTTTATTCGAGTTTCAGGATAGGATAAGCTGGTCTTTTGGTCGGTATATATGCCAGAAGTAGTCTATAATTTTCCTAAAAAATTATTGAACATTTGCCACGATGTATCAACGTACTGCTAGTATTTTAAGAGTAATATCTTTTCCGTAAAAATAACAATATTAGAAACAGAAATGAAGTGCAATAAAATTTTTAATATTAATAGTACCCAGAAAAGACAATTCCAACGCTCTTAATTTTTCGTTCATTTTTTAAAACCAATTCTTCTTTGTAAGTGTATAAAAAATGAAATTATAAGGCAATTTAGGTTAATTAATTCATTTTTAAGATTTAGATCTAAACTATAGCTCCAGGCCTCGCCAGGATGCAAATGAATTGAAGAGTGCCTAAGATGAGGGTTTTTGAACGTTTTAGAGATAGAGGTTTTGGCTGCAAGAGAGCACTCCAAATGCGTGGAGAGCCTAAGGTAACAGTTAGCAGGTCCAGTGATAGGTAATGCTGTACATCTACGCGTAGTACAATATATCGTCTCGTGGAAGTCAGACACCGCCTTCCCTCAAAGTGATCGTTTCTCAGTTTGCTCGTTATACAGGGTGTATCGGAAATGCTTCAACAAACTTAGGGGAATGATAGTACTCATCAAGACGAACAAAAAATGCAACGGAACATGGGGTAGCAAATGACGTTTAAAGGGTGAAAATCGAGAAAATGCGTCTGGGGGTGGACGAACTAAGACAAAGAAGAAACACTCCGGAAAATTATTTATTGCACAGAATAGGTACAACACAGCTCATGATGTCTAGAGAAAACACAGATTCTGGGAACAGATGAAATCCCTCATTTATGAGACGCCAGTACAAACGCCAGAAAAAGTAGTAGCCAGTATTGTGACTGCTGCAGCAGAAATCCAGGAAACTCCCGTGTTCGCCAGTCGTTCCTCCGTCGATGTTACTCTGTGTGATAATGCCGACACAATGAACCAATTGTTGTAAAATTTTTGTTTTCTGTGGACATCATGAGCTGTGTTGTAACTATTCTGTGCAATAAATAATTTTCTGGAGTGTTTCTTTCCTGTCTCAGTTTGTCCATCTCAAGAAGCATTTTCTCAATTTTCACCCTTTAAACGCCATTTGCGACCCCCCTGTTCCTTTGCATTTTTTGTTCGCCTTGATGAATACTATCATCCCTCTAAGTTTGTTGAAGCATTCAGATACACCCTGCATATTACTTAGAATCACATTTGCAAGAACTTTGTGTAACTGTAAAGAGTAAAAGTTCGAATATCTAAGAGCGGAAATATATATATTTAAAGCAACGTATTTGGTAAATATATATGTTTAAAACAGCATATCTGGTACCAATATGTTTAAAATAACATATCTGGTAAAAAACTCTTTACTTAAATATTTCATACTTTTTTAATATGAAATTTTAGAAACTTACTTTTTTTTCTCTTGAAATTAAAATGGCAAGCTGAAGATGTAATTCATTCAGTTTAAAGAAAATGGGCTATCACGATAAGAAACTCGAATATTCCGAATAACGAATGCAAGCATTCTAGAATCAACAGTTTTTCTCACATTTTATGTAAGAGTGAATAAAAATTTGGTAATCAATCAAAAATAAAAGGATATAATTTAATTTAATTTGCTAGCCTGATTGTTTATCGTGCTCTAATTTATTTTTCAGAATGTTTAGGATTTGATAACATTCGGAGTTAAGTCATATCAAAACAAACATTTGTAAATCATCAAGCATTAATAATTGAAAATTATTTAGTTATGAGTTTAGAATTTTATTGGACAACTGCGTATATATCTTGAATGTTATGCATTGGAAGGAATGCGATAAAGTAAGTAAAAGGCAAAATTATGGCTGTAAGCAGCATGCCATACAACTTTCAAAAATACAAACAGGAAAATAACATAATGTTTAAAGGAATAAACGAGATGTCAATGATGAAGCGAAGGCATGACTTTAAGAAAATAGGTGTTTTAGGTATATAAAAGTTTTTTATTAATTCTGAATTCGTTTATAAAAACTTTAAACTCATTTTTTTGTTTAACATACATATATTTCTGAAATTAAGGTCAACTTCCTACATAGTGACTAACCCACACCAAGCATAATTCAATAACATTTTTTCCACAATTTTCCACTGAACTCTCTCTAAATTTGAGATACACTCAAAATGGAAATTTCGAAAGCTACTGCCTCACGCGATAGGATATTTACGTAGCTAAAAGTATTGTCCTATCTAGGGCAGTTGCTAAAAGAATGCAGAAATTGGATTGCTATGACATCTTTCTCACACTGTTTGTTGGTGATTGCAACATTTTATTCCCGACTTTCTTCATCTTGTTTGAACTCAGCAAGTCACTACATTTCTTACAGTAAATGCTTTAAGTTTCTAAAAAACGAGATTTACCGTAAGAATGTATTGCGAAGTAATGCTCAATCATTAAATTTCGTTCTGCTTGGGAAAGGCTTATCTCCATCTTGCATCAAATAAGCAGTTTTCAAAAACACCGTCAGTTGCAACTGATTTTTCAAGCGATATATTATTTATAACAGTATAAGGGTGATTAATTAATTGAAACAATTTGCCATTAATATCCCTTTTGAAATTTCCACTGTTTTTTAAATTTTCATTCGGGTGACTTTGGGATCACCCTGTACCTTTTTCCTTCTGTGATATGCACATATTTTCGGAGCCACGCTGCTTCAGCTGCGTCCATACTTTTATTACTGGAAACTGAGATATTTTTTGAGTTTTTGCATGCTGTTGGATCGCTAAACATCTAAAATAATGATCTAAACCTAAATTTTTTAAATTTCTATTGTTACTATTAAATAAAACAATAAGAGTTTGATTTGTTTTTAGGAGCACGATTCCGGTCGGATAGTCATAAATAAAGCAATTTAAAACGCAATAAAAAAGAATCATGCGCTAATCTGTTTATGAGGTACATTTTACGTTAACCCATTTTATTATGATTTAGATCAGTGCTGTCACTTTTCCTTTCGTTAACCTCACCAGAATGCAAATATTATGTGACTGTTTAAGGAAAAGATTTTAAATGTTTTACACATTAAACTTCGGCAGCGACGCCCGCAATTTGTATTTCATTTCCAAGCTTTGCTTAGTTAGTATTCTGGCATTAGCCATTTTGCTAACCGAAGTTAAATCACGCCATTAAAAGTTTTGAAACAACGCTTCCACAGTTTTTGAGATGCAATTTTGTATAGTCTCAGCTTACGAATCTATTTTGAATTATAAATTTAGTTTTTTGTTGTTTAATATAAGCAAACTGGAGGAGTTCGCACGCATAAGCTGTGCTTTCTGTTAATTTCAAGATTTAATAAAAAGGTTAATTTAAACCATCGTAGAACTTTGACGTACTTCCACAGATGGAGCGATAATTCGCTTCAATCTGGTGGGATCTAAAGGACTTTTAAATTAGATTTACACAAGTAAGCCATTGCATGTGTTCATGAAAGTTAATGCATTTCAAATAGTTCTTTTTTTATCAAAACATCCTTTTAGATCCTATTTAGTAACAAAACGAAGCAGACTGAATACCCACCATTAAATGCACTTACAGATAACGTTAACAGAACCATATTTCGATCTGCTGAGCTAGTAAAATTAATGGCGTAGCTAGGGTGGAGCAAATGGGGACACCTGTCCCCGGACACAGCATCTAGAGGGCACCAAATTGATGTTACAAAATTTTAGGCGATATGTTTTCCGTTCCTGGCACACAGAAAGGGGAGCAAAATCTTTAGTTTTACCCGGGGCTGAAAACCCTAGCTATGGCTTTGAGAAAAATGCAAGCAGATTCCAGTCATTTAACTTGCATAATGTGGTAGTGATTAATAAAGTGATAAAAAGGCTTAGGAAACTTGCATTCAAATTGGTAATAAAAAACTATAATGAAATAACGATGTTCTTTAAAACAATTTCCAAATAAGACGCAGGCAACATCGATACATATTCAATGCTTTTTTAATATTTCATTTCCTAAGGATGGCAGCAAGGGTTTCACTAAAAAAATACAGTTTTATGGGTTCTCTGAATCGACAAAGTTTGAAAAGGAAATATTATTGCGCATCTTTATTAAATATTTGCATTTCCGAGGATGGAATTGTTTTTTTAAACTTCACTTACTTTCATTTTCATCATTCTGTTCCGCTGCATTATCCAAGATATTTTGACAGTCGCTAAATGCAAATAGCAGAAACACACTCCAAAATCCACCAAGACACTTCATAGCATCTAACGTAACATATTTTGACACAAAGCATGAGCAATGGAATGTCAGTAAAAGAAGGCACAGGAGCAAACCGGAAGGAAGTGACATCGCCATGCTCAACGGAAGGTGAAGATTTCTAGGAAAAAAAATAAGGAAGATGGAAACTTCCGTGGATTGTGAAGGGTTTTTTTCCCCCTAAAAGCTAGAATTCATTTGCCAGAGATAAAAGATAAGTTTATTTAAATTCCGTTGAAAGGATGTTTTTTTCTCTACTAAATGAACCGAATATTTAAATTGAAAAGAAAATTTTTTTAGTATCTAAAAGTATAACATGTCTCCAAATAATGGTTAACATCTATTATTATCATCATCATTATCGTGAATTCTGTTAGCAGTATTATCATTTCAAAAAATGCAATTCAATAATTAGAAGAAATGGCGCGTATTTTTAAATTAATTTATAAAGGGACAACAATAGATTTTAGAGAGCAATTGACCTTTCTTTATGTACTAGTGAAAAAGACAGCCAATTTTTACTCTCAAATGTTGAAATTAATTATGACTGCTAATTATATCTTACGAGTTTTTATCCTTATTTTGATATGGTATAACACTTAGTTACAGCATTTAAAACAATTTACAGCATAATTTTAATGAATTTATAAAATGTGAGACAATTTTATTTTATATCATTTGTAGAATTTTGAGAAAATGCATGCAAGTAATCAGAACTATGAGATATTAAAGAATTATTTTAGGTTCTACAAACATTTGTTAATCGTTCCTTTATAACTGAAATAAAAAAGATTTTTTTTAAAAAATCATAAATTCTGTTAAAACGCTTAACAGTATTAGAAAATAGTACAAAAATTTATGATTGCGCAATGTGTAAGGCTTTAGTTAAACTAACAAAGTTTTATTTTAATTTGCCTTTTTCTATCTTTTCTCATTTCAACTTCCCGTTAGAGTAAGCGCACGTTTCAGCTTTATGCTAATTTGAAGTGGAGCCAAGTTCTATTTAAACCGTAGGTAGGAACCTCTCAGTGTGAGAAAGCTTTTAGTCTCAGACTACTGTTACTCTGTTCAACATTCGCCTGACCAGCTAGTATTTAAATTCTAAGCCGTAGCGCTGTTACGCTATTACTTATTGAAGTAATTCTAAGTGCGTTAGTATTAGTTAAATCTTGCTACGCGCCATTTAGTTTAGAGGCCAACCTCGCGTTTATAGCTCTGTGAGCAACGACGATTTAATTTCTATTTAATTTTAGTTTAAATTATCTGATTGTTCAGTTTGAGACCCAAGTGCGGTCGTTATTTTCTGTATCCCTCCGGAGTTGGGAAGTGGCTGTAAATAATTGTGGTTTAATAAAAGAGGATTATAAATCCTTCTTACGTATAGTTATTCTACTACTTAATCACAGTATTCAGCTCCCTGTTCAAGATCAGGACTCAAAGATTTACACGAAGATGTTTGCCAAGAATATGCACCGAACACTCAGTCCTGACAAATGAAAGGAACAGAAACATATATTTAGCAATAAAAGTTTAATAATATTGTTTACAAATTTAGCAATATTCAAAATCTGGAGGAGACGTTTGCTAAATTATTTTCCCTTCTTTTTTTAACTAGAAAGTAATTTAAAACAAGGTCATTTAAACCACAAATTTCGAAATAAACAGTTTACGAGGTTGTATGTACAGCAGCCTTAAGTTACCGAAACAGTTTTTTAACTGTAAAATCATACTAACAGCACAAACTTTGTATATCATACTCATCGTACCTATGTGAGGAAATGAGCAGGAAGTTTAAATAAAAGCTTTATAAGTTTCAAAATCAAAGTAAAATTTTTATCAATAAAATCAATCTGTCAAGATTGATTAATATTGATATTTTTATATGTATACAAGGGTAAATTCTAATGGACGTAAAAAACTTTTTCCTCAAAGCAAAAATATATTTCAGATCTATAACTAGCAAGGAAATAACTTATTATTTAATGCATAAAGAGATTCAGTTTTTAAATGTTTTCTTGTGATTTCTCTAAAACTTTGTCCTCCGCAAAAAATACAAGGTAAAATTCATAGTGCTTACACAGAGGCTGTTCGCACTTTTTTTAGGAGACAATTTTTTGCTAAAGAAATTGTCTGCTTGGAAAACGTTTCGTAACTGCAACTGTGTTTTTGAAAATGTAAATTATCGTCTGCTAATTGATAATTTTGATGGCGTTATAGAAGCAATGGACGGAAGGCTATGTTTGTGCTCTTTCCGAAGAAAATTGTATTTAGTTATTAAACAATGGCGTGAAAGCCATGACGTTTTTTGTAACTGAAGCAACGATAGATAACACTGTCAATAAGAAAGGAAACAAAAATTAAAGTTTGGCTTTAAGGACAAAAATAGTTCAAAATCCATATCCAAGGAAAGATTGAAATTTTGGAATGTTGCAAAGAACTTTAATGTTAAAAGAAAGTTTTCGAAGTCAAAAGACAGTTGCGTAATCATTAAAATGCTCAGTATCAACTATAAACAACCTGATTAACGTTGATTTGAATCTTTAAAAAGGCTCAAAAAACGTAATGGGCAACGTCTTCTCGATAAAATTTCGCCGAAAGCAGAGCGCTCTGCAGAATTGTTTATGAGAAAACATTTTAGGACAAAAATGGAAAAATGTTCTCACAATAGATGAATCTTGGGTATATTTAAATGGCAGCAATAAAAAGTAATCTATTTATTATCATCAAAGAGAAGAACAAAAATCTTAGGGCATGGTTTAAAGAATCTAAAGAATTTTTTTCAGAGGGATTTATGATTTTTGTGATTTTGATATAACGACAAATAAAAATTATAGAGAGTGCAGGAAACTGGTAAGATCAACTTCACGTATTATCAGGATTGTATTTTATCACCAGTTTTGAAATATGAAAATACCCCCTTTTTTACCCACTGCCATCAGTCAGTAGAACTGTATCAAGACAAAGCAAGTGGCCACATGCCAAAATCCACTATTAATTTTGTGAAAAAATGGAACAGGAAACGTGTATTAAAACCATACTCTTCACTTATGTCCCTACTAAATCTCTTGTACGCTTTTAGATTTTTAAAAAGCGGATTGTCCAGACGTCGACCTACAACCCTCCTTGGACACTGGAAAATTGTTCAAGAGAAAAGGGATAAAATACCTCTTTCGCTACTAAAAAAAAGAACTTTATTGGCTTGGGGGAACTTACAGTGTAGAAAGATAGTGAAGATTCAGGGTTATCAAATGGAACATTTAAAACACAAAAGTTTAGGCAAAACACTTCTATAAATACAACGAAAATCGTCTAAACAATGTGCGAACAGCCTTAGTACTCCAAAAACAGTGAACTGGTTGGGAAATAATACTGGGATTTAGTCTCCAAAATTATCAATAGATAGTAAGAAGCCTATTGAATTTAACAGCCATATATTAGAAATCACAATATCGATATTACGGAGGACTGACAACATTTTTATCAGCACATTATCGACGCGGCAGTTCAAAAAGCTTTCAGATTCTATATCGATGCCCATTTTAAGCCGAAGTTTGCTGTTGTTGTTGCTAATGCTCAGTTGTCTGACCTACAGTCAGCCCAAGCCCACGAACAAGGAGCGCAAAACACGCCTGTCGTTGGCACCACACAGGTGACAGTCAAATTTAGCTCAGTTCCGCCTCCAATTTTGATGGAGAGCACCCTGCGTGACGGGTCTTAGGGTCTCTCACCCATCTTTCGCTGCCAACAAACTCTCGAGAGGACTTTCGGCTCGCCGCGTATTTAGAGTGCCCTCATGTCGCAAGGACACTATACATTTACAAACATCCATATCTTCTCCGGGATTCGAACCCGGGCCTTTCGGCACGGCAGTCAGTGACGCTACCCCCTATACCAGTTGAGCGGCGTCAGAGTTTGCACTAAGCGGGCACCCTAAAAGGAGAATTTAATCAATCATGTCATGTCATCATCTATTATATACCGATATAAGCTGCCTGTCGACACTACGTAGGGTTGATCGAAAGCCTGTAAAAATTCTATGAAGGTGACAAAGGTAATTATTTTACTCACTATTATTACATTATTACGTTTTTGCTTTAAATGGCCGAATATTTGTAACTTAATGTATTCGTCGGGAATAGTCAATACCTAACGGCTATTTAGTGGTCTCATCCGTGAATTTCATCCATTTCGGGAATTTAGTTCTCCAGTTGGCTGTTACTTGCTGGGATGGGGAAATTGTGTCGCAGTTGTAGTTAGTTTTTAACACTTCAAGAGTTAGATTCGAGGATCGCCCATTCCTCTTCCACCAAACCTTTTGAAGAACTTTCGTCTCGGTAACATTTGGAAACCGCCGTGCTGTACACACATGAGAGTGAGCGTGGGAAAAAGCCTATCTGCGGGTCGAATGCTGTCCTTTTAATTGCTTAAGCCGGCTCGTTATAAAATCCTGTGCATCGACATTTTTATCTTTTTTCTGCCTTATTTTGCACGAAAACTGCCAAAATCAACAGCATGAGTGTGCCTCTGTTGCTTTAAAAATGCGCATATATACGCATGATACACTAGCGGGCAATCTAAATTGAGAACATTAGAAATGATATAAAGCATATGCATTCGACGAAGAATATAGTAGTTCAATGATTTCTTGCAGCTTTAATATAGAAATTAAATACTAAGATACGTATTGTTGTGATAAAAAGGTTAATTAGAAAAGGGAGTTTAAGAAAAACATTTCACCTCTAAAATTCTTGGAATATGTTAAAATTATTTAGTTTTATTTGGGTCGACATATTTATCTAAAAGAACCTTCTCGCTGATGAAATAAATACACTGAAAATAAGTGTCGATCACAAAGTACTGATGAGAATCTATTAGATTCGGTGCTAAAGACTGTTATGGGTGAGTTGGAACCAAATTTGGATAAAATTATCGCAAACGAACATTCCAGATTTCGCATCTCACATTAGGTATTTATTAATAATTGCTTTTACAACACAGTGTTTGTAATAAAAATCAAAATGCATAGAAAGCTACAAGTTTATAAAAATATTTGATTAACGACAGAAGCCTTTCCTTGCTTCACGTTTATTGAATTTAAGTGTACATTTTATATTTCATTAGTTGATCCACACGCTGGGCCGTCGAGAAAGAGGAGTGTTTCTCCCCTTCCATAGCATCTTGATAAATAATAGGAGCACCGCAAAAAATCGTTGTGCGACGGTCCTGCTGTCATGATGCAGTAAAAAGATACTTTTTTGGCTCGAATTAAAAGTATTTGCCTACTCCTTCATGCTGATGTACACTGCGGGGAAAAAAAGAAGGGGACAATCTCTGTGTCCCGTTCTACTGGGCCGATTGATGAAATTCAAATTGCGTTTTTCGTGTCTTAACAGTGATTGTCCTAACATAGGTATTTTGACACAAAATCGGACTTTTCCTGGAGTAACATACCAAATTTTTTACATATTTCGATTCTACCACTAAAATTATGCCTAGATATTAAATTTTGTAATTTTGGATGAGACATTTATAGAGAAATTTAAAAAATTATCTTGGCGGATTTTTTTTTCAGCTTGCGCCAAAAATAATTCCCTTGGCGAACTTCTTAATTTATAGCAACCTATTTTCCTTTCCTTTTTTTCATCGTCCACGAACGGAAAAAAAGTCATCGTTCATACTTTCAAGTAATTTTAACAGAGTGTGTAAGCCACATTTTCATTATTATTGCTCATAATAAATATGCCAAATATCAAAAAGCGTCAACATGTAAATTCACGTATATCTTCGAAAATTTTGAATAAAAAGCTCTAAATTTTTTACAGGTATACTTAGAAATACATCTACTTTAAGTTGATGGTAAAAATTTTATAGGTTATAATTCAAAATTATTTTCCAAAAATTTATAAAAATTATTTAAAAATATAAATTTTAAAAATAAATCATGAAAAATGGGTGAATTTTATTTGGAGTGAACCTAAATTTCGAACTGTGAAAGAAGGAATCAAGTAAGTGTAATAAAAAAAAGAGATATTCATAAATACATACCAAATTGAATTAACATTGAGGAGTTAAAATTTTGAAAGCTAATTTTCTGAAAACTACTCATGCGATTTTTACAAAACATTGCAGTTTGGCATAATTTGGGTCGTAGAATCGAAATATGGAAAAAAAATGGCATGTAATTTCAGAAAAAGTCCGATTTTGTATCAAAATACCTATATTTGAACAATGCTATATATAAATCTAATACATATCCTAAGTCACGCTTTCGAAACTTGAATAACGCAATTTGAATTTCGTCCATCGACCCAGTAGAACGAGAGATGCAGAAATGTCTCCCCTTTTTTTTGAAGTGTACGTACGAATATATATATAAGTATGTATTTGGCATAACTCAGGAACGATTATCCTCGGAACGTTGAAATTTTCTATGTGAGATTGCTATAACATGTAATTGTGCCCCTCTCTTTTTGTTTGCAATCGGCCGCATCAAACATATATATATATATATACATACTCACTCTTTTACCACGCTCGGAGAGCTCAATTTTTTGTTCTTATATGTTGACAAATCGTGTATTTTTTGCTTTAAAAGTGATTGAATTGTGTTGTGTGTTGTTCTTATGTCCGGTTGAGGTTTTTATGTCTTTATTTAATCTGCATGCAATAGTTGTAGAATTAGTAACAATTTAAAAGTTGTTTTAGCGGAACTAAGCCTAAAGAAGCGGCCATTTTTTTATATTTAAAACTCTTAGTGGAATATTTTGTGCACCAACTGCAATGTCTTTTAGCCGAGTGTAACCAAAAGTAAACTTTCAATTTTGCGCACCGAAAAAAACCTGTCTTCCTATGCGCTGGCTGAAATGCTTGTTTTTGCGTAGAAACTCTAATTTTAAGCGTAAAAATGTTTTTTAACTGTTTTTATTTGTATTTGGTATGTTATGTTTCTCTGTATTTTACAATTTTTATTGGCGATGTTTCGAATTTTTATGTATTTTTGCCTTTCCTCGAAATAAGAACTGAATTAATTCAATGAGAAATATCTCTAATGGAATTAAAAGAAATGAATTTAAATGAAATGTAGCAAAAATGTGTGTAATTTAACAGGTCGCGCATGGACGCCCTTTGGTGTACACATAAGATTTTTCTTTATTCATATCATGAAATTATTCAAATATCAGTTCTGATTTCAAAACAATATTTTTGATGTAGTTTGAAATATTGCGAGAATCAATCGAATGTGCATTAGATGTACAAAATTCATATAAATTTTGCAACGTGTAAAAAAATTATGGGTAAAGTACGAAAGGACAGTTCTAATAGTAAATAAGTAAGCAAACAAAATACGAATCATATAAATACAGAATTACCTTAGAACCAATAGCTCAGGATTATTATTTGGGTCTAATTTTCGATAAAAATGAAAAACATTGAAATATTAAGGGTTAAAACCGTTACAAAATAGGTAAATTATTGGTAAAAGGGGACAGCTAGATATTACACTGGTTTTCGAAAGTTAAGCAGCAAACTCGAAATTGGTGATAACTCAAAAAATATGCAATAAATTGGACGAAATTTGTGATAATATTTATTATATCGCTTAAAAACACAGGACAATGTTGTACAGAATATTTACATTTTGTCATATCAACGGGAATATAAAACGTCCTAAATTTAGACATACAAATTAAATACAAAAGTATTTGTCAATAGTTAGTTGAAGCTCACTGAACAGCAACACAGCCTGACAACAATGTCTCATGCTGTTTATGGCGTTGTCAATGCGTAGTAATGCCAGTTCATCACATAAAGCAGTTCTAGGCTAGGGTTTGGGGAGGAGTTGGAGGCCAGCCTTTCGACAGCATCTCACACGTGTTCAATGTGATTTAGGTCTAGAGAACCTGCTCACAATTACATTTGGACTCTAGTTTTACTTCAAGAAATTGGTGCATGAAGAGAACAGTGTGAGGGAGGGTATGAAAAATGGGGGTAAGTCCAGATGAGAAAGTAAAAAAAAGATGTCTGTAAAATGAAGGTATCGCCAATTATGTCAGCATACGAACGAACAGTAAGATCCAGTATGTCGTCTCTGTACCTTTGAATATGAAGAGTTCCATGTTGCAGTACATACTGGTCTGCGCGCTCACCTAAAGATATTCCTCCACAGACAAGAACAATATTTCTTGAGCAGGTTTCTCTTTCCCACATGTTAGAAGGAAGATATCGACTTTTTACTTCTCTATGTGTGAAAATACGTATCTCTAAAGCAAAGTGGGGTTCATCATTAGTGAACAGAGCAGACCTCTACTGATTTTCAGTTCAGTTTACACAACTGCGTGCCTATTCAAACGCTTCGTTCTGTGGCGGGAGGTAAGCGGGACACGCAGTGCTAGTCTCCTAGCATACAAACCTCTTTCATGCATCCTTCTGGTTTACTGTCCTTCTTGTATCAGAAATAAGCGCGGATCTTTTTTTCCCAGTGACGGCCATTAGCCATTATAAGTGTGACCTCTACAAAGGCCGAAAGCGGTGGTCACTATATTATGGAGGGATCTAATAGGTGGATCACCGTTGCCTCCTAGGAAGGGACATACAATTTATATTCATGTCTTCTCCAGGGTTTGAACACGGACCATTCGGTAAGGCAATAAGTTTAACTAACCACTTTCCCATCTGGACGGCGTAAGCGCAGATCTAAGCTGATAATCAGGTTGCAGACGTATTGCGACATCCACCAAGTCACAAATATCAATCGTCTGCAGAAGTGGTAGCACCTTCGGTAGGTCTTTCACCAGCTGAGCCAGTAGTTGGAATTCCACAACCGGCTTACCATGGAACTGTCGATGTTTAGACATCGTGTATCTTTTAGCTACTAGCTGGACGTGGTAACTACTTACATCAGTACAAATCGCATCGAAAAATACTATATGTCTTAGAATGATGCTTCCATGGAGGTTTTTTTAAAGCAAAATGCTTTGTAAGCTTGCTAGATGTGAGAAAATGAAAAGTCGTATGTTCAACCAATATTGGATGTCAGTGGTTTTAAACCACTTGAATGATAAGGAACCTGAGACGAATGATATCAATAACACAAAAGTGAAATTTTACATATTTCCATCAAAAATCAAATCTGGCACGAGGTATAAATGGCAAGGTTAAAGCTGGTAACTTGACAATGCAAAACAAAGCGTTAGTTGAAATATGCAAGCGTGAACTTGTGATGCTTTTAAGGCAATAAAATGATACATATAATTTGTTACATAATTTTGGTATGGAATGGCTTTCCGCTAAATTTATCGTATGCAGAAGAAGGGAAATGAAAGGATTTAATTATTTTTGGTTTTCAATTGGCTGCAGTATGGCATACGCTGAAAGGGTATTAGGATAAAAGCCTAATATACGGTGTGGCTTTGGCGCTCTTTTGAAAATTGACGCCAACACCAAAATGACGCCTTTACTGCTCATTATGAATGTCACGCTTGCTGCTCAACATAAAGTAGCCAAAAGATGCGAAATCCTGTGTGTACCGTACACTAGGGTTAAACCCATATTAGTAATTTACGTGTAATATTTAATATAAGTTGAATTTTGCTTTAGTTAAAATGATAATGCGTTCTGAAAGGTAAATAAAAACTATCTTAATTATTAAGGTTGCTATATTTCAACAATAATTTTATAGATGAATCACTGTTACTCCATTTTATACAACAAAAAATCCTGTTAAATGTTTTCATCAGAATGATGCAAAATTTCCGTTATCGATGAGAAATGGCCTTGATTAAAAAAAAGTTCCATTTGTACTTCTGATTGGTTATCAGATATCGGTTATCAGTTAAGTGCGATTTCATGTGAAAATTGCAAAATGTTTTATTATTTTATTTCCTGAATTTTAAAGGCCGTTTGATGCGTTTCCCTGAGTTTTAAAACACGTTTGGTGCAGTATGTAGATTATGCTTCGAGGTAAAACATGAAAAATAGTTTATTTTCACAAATGGACCAAATTCCACCTTATAAAGGATTATTTAGTGAAAGTTTCAGTTTTAACAAAACCTGGGATTTGGTTCTAGTTCAGACTTAAAACAAATGATTTTCATCTGATCAACTCTCGTATAAAAAGAACTGAAAATACAAAAGGAAAATCAAATGTAATACAAATAATTTGTATGACTTTGTATGACACTTTTCTGGACGCTGCACTGATATTTTTACTTCAGAGGGAGAACAAGTATTAAAATTCAAGTAACCCTTAACCCTAGAATACTAATCTACTTAAATTTTACTCACACGACAAAGAAATGCGCGCGCAACTTCTAACTGTACACACTACCGCCACTATCATTCAGATATGCTATCTACGTTCTTTTGTCTTTAAAGGTATCCTACTACGTTCGAAATACAAATTTCGGAAAACAATACAAAAGATCTATTGGTGTTATTTAGTAAAATACTACTTAAAATGATAGAAACAGATAATAAACATATTATTAATTTAGAATGTTTGGTTTTTTTCTTACAATTTGAGTTAATAATGCATTAAATTTCAGTATTACTAGCTATACTCGAACAAAAGTATTTATCAATATTTTACTTTTGTTTTTATCATTTATGTTTATTAAGATATAAAGAATTAAATGGTTTAAAATTTAATTGATAAAGTAAAATGTCTATTAAGTATATCTCTTATGAGTACATGTACTAGCTATTTTTCAAGAAATTTCTGTCTTTCCATTTATAATATTGTCCGAAAATTTTAGATGTATACAGAAACGTAAGCATTTAGTTAATTTAATCCACAATATTTCATAGAATATTTGTGCAAAGTTTCATGCAATTATTAACGTAATATTTTAAATTAAAGTGTTTTTCGTAATAGGAAAGTTAAAAAAATCAAGTTTTTCCAAAAATAGGTTTCATGTAATGCAAACACAAACAGATGGAAAGGAAATGTTGCCAAGCATGAAAATTGAATTGAAAACTAATCTTCTTCCCCAGCACTTAATAACATATAGAAAAATTCAAACTCATCTTTTGAACATCACCAAAAGTATTCAAATGAAAATTCTTACTTTAAGAGTTATTTAGAATATTCTGAGTAGCTTTAGACATCAACTTCCAAGTTCTTAAACAGTAACTTCTGGTTCACGAGGTAAAGAAGAGCCATAATTCTGCTTCTAACTACCGGACAACTACGTAACATTTTTTTTTTCATATTTTTGATTAATAAACAAGAATTCCACATACATATTTATACCATTTAGCGTAAGAAGAACGTGCGATATCACAGATATATATTGATAATTGAACAATAAATGAAACATATAAATATTAATAACTGGAATATGAAGGGAACACTTAAGTATTAATAACTGGACAATAAATGAGACGTAACTGAGAAAAAATAAAGAAAAAAAAACTTATATGAAAACTTTTGGATGTAATCCTGCAGCCAGTATTATGGTACAATATTATTTCATGTTTAAAGTAATACATAGCTTGCCTTTAGGTCTGCGAAAATCAAAACTGACTGGTGGATTTGGTAATGGACGCAAGTTAGTCCACCTCCCTCTCCAATTTAGCAGGAAAGTAGGAGATAATCTACATAGGAATTTCTAGTGGCTGTTTTTATTGCGCCAATTATTTCACATTGTTTTTTTATCTTTCCCTTTCTGTATTTAAAATGAAACTTTATTTTAAGTCCAACGGAAACCTTTGAGTTGTTTATCCCTTAGCAAAAACAGAACGAGATTTTTTTAGAACTATTGAATTTAGTAATAAACGCTCAACATTTATTTTTATATTAAAGTTGATCATAAATGAAAAATTCTCAGTGCTCATAAAAACCAATGAACAATCCATTCTATAGTTACTTCATAGTATATTTAGATCCAAGCATTGTGGTTAAAACAAAAAGTGTAGAAAGTTTCAAGCATATAATTAATTATTTCTACAAAGTTTTCCTCTAACTTTCTCTGTTAAAGAAAAAAAAAACTCTTATTATATTATAACAGTAATCCAAAATCCTCTAAATGTTTTTACAATGGTTAAATCCGTAGAATATGACAAAGAAGCATTCCTTTCGATTTCTAGATTTTCGTGAATATAGAAATTAAGAAAGTTTGGAGTTTTAAGATTATAAATTGTAAATATACTAAAACCTCTAGATTCTTCACTTTTCTGATGCTCTGTAACTGGAAATAACTGAAAAACTTTGTCAAAATGAGAAATTTGAATCTCAAGAATGCTGCTACACTTTTGAATAATACAGGTTTTATGAAATAAAATTTCATTTTAAAGTTTGCATTCACATTAGTTGAGAAATATTATTAAATCACTAGTATATAAAAATTACGTCTAGTTTTACATACGTCAATAGCTTGAATAGCTGGAAATTTCTCACTGAAGATTCCAAGAAAGCCAAATTATTAAAAATTTACCTTGGAATATAACTCAAACTGTAATATATTAGCTTTCTCACGCTTTATTACTGTTTTCTGGACAGATGAAATCACACTCGTTTCTTTTCTTCGCTTATTGAATTTCCATATAAATGCGGTTGTTGCTTCTCCAGTACTCTTCTTTTATGAGAGCTACAGCTCAAAATTCTACTTGGTCGCGAAAGCTAATTGAAGCACAAATTTATTTAGGCTAGAAAATGAAAAAAAAAAAAAAAACAAAGAATCTTAATATACAACTCCAAGTCCCACCTTTGTCAAAGTTTTTACTCTCAAAGAGGGATATATGTCAGTTAATCCTCAAAACCTATAGAATTTCCTTCAAAATCTGTCCCAGTCTGAGATTCTATTTTTGCCTGATTTTAAATTTTACCCTTGCGTGTTTCTACAGTTGAGTAAAATTATGTTTTTTCGCTAATTATTTAAAATTAAAATTTAAATATTAACTAAACGTTAAAAATTATACCTATTTCAAATTTTCCCTCATGTATTAATGAAATTAATTAGTAATGAATGTATTAATCCTGCGTATTAATGAATTTTGCATTTCGCATATAAACAAATCTTGACTCTTTTCATAACATACTTGAACGGTTACTTATTTTTTATAACACCACAGAACATACTTGAGCGATAAAATACTAACTAGGATCATATACTTCCTGTGATCGTATACTTCATGTTAATTCTTCACGTAAATAAATCTTTATAAGAAATTGTTATAAAAATGAGACTTTTTTGTTACTTATTAATCATGTGTAATTTAAAATGAATAAAATTTATTTTCATATTGGCATATAGATGGCAGCACCAACATTACCGTTTAACTGCAGTGTTTTTCATTTCCTTAGTACCTACTTATGCCAAAAGATGGCAACACCAACCAAAGACACAACGTAACAGTCTTTTCCATCCAATAAAACACATTTGGTTATGTTTAAATGACAAAAAAGAAATAAATTGCAATATAAAATTTTGGATTAGGGTTTAATACCTGGAAGAATTCAGTACTAAAATTTCAAAAAGTTAAAAAAAGAATTTAAAAATTAAAAAGTACAGATATTATAAACTTTTAAAATACTACAATTTACTCTTCGTATACCGATTGCAATTTTTTCCTGAAGCAGTTTTTAAGGCTAAACAGTTACGATTAACCTGCTAGTTTATGAATAAAACTTCCATTTTCAAGATGTAATTAAGACTATTTAAGATTTGAAGACATAAAATATAAAATTATTAATACAAAACGAGCTGTTAAAAATAGCAAAACCAAGTGGTAGATCTGAACTCGCTGTGCTATTATTTCATCAAAAATTATCACCACTTGGAGACCTGTGAGCTTATTTAATGAAGTTGTACTCTTATTTCACTTGACAGCTTGTGCTTAAGGCTTCCTTCATTCAAATGACAATGCTTTCGTCAGGACGCCAAATTTTATTTAATCTGCTATGCAGCCGGCCAGTTCGAGGGATTCGAACATGGGACCGAATTACCAGTGTTCATCTGCTTTACCGCTCGGTCTCTAGTGGGCCTCGAAGGAAACGAAACTTTATAAAATGTTACAAAAAAATTATGTTACACACATACACATGCATTTATAATCAAGAGATATAATAAAATCAAAAATGGTGCCAAGCCAGCTAAAAGTAAAAACATAAATCAAAGCTGAAACAAAAGCGAAACAGCCTAATGACATAAAATAATAATAAATATATCAATGTGGGCTTTTATCTGTGTGAATTTTTTTTTTTTTTTTTTGTGTGTGTAGTGAGATTTTATCCGGTTACCCTTTCAGATACTCTGCTAAACTGGTAGTTCCTGCGCAAATGAATCCCAGTTACATCCTAGAAACAACGGAGATTTAAAACTCATTATCGCAGAATGTGCAAGTGCTGTTGTGTGGTGTTCTTACACAATACTGGATCAGACATACTGTAAACGGAGATAACAAATTTCTCCCTTCTCTCTGTTTGGCTGTATCTCTAACAACATGTGGTTTCTTTCTTTGGAAATATGTTAAAAAATATCTTTTATGTGCTCCCAAATCTACTCAGAAACTTCATGAATGAATAAATAAATCATAGTCTGCAGATAATTACAGATAACATGATTATACAGAATTTGGGATGAATCTGATTACCGTATGAATGTGTGCCGTGTGAGCAAGGTGAACGTTTTAAAGGATTTTGGTTAAAGTGTGAGAAACTTGGACAATTGCTGTTGCTATGCCCTTGTGAGATGAGGAATAAATTTTTGATAAATTTTTGAATCCGAACCATTCTTTTATGCATGTCTTTTACTCGTATCGCAAATATTTCTATATGCTGTGGGTTTATATAGATCTCCTTAAATAATTATAAAATACACTAAATATATAAGCAGAAAAAGTTAAGCAGCACAAAAATCCCATTAAAGCAAATCATAAACAAGAAATACAAGTCTTAAAAAATATACAACGATATCAGTGGCGTGCGGTAGGTTTTCATGCAGGGTGTGCAGAGAACAACAACATTAATAATAATAATACCATAAAAATGTACATTAAACACTTCTTTAACTTTTTATTACTTACTTGTACACAAACTCCATACGTCTATCCGTATTACTAACAAAATCATCAATTACATGATCATAAAACTCTGGTTTTGACTGTAAAAAGTGTAACATTTCTTTTTCTATTGTTATTAGAGATAAATTGCATAATATATCCTGGCTCATTGTATTGCGTGCATAATTTTTTACTTGTTTCAATGCTGAAAATGATCTCTACACCGAAGCAGCTGAAAATGGAATTGTACAAATTAAATGTGCCATTTTATTTACTTTGCTTAGGGCACCTGCCAAATCATTCAGCATTATTATAAGCTGAATAAGTTTCGATAAATTCATTTCGTGGTATGACTCACTACGATAAAGAATGCATAATTCATTGGTTAGCTTTACAAAATCGAAATGTTTTGCATAAGCGTTTTTTAACGAATTAAGGCGTTCATCCGGAAATTTACTTTGATATTTCTTAAAAAAAAACTGAAATTCAATAGTTGAAAAAATTTGAGCGAATTTAATTTTTTAAAACGGAAATCTAACTGACAATAAATTAGTCCATTATTTCATAATATAAATTCTTAAAATGTTGGTCTTGGTCTACACTTGAGTTTTGTAAATTTACACGACTTTTTTTAAATTTGGGGGATCCACTACAGAAATAGTCTTTTCATAAACTTCATCAAATGCAACAGAAGTTCGCATATTTTGAATTGCATCTTTTACTTCCTCTACGTTTTCACTAGAATATGCTATATCTAAAAATAGTTTTTTGTAAAATATCAAATAGAACATCAGTATAATTAAACACTTTGGAAAAAATATTTAGGAGAAATTACCTTTAAATTCTTCAAAAAACATGTGATGAGTCTTTGCAATATTAATTGTATCGTCATCCCAACCTTCTGGATTCTCAATAATATTTTCAAATAAATCAGATAGGGCTTGCCTTTCGCTTTTTATGATATTTACCAAACGAGATGAATAATTCCAATGTGTTGTAGCTAATTTTGGAAATTTTCATTTAATAATTTCATTTCGAACATGATTTCTTTTTGTAGACACCGAAAAAAATGAGGCTATGCCAGAAATTGTTGCAAAAAATAATTTACAATCTTTTATAAACAATACAGATTGCGACAGAACTAAATTAAGTACATGTGCGCAATAATGCACAAATATAGCTTCTGAGAAAATGTCTTTTACTTTTTTCTGCGTCCCGTTCAACGCTCCTGTTATTGTCTCTCATAATTTTGCCAGAGTGTGCAGTGCACACCCTGAACATATGGACCGCACGCCACTGAACGATATATATATTTCCTCATTTAATATGCTGTCTATTGTCCTGCAACATTTTCAAAATTTAGAAAAGGATTACTGGACATTGGCACTGTCTACGATGGCGATTTCTTGTATTTCACAAAAACGACTTATCGTGCTCTAGAAATTTCTCTTTTATACACTCCTGTGTGAACATAATTCAAACTTTAATTCTTTTACCCTTCAGAACAACAGCAAAACAATTTGTCTTGAACTTTCAAAAATTTCAAGTGCTTAAAAAGATCAAACACTTGATACTATTTGAAGACATTCAGAATACACAACTTTTGTTTTCTGAAATATTATCTTTAATTTTTTTCATAACCAATTGCCCTTTTCGTAACGACCCGAAGGCCTGCTCGATTCTTGTTAAAGAGAGTGTTTGTGTACAAGACAGTGTTCCACATTTAATCCTATAATGTAAGTTAATTTTTGTTTTTGAAATAAAAATAAAAATTTATTGCTTTATTTTTTTGTCCATCAAAAATAACACTCAAAAATTATTGGAAAATACTCGAAAATTCATGGAAATTTGCATCAGTATACAATTACAAAGAGTAGATACATCCCTAAAGGAATGAAGGATGATGCTTTCAACGATCAAAGGCGATGGCCATTGAATCCACTTGCGCAACACAACTACATATAGTGGATCTCGGAAAATTTTTTAAGTTTATGAAACCAATAGGGAATTATTACAGTATGATCCTGACTATATTCATCATTTAATAATAGTGAACACTTATTCATTATAGAATTCTTTAATAATTTTATTTTATTATTTATCAACTGGTGAAATATAATGTATTCCACTGTCACAGAATGAACTGGAAAAATATCTTCATTATCACTAAAGGGAGTAAGACACTATATGACCCATTCTAATGTTTTCTCAAGTCCATATTAATGACTGGTTCATAATAGGACGATATTGAATTACTATGGAAAACGTTTGAAGGATAATCTGAAATTTAATCAAACCGACAGAAATAATGAAAAGCTGGTTAAATCCAGGTTTGGAAAAAAGCATTACGTAAACAATGTTTTATTGCAAAAAAAAGTTATTTGATTTTTATTTATCTCCTATATGCTCTCAATGACACTTACAGTGGTCGGGCAAAGTTGTGAAGTCTACGCTAGTGCTGTTGGTGAGACAACAACAATTACAGACGATCCCACCGAACTATAAATAATGAGCTCTAGAATGAGTAACCTAGCAAGCCTCATAAACGAGCATACGTGGATAAATGTGAAATTCAGAAGGGACTACAGCAGCATAAGAACATCATATTTGATTAGAATTGAGAAAAGATGGGTAGGAGTTCCTCAGATTTTATTTTCAGAACGTTTTCAATGAAAATTAGGATTGGTTTGGAAATGTCATGTGGTCACGATTAGTGCTATCGGTCAGACTGACATAACCGCAAGTAACAACATCAAGCTATAAATAATAGCCTCGTAAATGATTAAATGGTAGGCCTTAAATACAGGATTTCGGAATAAAAATTAACAGAAGTTGCTAATTGTTATTACTCAAGCTTCGTAATATTGCTCTGCATTGGGGAAAGAATGGAGTAATATTGCGAAATATGAAACGTAAAATGCAATTTTTTTATCATCATAAAATTATTCTTTATTTCTGAAATTTTATTTCTTTTCAAACCTGACAATTTTTGAAGCACACAAAATGATGAAGCAAGCAAATTTGCGGAGCTGCAGTTAGGGTATAATGTTATGGACCAGCACAGAAATTGAGTTTGATAACTCTTATATAACTACTCACGTGTGTAAAAGAGTGAAATTCCGATACTTTCGTATCAAAGAAATGCAGCTTGTTGCATAAAAAAAGTTAAATTTTGCATTTGGTAATTCAAATAATATTTTCTGATATGGAAATGTGGAATTCATCTAATATTCAATTCTTATCGGAGTATTATGGAAATTTTACGAATAAAAATGAGCAAGTATTTCGTGATTCCAGAATTCCAGTAAATTCAAAATCATTTTTTAAACTATTTTAAAAATGTATAACTAGGGGCAATATTTTTATAAAAAACTGCGTGAAAAGGAAAAATATTAGATTTCGAATCATCCATTCTTTCAACTGACGATCACATTCAGATCTTTTCTTTGTGAAGCAATCATTTAGTCTATTTTCAAATACTTTTTGGCTAAACAACTATAACACAGATTGTAATAGGTTTTGATTTATTTTTAAAAGAATTTTAATGAATACTAGCGGGCTGCAGCCAAAGTAAAATTTGTAAGTTCCATGTACCCCTGAAAAGCAAATGTATGAAAACATTTTAGTAGGAATGGAATTAGTTCATTCAATTCATAAATAATGTTTTTATTGCCGAACCAGAAAACAGAACTTTTTGACTCTTCAGCTTAATACGTATGACGTCAGGAATTAAATTTAATGTAATATAACAACTTTTTCTCAATATCAATAACAGAATTAACGTGGAAATAACATACTGTGCCAATTATCTTAATATGAAACAAAAACAATTGCCAACAGCAGCTATTTATTTAAACTGCTGATGTTAACCAAAATGTTTCGACATACAATGACGTCACATGCAGTTGTGGAGTTTCTTCAATATTAGAATATGACCTTATACAATAATAAAATGTTTAATGTTTGGCAATGTTATTTTTATTTCATATTTTGTAAAACTTGTATTTGATTAACAAACTCTACGATTTGAAAGCAAACAGTAGCAAGACTTCGAAATGAAGCATTTTCATCTCCAGCGCACAAGACTGTTGCCACTTGGGAAAATGAGTGTGAAAATTAGCGTTTCCAGAGTTTTTAATTAATATCTCGGCTGATTGAAGTCTCACGAAAATTGAGTAAGAGTCGAAATGGCTTTCTAAGAGTTTTTGGAATCGGGAATAATACATTTAATATTTGGCAATGCTATTTTTAGTCCAAAGGGATTTAGTCCCGAAGGGCTATTACTTTCGTTTTGCGATTTTGCGTCGGAAGTACAAAAACGGCGTATCACGTTTCAAATTGTTGCCACTAAATGTTATCGCTCTGCATTAAATTTTAAAAAATGAAAAATCTGCATAAATGTATGCATGTTTCTCGCATTGTGATAAAACCTAGAGCCATCGAATTTTGAATGACGTAATGCTACTGCGAATATGGGCATCTGGAAGCCCTAATTTTGAATTTGAAATTTGCTTTATTATCGATTTTATGTTTTGTAACATTTCAACGAATTTCTGATTAACAAACTAAATGATTTCAAAGCGAGCAATGACAACACTGTACGGAAAAAAAAACATTTTTATCTCCAGCGCACGAGACTTACGGAAATTCTAAAGATATGTTCATTTTAAAATGATTTTGCGATATTGATTTTGAACTGAATTTTATGGTTTGAGTACGTAGTACATGATATTTAATAAAAAAAGGTAGCACACGAAACGTTAAAAAAACGCGCCTTTGGACGTAATTTAAAATCTGAAATCTTTCAGATTTTATTAGTTTTTTTTTTTTTATTTCTTATTTTGTAAAACTTAGAAATTTTTTATTAACAAACACTAAATTTTAAAGAGAGCAGTGGCAACACTTCTCGAAATAAAGCATATTTTTATCTCCAGCGTACGAGACTGTTGCCACTCAGAAAAATAAAGGCAGAAATTAGCGTTTTCAGAGTTTTCAATTAATATTTCCTCTAATTAAAGTCGCACGAAGATAAAAATGGTCAAAATGGCTTCTCACGAATTTTTGGAATCCGGAGGGTATCTATCTCGAAATTCAACTCCCTGCTGTTCAGGAGGAGATAATACCACTAACGAACAGACAGACGCGCACAGATTTTATTAGTATAGCTTGTAAACTAAGAACCAAAATTTCCTGTTCACTTTACCAACATTCTATTTATATGGTAAGTTATCAAATGCACAGAATGTTCAGAATACGCGGTTACAGGCTTTATTTTTTTAAATGTTTATCTTAAACAAGCGCTTTTATCTATAAATTTTCGCAAATAAGTTTGTGGAAGACAGAAAAGATATTGTATGGAGAAGGCTTTGTATTAAATACAAAGTCTAAGCTTTTATATAATCCCTGAAAAGAAAGAAATAATAGTAAAATTTTCATTAGTTTTATTGA
Organism: Stegodyphus mimosarum; assembly: GCA_000611955.2. NCBI lineage: Eukaryota > Metazoa > Arthropoda > Arachnida > Araneae > Eresidae > Stegodyphus > Stegodyphus mimosarum. The sequence continues at coordinate 66,694 of KK122351.1, forward strand.
GTGCTTTAATTGGAAATCATGATTTTTATGGCGCTGCTCGTAGAATGTTTCCTAGTGTAACTAGGTATTATGAAATCTGCAAAAAAAAGCAATATAAATCTGCAAATATTCAATATTCGATTTTCGTTTTATTTTTGTTCATTTGTAATATAGTGCATATATTCATTTATGTATAATGAAAATAGCACACACATTCAATCAATTCGAAAAATTCATACTCATAAATCAAGTTTCGAAGCACTTTCTTTAAAAAATCAGTTTAAGTTATAATTTACCCATTTTTGGGCTCTGGCATAACTTTTTGTGCCAGAATTTAATTAAAAAATTTATCAATTAATTATTATTAATTTATCAGTTTTTTATCAATTAGTTTATTAATACTGTACTTTCATATTTAATTGTTGTAATTATTAATGTTGCTGCTATTACCATGACTGTAGAATTTGTTAGAATTCTCTGACAAATCATCTAAATCAAAATTATTTGTGGTAATTATCATTCATAGTATGGAATAAAAACTCAAAAAATTGCAAAATAAAATTTAATCACTTTATCACGTGATTAAATTTTATTTTGCAATTTTTGAGTTTTTATTTTGCAATTTTTGAGTCACGTGTTATCGCGATTAAACGATACTTGTTGATATTTGGATACTAAAACGTTTCACACGTGCCCGAAATGTAAAAACTATGAAGTCGCGTTAATAGGCTTCAGATTGTAGAGCCAACCATTAGGTTTTTCGAAGCAAGAATCATTAAAAATCAGCTGTGTCTCGCTGAGATTCTAACTAGGAATATTTCAATTGCTATCGAAGCATGCTATCTAAATATGCTATCTAAAGATGTTATCTAAAGTTGCTTAAGGAGACAGTAGACTTTAAAAATTAGTTTTTTAAGTTTTCGAGCTTTCAACAAGAAATTTCATACACACACACACATATATATATATATATTATAACATCAGTTTATAAAATATATGTTCAAATTTTCAACTTATTTTAAATTAAAATTTTTAAAACAAATAATTAATTATTTAAATTAAAGATTCAAAATGCTTCTTGCGCTCTAATTTTCAATATTTTTTCCTAATTTTTCCTTTAAGTTTGTTATAAAGACTTGACAAAAGTTTCTGTGTATCCGTTATTGAATAGGATGGACCAGAAATTTTTAAAAAGGATTCTGGGATTTATACCCAGCTTTCGGAAAAGAAGTCATCTTTTGTTAAACATTATCACAAGTTTAAACTTCTTAACCTTATATCGAGATATGCATACACAAATCTACTGTAACATATAACAAGATAGTTCTTTCCAAATATCATTCATTTTTAACTAAAAATGAGACGCATGGAGCATTTGCAAAACATACGAACTGCGAAAAAATGTATTTTGAGAACACCGGAGTTAAAGTTTTTCTTCAAATTTAACTTTAATACATGGCCATGAGAAACAGCAAATTAACTTTAAATATGAATTTGTAAACGCTAGATAACATTTCTGTATCGTTTAACTATTTTTCATCTCATAATATTAAATATGACAAAAATAAACATGCCGTAAATTGGTATGTGATTCGAAGTTATAGGTAAAAACAATTTATGCATTATATCCAATGAACCTTTTAAAATTCTACCACACGATGCGTTTTACCTATATTTGTTACATTTACGTTATTTTTCAATGCTTTACAATATTTTTTACTATTTCTATTTTTTCCAAGTAGCGAAACTTCTCTTTTTGCGTTGGTCAAGCAACGTTGATCAAACTTTTTTGCAAGGAAAATAAGTTTGTTTCTTTCTGTTCTACGCGTATAGCATTTACGTAACCAACGTTAAACTCATAGTTGTCAATATTGACATTTCTAGCTATCTTTTAGAAATGAACACTTCTTTTGGGCAAAGATATAAATTATAACATCAGTAAATAATTATTGAAATACATTTTTTTACATTTTCTCCAAAATTTAAAGGGCAAAGTTTACGTTGTTTATACATTTTAAATGCCTGTAACTTATTTAAAAATTACAATATTTGAACTCGGTTTTTTGCATACGGTGTAGTTACGTATATGGAATATTACGAGAGTAAAAAAAATTCAATATTTTGGTTGATTTTTAGCTATTTTAAAGTCCACCGTCCCCTTAAAGGACGAAAGCACATCCGAGCAAACGCGATAATTACTTATATTCTTCCTAATACAAAGGGCGACTGGAGAGAGGTCAAATCTGTGTGGTAACAAGCAAATCCAAGTTTGACAAGTTATTTCCATCATATTTTAGTCTGGGTGCCGACATAGAGAATTATTTGGTTTGTGTCTGCACTAATTATGAAACATTATCTGTGCCCTTTACTTATTATTCGAACTATTGAGTTTCGGATTTCTATTGCTTAGTGAAGAGATCACGCATAAGAGTACGTGATAATTCCTTACAGACTATTCCTTAAATAATCCTTGACAAAAAACATCATTTATAGATTTCAGTCTCCGGGGACGCTACAGTCTATTAATGAGGCTTCATTTAAAGGCTTCAAAAGAATAAGCACTGACTAAAATGGCAAATGATAGGTTACGGCCAAAAAATAAAGTGTTCAACAGGCAGGTTTTTACTTTAGTGTATGTAAAATTAACATTTGGAAGCAATTATCGAACTAATGAAATACTAAAAATCGAAAATTGTACTAGAAAAACGTGAAAACTGAAAGCGCACCTAGGAATTCATGTAGAAGTACAGCTTCGGATGAATACCCCACAGATTTTTTATAAGTAAATGCTACCTGAAAGTTTCATGCAAGGCAACAATCTGTTTTTGACAACGTGACATACGCATGAATGCGCAATAAAGGTGATCTCTCTCACTAATGTGCTTTATGTATAAGAATATGCGGAGAGACATTCAAAGAAAATGAAACTCCGGCGCAGGAAGAAAAGGATCCCGCAGCGACCATTAAACGATAAAGCGGTTTCATTTAAAAGAAAACGGACAAAAATAGATGCCTTTTTTTACTTGAAAGAAAAAAGGTAGAAAAATGACTTAGCTTAGGGATGGAATTTCTTTCCACCCCTTTTTTGTGTTTTTCCTGAAGATAATATGCAAAATTTATCGTATCTGGGGAGAAAGCTTTAGTTTCCGCTTACACGATAGAATACAGGAAACTTAAGAGGCAACTTTCTGTCTGTCCTGGAACATGATTTTTCTTGGATTTAGAAAAAGTAAGAAACGCATAAATATTTTCAAGATATTTTTATATAACTCTAAGAATGTGTTAAAGTTGCAGTAGCAATGCACCTACAACTATAATAAAGTACATTTTAACATCAAATAAAAATACATCAAAATAGTACATTTTAACGTATTATGTGACGTATTTTAGCATATTATTACAATTCAACAATATGGATTAGATTGAGTTTGCTGTAGTTCAAAGATGCATTAAGAATAGTAAAATATATGTAATATTTTAAGCCTAGTTTAATATTTGTCATGCAAAATTAGCAACTGTGTATTACAACTGTGCATTATAATTGACTGTGCTTTAATTTCTGCAACTAAAGTATCTTAGTTTGTATTACAACACCGCATAAGTAGTACAAAGGTAGATAATTCTCTACTTACTTATTAGCGAAAGAGGATTGGCTAATTTTGGCGGTACTTTGACACAATTAATTTTTCTTTATTTAGGGCAAAAATGTTCGGCAGTCACTTCTAAAATAGCTTCGAAGGGTTTCTTTCCCTGAGTTACAACTTTATTACACCACATGAAATCCGCTAAATATAACTTCAAATGGTATCTCGAGGTAATCAATTTAAAAAAAAAAAATAAAAACTACCTTCCCTAAAAAAACTTCGTTTTTAAAACTGAAATTTATAGGCGCTCTTAAAATTTGGCAACTTTTAACTCTTTTTTGCGAATTTTGGCTTTTTCTGCGTTAACATGTGAGTGCCGATAAATCTAATAGCACGTTTTTTGTTTATCAAGAAATTACATTTTTACTGTAGCGTGATAAAACGTCATTTATGTCTGGGTGACATAAAACTTGCAAATAGATTGTATTGGGTAGTATGTGTGAAATCACTGCAAATAGCACATCAAGAAACGTTTGTGGTCGACTTCCCAAGCGATGATGAGTACAACCAAGCAAATACTCAGCAGTTCCAAATGTAACGCATGTCTTACAAATATTAAAAACTGCAAACTACCACCCTTCCTCGATATACGTGAGACTATTATGTACTGAATTTGAATTTCTGAATGGGTATTTTTATAACATCCGTATTCTAAGCTGTAACTAAGCATAATTATTTGGTTGAAAATTGCATTGTTTTGTATAATATTTGAACTAAATATTTAATTTTTACTTGATTGTTTTTTAACAGGCACAGCTATCTCTTGCAGTATGAAGGACACTACACTGGTGTGCAAAAATTAAGGACGAAGTCGAAAAATTAGCATATCAGCTGAACGAAGAGGCACAGCGGACAGAAAGACCAATCAGGAGATTAAGTAAGGTGATGTACGGCAGCACATGCGCAGATATGCAGGTAGACGTATTGGGGGAGTGTCTGAGTAGTATAAAGCATGTTGTCGGTGTAAGATCAGTATTTCTGGCAAAGAGATTGCACACCGTATAGCAGTTAAAATCACACCGAGTTGCTGCCTCAGCGAGAAATGGCGAATAATCAATCTGTTAGACGACATCTGGATGCTTTTACCCGAGGTCGAATCATTGGGAAGTTGGAGGAAGGCCGCAGTGTGACAAGTGTGGCTGCAGAGTTCGGAATTGCTCACAGCATCGTTTCACGACTTTGGAGACAATTTCAAACTACAGGAACAGCTATCCGGGGGTTTAGTAGTGGTCGTCCACGAGGAACCACACCCGCAGATGACCGGTATATTGCCTTACAGGCCAGAAGAAACAGGCGGCAGACAGCGGGAGAAATCGCTAGACACACGACACAGGCGACTGGACGACCGATATCGCGTTTTACCGTGGCCAGAAGACTGCACGGTGGTGGTCTGTTTGCACGACGCCCTGTACGGTGTGTACCTCTAACGCCTGCCCATCGGAGAAGGCGTTCTCTGTGGTGCCGGGAACACCGGAATTGGAGAGACAATGAATGGGGACGAGTACTCTTTACAGATGAGAGCAGATTTAGTCTGAGTTGCGATTCTAGACACATACACATCTGGACAGAGCGGGGAACACGCAATAACCCCTTCAACATCATCAAAAGGGACTGTTTTGGAGGTCGCGGAGTTCTCGTTCGAGCAGACATAATGCTTGGTAGCCGGACCGACCTTCATATCTCCCAAGGAGGTTCGTCACCTGGGACTGCTATTGTAACGAGGTTCTTCTTCCTTACATGCGTCTTTTCACAAGGGCTATGGGTCCTCAGTTCCTCTTCATGGACGACAACGCTCCACCTCATCGCACAGTTACTGTCGAAGAGCTGTTGGAGAGTGAAGATATTGAACACATGGATTGGTCGGCAAGGTCTCTGGATCTAAATCCCGTCAAGCATGTACGGAACTTACTAGGGAGACCCGTGGCAGCACGTAACTTATCGCCAGTAACGATTCCGAAACTGCGATTGGTACTACAAGAGGAACGAGCAGCAGTGTCTCAACAGCTCATTAACAACCACATATCCAGCATGCACAAATGATGTGAAACCTGCCTAGCAGTCAGGGGAGATCATATCCCCTATTAAAGACCGGATGTTTCTTGCTGGACACCCATCACAGGGATGTTTCGGCCTTCAGTCGCATTGCGCTCCATGCTACTTTTTCAATAAAGCTTCTTTTTATCCCTCTGATTTCTCTTTTAGTAAGTTTTGCTTACATTACTCATGTCCTTATGTATTAGGGATCTTACGGTATTAAATGTGTTGATTTGGAAAGCTTTTGTACAGAGTTATATTGAAAAAACCGTCTCGTCCTTAATTTTTGCACACCAGCGTATAGTTGGTAGAGACTCCACAAGAGGCAAATACAGGCTCAGCCCTCCCGGGCGTGTTTTCCACAAGTCTTTGTATGAGGGATATTTATATTTTCTTCCACTAGGCTTGGGGAAGACATGCAAGTTCCTTAACCGATGTTGGACGGTTGCTGCACCCCTTAATTCGGCGATCCAACGCGCCCCAAAAGTTCTCGATAGGATTCAGGTCTGGGATCTGGACAGGCCAGCCTATTTGGTTAACCCCATTGTCAATATACCAATTCGTGGTCTACCGCGCATTATGACTGACGCTGGCGTTGTCGTCCTTAAAGTAACTTGGGTCCAACCCTGCCACAATTTGGATTTGCATTGTCATCCAAAATATTGCAGTAAACCTCGACTTCAGCTTTGGACCAAGGGTGCAAGTCCATACCAGAAGAAACAGCCCCAGATTATAATACCACCTCTGCCGAACTTTATTGTTGGCACAATGCAATCTGGCTGACGGCGTTCTCCGGGCAGAAGCCCTACCCAGACATCCGGATGGAGAGTGTGAACCTTGATTCGTCGCTCAGAGGATTCGTTTCCACTAATCTACGGTCCACTGTCGACGTGCTTTGCTCACATTAACCAAGTAGCGCGATTGGACTCTGTGATCAAAGTCTTATGGGCGGTAGCATCATGGTCGTAAAAACCAAGCAGATGTGCTTCCTTACTGATGATATTCATCGAAACAGCACTTCTGGATACCTGTTGAAATTCCTGGAGTATGTGGGCCGGTGCGGTTGTTCCGAATTTTTCTGAACATTACCCGTCGGTCTCTATCTTTCGTAGGACTGCCGACTCGGGGTACATTCCCACAATCACCGCTCACCTTCCACTTCAGAATGCCATAGGCTACTGCCGATTTTGTATAATTCAGCTTATGATATGCTCCTTAAGTATCGGCCATATCTGTGATACCTGACAATTGCACCTTTCTCGGAATCAGATCAACTCTGCACTTCGGGGCATTTTGCATGCGACTAATGTTGGTTACTGCACGATATTTAACGGCAAACGGCATGACGTATGACCGCAGATATCGGCATTTGCATGGGTGTCCAAATATTTAGTATTAGATAGTGTACATTGTTTTATACTATTGATAATGAAGTATAGCCTCGCGTGTCACTGGTGTTCGAGGTTAACACGGAGCTAAGTCTGGTACAGGAGTGTATGATCACTTTAATAAATCAGATTTTTCTTGTGGAAATTTCTAAACACCAGCATGCCCCAGAGGCCTATTATAAGTATTCAAAAATTTAAACAGAGTTTGCTGTGCAGTATGATTATTTGAAATGTATCAGTCACGAGAGGAGGATTCCGCGTCACCCTGCATAGGGATCGGAATCCTCCTTTCGTTCTGCATAGCGCGGAAGATATTATTATTAGACTAGCAATAATGTGCAGTACAGGATTTATGAGTTTCTTGTATTTGGATGGAGGATATTTGTGAATGAGATTTATGGGTGACAGAACCAGTTTCCCAGCTGTGCCCCAAATTCTGAAATCGGATTGTCATCTACACCTCATCCGCTACCACGAACCTATGGAGAAGGATAGACATTAAGTACCCCCATGCTATAAAGATATTATACGTGTGAAAACTTCCACTTTCCTCTGAGATTTGAACCTAGGCCCAAGGTTATGGTAGTCGGCTGATCTAGCACAACGTCATCAGCCCGGCCGAACACTAAGCAAATACAATAACGTTAAAGAAATAACAGATTTATTTGAACTTAAACTAGAAGTCATAGAACTTAAGCAATTTGTGAAATTAAATTCCACTACTTGTCGGTGGACAGATATAATGATTCAAAGTATTTACAAGTTTTAAATTTTATGTCTAATAATCTGGTTCCGTTGTTTAATGACTACTAACTTAATTTTCAATTAGAGATGCTCACTGTTTGCTACCATAACCATTAAAGGTAGACAATAGCAGAGGAGTTTCACATCTCTTTAGCTTAGATGCTGCCTCGTCAATTATAATCCTCTTCAATCACGCATTCTAGTGGAGTAGAAATACAAGACAAAATCAATATAAGGAATAATGTGTTAATTACATAAATTTAATAAACATAATAAATTCATGCAGATCAATAATACACTTCGTGTTGAAGAGCATCATTATTGTGAAAACATGAATATGCTCCCTATTTGAATTATGTTTGTTGAAGCTTCCCTAGTTTAGTTTTGAAAAATCACTTTTTGTAAGAACAATGAAAAGTGGAGTTAACAAACAAATGATACAGAATGTTTTCGAAAAGAGGCTTTCTTTTGTGACGACACTTAGGGAAAGTGTTGTTGCTTTGAAAACGAAATATGCAATTTGTGAGAAATAACCTAAGTTTAACTAATGCTTTATTTATACCTTCCTTCATTTGTACACTAGTTTATATCACATATATTCTCTCTGAGCTGAAGGTTTCGCAAATTACAGCGCAAGCAAAAGAGTTAAAAAGCTTGCGAAAGTTAACTACAGTTCATGACTTGGGAAATAAGGAGCCGTCTTGCTGTTGTAAGAGCTAGTGCCAATCTGTTTGGGAAAAGTCAGCACTGATCGGTTACTGCAACAATATTCGTTACCGCTAGCAGTTATTATGTGTTTTCTTTATAGTATTAGCTGAGGGTAACGTAAAGTATCTTATTTTAATGAATTTTAGATGCTTACGCATTATTCCATCAACTATGAAAGTTAGCTACCATCAAACTATGTGTTTAGCGAAGATTACACAAAGTCAATTCACTTCTTTCCATGGAAGTTTGAAGGAACTGACGCCTCTTTATTTAACAAACAATCAGCGTCTTATTCGCTTTGTGAAAGTTAGTTATTTTTACTATTTTGTTACGTTTTCCGGTTGTAGCGGAAGTTCTGTTACAAACTTCCCGCAGGTAGTTAGTAATATATTACAATTTCATCGCACTTTTTCAGGTGGTAATATTGTGTTCATTAAAGCACACTTTTTTATTTATACCATCCCATAACTTTCAAAATAATCCACTGCTTGTGTTCTGTAGAAGGCAGGTGACAAATTTTAATCGTTTCTTTTCCAAAATGTAAGAAAAAATACAAAATATCAGTTAACTAACATCCTTGTTCGTAAAAAACGAAAAAGGTTCGAGAATTAATAGCGTTTACCGGCAGAGCAGTAAAATCGCTGAGCACTAATAGTTCGACTTGGATTCGATTCCAGGCGAACGCGCTGCCTGCATAGGCGTTTTCGTGATTTTTCCCAATGTGGAACGTGGATTTAAACTAGTTTCCTTCAGAAAATACTCCACGAAAGTATCCCTTCTCTTAGACAGATAGTCCAAGCGTGCTTAGCATCATCAAATAAACCGAATGAAACCAAATCAAACCAATCGGGGTTACATCAAATGACTGGGAGATGCTATGAGTATGTTGCTGTATCCTGTTTCCATAACTAGCGTTGCATCACGCTGCTTAGCATCAGTTCATTGTTGAGAGGATAATCCGCAAGTACCGGATTTTATTTTGGTAATTAAAAATTTCAGAAGCAGTCTAAAAGTAATTGCCAGTGAATATTCGACCGTTTAATTTGTAAAGTCTCGTTTAGGTTACAACCTACCAATGAAAACGTTATAAACCACAAATTTGAACCAATGAACAAGTTATAAACCACATGTTCATCCCACAATTTGATTAAAGCGATAACTTGCCGATTTAGAAATAATTCTTAGTGAAGTGAAGGTATGTAAACATATTATTAATAACTCTTAAGTAGTAGAATTGTAAGTTTAGAAAGGGGGAATAGACTGTAGATTTCTCCAAACCTAAGAAAACCAAAAAAGGAACAGGTTGGCAAGTAATTTACAAACATAAGACACACACTGTTAGTAGGTAAATTTATATGCAATAAATAGGTGATTATAAGTAAGTGGACCGAAACATTGAACTCAAGACAAAGTCTGTAAATAGGGGAACTGAATTATTAAATGCAAAAATAAGTCACATGCTATAAAAGGAATCACGTACTATAAACTGAAGTCTCACGTAGACAGAACAGTAAAGTCGCTGAACACTGGTAGTTCGGTACGACGTTGAAATCTCGACAAACCGGTTAGCTGCATGGGCGTTTTCGTAGTTTTCTACACGTGTAACGTATATCCTAGCTAATATCATTTAATAAGTCATCCGCGTAGGCAATTTTCCCCTAGGCAGAGAGCATTCGAGTGCTTTGATATAATTAATCAAACAAATATACTAAATCAAATATACTAAAACAAATATACTAAAATATAATAAACTGGCAAATCAGTGTCCAACAAAATAAAAGGACTGAGCTGTGGCAATTCGACGCATGTCTTTAGTTTCTGAAAAATAGGTAGATATGCGAGAGTCGTTATCATATGTGACGTAAGCATAACTCAATTTTCTACAGAACTTTCTAGATGGCTACATTCCTTCTAGGGTAGATACTCCTTATATTCTCTGTTATAGTCTGTTCATTAACCAACAGGGTACATTTACAATTAAGAAATACTTAAGAAGTACATGCTTAAAGTTTGATCTCTAGAAACAAGACCTCCGTATGCAATTCAAGTAAGATTAGTCAGAAAAACTCAAAAATACGTCTTAATAACTAATTTTGTTTTCAGAAGAGAAACTGCTTTAAAAATGCTTTGAAACGAATTCCTCTGTTTAATCTTAAGTTTATGAAAGAATAAGGATCAGATCCAAATTCGATATACAAATTCATATTTACATTCAATATAAAAGGTTTCCATTACTTTGAAGTAAGTGTGCGAAGCTAATATTTCAATAAGAATATCTAAATTGCAGCGCAATAAATGATGAAAGCAAAATTCGTTTAACATATGAAAAGTATAATTCTCTGAAATTTTCTATAAAATACTCCAAGCGAAAGGCATTTTTATATTTAAGTTACTCTTTCCAGCAGAGTTGTATAGACATTAAATCATAAAAGCCATTCATAATATTCCTCCGCTCACAAAATATATTGCCTTTTTATGCGACAGATATGTCATTATCGAAAAAGATCGTTTGAAAGGAATGTAAATGGCATGTATTTATCAAAAAATAAGTGTACCGGATACTAAATGAAAGTAAGGGAGCATAAATATCTTATATATAAAATTATTATACCCGAAAAAAACATTATTTATCACTTTGTTTCGTCGACCAAATTATTGCACGAGGAATAAAGCAAATAAGAATTGCATAAAAAGTTAGCCTTTGTATTAAGCCCATTTTGTTTTCTTTATTATGAAAAAATTCAGTTCTCCGAGCATCAGTCAATCAGTAATAGGAAAAACGAATCAGTATGCAAAAGTATCTACCTGTTGAGGACATTTCTTATTTCCCGCTTTTTCATTTGTTGGAAAATTAAAATGAAAAGGAATCAAAGGATGTAACTCTGTTTTTAAAATATTCCTTTCATTTTAAAGGAACTCAGCAATAATGGGTCTTTCCCGTGTATAACGGTGTTACTTCGATTTCGGCAAAATACAGAAAAACTACCTGTCTAAAGGGATGTATGACTTCATGCAGGATATTTGAAGAGGAATTTTTCCGTATCCACATTATATGCGGGCAAAATCCTCGAAACTCTCATGCTGTTCGTCGGATATGAAACCTGGCCGAACAACCGAGGTTCAAATCCCGGCTTCAACCCACGCCAAACGTGGGTTCAAATGCAGGTTGCTTCAGTGATCCCTCTGTTCGGTTGCTGGGAAGCCTCATTCATACTGTGGATATGACTTAGTTCCCTTTAAAAATTTACTCCACAAAAGCATTCCTCCTCTTACGCAGATAGCTTTCGCTTGCTTTGCCATAATATAAATAAATCAATCAAAGCCTTTTTTAAGGAAAAATAAAAAAATGTTAAAAATTTTATTTTAGATTTATTCGCCTTTTTGGCATAGCGATGCAAAATTTCATTCCGAATGATACAAATGACACCGTATCCACAATATTAAATTAAATGTAGGCTTTCATTGATGTTTGTTACTTTAAAGCTTCGTGACAAAAAATATGGATTGAATTTGAACGTTTAACTATAGCAAAATACTTAAACCTATTTAAGGAAATGAATGCTCTCGTAAAAGGCTAAAAAACTAGGAACGCAACGAAAAAGTTTCATTGAAACTCACACCTACTGAAAAATCAGCTAAAAAATTTTGAAGTTAGTTGGAAACGGGAATTGGGAATTTTTTTTTCAATATAGCAGGATAAAATACTTGAAAAGAACGGACACGAAGAATTTTGAACTTCTTTGTTAACGATGCATTCTGAAGGAAAAACTGAAACATATCCGTGTAGTCCGTATTAAATACTTCAAAGACATGCGTACTTCAAAAACATGTCCGTGTTAAATACTTCGAAGTTTTTAGTCGTAGACATATACATCAACATACAAAAGTATTTTAAATGACGCATATATTCAATTTTGGCAGTTTTAAATTTAAAAATCAGTTTTATAAAATCATCAGTTTTAATTTTTTATACGATCTTCCTTTTCTTATATGTGTATTTAGTAAAAGTTTATAATTATTATAAAAATAAAATACAGAATATTTTATGTCCGTGTAGCAAAAACTGAGCTGGTTATTTAATTTTAGAGTTTGAAATCATTCACTTAAATTTCTCAAGTTTCTTAAAGTAAGATAAGTAGTTTTATTAAAAGAGTTTCAGTATTGTGTGTAGAAGGTTTTGTAAACGCAATGTTAATTTTTTTTAATCCCCGTAGGTAAACAGTTCCATTTTGCAGATAGTCATTTGCTGACAAGTGTTAAAGCAAGCTGAATTTGCACTCCACCAAATCTTCGACCTGCTCAGTAGAGTTGACAACTAGAAAACCGTGCCTGTGAGGAATAATGTCGTAACTCAGTTGATCTCATTACTCCACGAATAGTTCATCTACCCTAATACAAAAATAAAATATATACAAATATATCCGAGAAGGAATGATTTAGTGATTTTGTTGATAATCGCGTTTCTCGGGGTCTGAATGAAAATGTCTTAAACTGGTGAAAGACACGAGAAAACGTCACTATGTGAGTAAATTTGTACATATTGCGTAGATTTTGAACAAAAAATCCATTGATTTCAAGAGTGATCTGAGAAATCTATCCAAATCGCCTTAGAAATCGTTTTGATCAAATTCTGAGCCTCTAAGTTATTTTGAGAATGGAAAACACACAAAGGCTATTTTCCTAAGGAAGGGTATGCTTTCAAATCCCAAAGAAAGTATGAATAATTTTAAGAATATAATACATAGGCGGCATGGAGACACTTAAATTACTGGCGAACCGAAAATCCTTTCGTATAGTTTGCAGTAGGTGAAGAAGGGAGGAGACCCTCCTATTATCCTTTGGGGTATTGTTCATCAAAACGAAGGTGGAACAATATAGTTAGTATGGTGGAATGGTTAGTGTGGCAATGACCATGCCTGTAGGATCAATGGTGAAATTCTGGTGCCCTGCCCATTTATACCTTTGCATGTACCTGTTGAACTTTATAAAAGGAACTGCCTCATATTCCCGTTGCACATTCTCTAAGGTTCCGTTTTTTCCTTAAATTTAACATTACACTTGTGCAATTTACATCATTAGGAAAAACTGAAATTTAAACTTTCGTTTCAAATTCTTCTTCAACACGCCAAAGATATTTTTTTATTTAAAAGAAGAATAATAACTGGGATTTAATATAAAAAACTATTAATAAGGATCCATTTAAAAGCATAACTTTCCAAACAGCAAAATATTAGAGTTCGGAATAAGGTGAGATGGAGTAAGAAAAATTGTTATGTTCACAAAAATCAAAATAAACAGAAAAATATTCTAATCAAAAAGGTGCCATAATAATAAGAATTATGTGTATTTAACAATTCGGATGGGGACGGAATACATTTCATTATTTAGAAGATGCATAAAATAGTCTCTGATGATACATTTTGCAAGGTAGAAAAGTTCCGGTTTAGCTGCGGTTCGCATGTACATTTATATATTCGTTTCGCATGCATATGAGGCTAGTAATATGTATTTTTTAGAACAACTGGAAAGTTTTTTTATTCTCAGAAATAAAAAGCCACACCATAAATATGTGGCAACCCTGTGAAAATGGAATTTGGAACTTCTAATAAAAATATTCTAGCTCCTCCTTTCAAATCAGTAATTTTTTTAGAAAAAAAGGATAAGAATTCTTTATCGGAAATAATCGAGAATTATCTTCAGTTCAGAAGGAAATTACTTAAAATAACTTAAATGGATTCAAAAGGTTCCATACCTAAGATCTCTTTCAAAATATTGTTTTGTTAAAAGACTTTTATGCTCTTCCATCAAAGATTTTCTTTCTATTTTCGAGGCAATCAGACACGGATATAAAATTTTCTTTACGTGAAACTATCGACCCAAATGCTCGATAGGCAATAAGTTGTCCGGAATTCATCTGTCTCGTCCTACCTAGTTTTCTTCTTATCTATGAGATATTTATTGACAAATAAAGATATATTTTTACGACTTTGCCCTTCCGAGTAGTATCCATTAACAAATTAGTGAGCAACCCAAAAATGCCCATGAGATTTATGCTCTAAAAGACAGTTTTCTGTACACAAGATGAATCTTCTATTCTATTTATACCAATTCAAAATGGTAGTAAAAATACGCGTTGTTGCCGCAATAAATAACTAATAATAAAGAAGAGATTTGTTAGGAAGGTCATATAACATACATTCAAAAAGGTATATTTGTTTTAAGTAATATTTTAACTACTTTTTCGAAGAGACTTACTTGACTTAGCTTGGATATCCTATTGTCATCAAATATTACTTTTTGGGCTATCACCAGATCCCATGATCCAAGGATTAATTATTACGGAGTGCCTATGGTAAAGAACCCTCTACCTCCACATCATAGTTAATAAAAGGGAGCAGAAATAGGAAAAAATACATGAAAGACGTCAAGGAAAAATAAAAAGGAATTCAACATGACTTGAGAAAAATTACAGAGACAAAAGGAAGAACTTATAAAAATATCATAAGTTCGGAAAAATTAAGCAGCGATTAGCGAGACTCGATCTCGGGACCTTTCGGTCTGGAGTCTAACGCGCTAACCACTGAGCTAGGGAAAATACAGAACCTTTTGGTATTTTAAGATTTTTAATTTTTTTTGGGTATTTTATAATTTTATAACATGAATACAGCACCAAAGATAAAGCAGATAGGAAAGATTTTACGATTAATAGGCTCTTTGTATCAGATCTTTATTAAAATTTAGTTTGGAGAGTTGGAATTTTAAAAATTAGCAGTGATTTTGTATCCACTATTTGTACATTTCCAGTTGTTTGCTGATTTCACTGTACCTTAGGAATGGTTTATTTGACTGTTTCGGATATCAAACTTAAGGGATCCTCCCAGAGTTTTAAAAATTTGACTATCTTTTATCTGTCGTCTTAAAATAACCGATTTCTAGTACCTATAGAATAAAATAGTAAGTGACTTACAATCTCTTTTGCACATACAGGTCTATCCTACAAACGTCTTAGGGCTTTGTAATATAGAGGTCATCTTGTATTCCCTTCCTAAAAATCTGTAATTGTTTTTATATTTCAAGAACCAAGATACAGTTTTATTTACAGTTTTCTGTCTATGTAATATTTCTGATTTTATCTATCCCATCACATGCTCTTTCTTAGATTTAAAAAATTTGAGAGCAGTCATGGATGTGCCATTTTGAAATCTGTAATTTTCCACTACCTAAAAACATAAAAGGATTTGATGTATTACATATGAAATCTGTCGAAAGAATGGTTCAGAATTTCAAATTAATATGGACGTATTTTAGGTCTGCTAATTTTAGTAGAAATGTGACACTAAATAGCATACAGAAATTGTATGTAAATAAACGTTTTAGTAAAAATGCCAAAACGCGAAACTGCAATGAACAGAAGACATTGTAAAACGTATGCATAATTACTGACATACATTTCGGTTCTATCTTTCAGAAAGAGCAAAATAAATTAATTTGTAGTTATTATTGTGAAATATATCATATAGTAAGATATGTATACTATATGAAGGACAGTGCATTGTTCAGGGTTCAAACAGAAAGCAGAAGTTTCATTTAGAGGGACAGGGATAATTTTTTCGAAAGCTACTGTAAATAGCCATTTTCCTCTTATTTTGATTGAAGATGAATTGTACAAAATTTTACCATAGGACAATGCAGAACTAAAATAACTTGGTATAACGAGTTGGAACTTGCTTTGTTATCGGTTGTGTCTTTCAAAAAATGAACTTCGGAAAATCAGCATCCACTTTGCTGATTTCTTCACCGTATTCGAAAAATTGGCAAAAAACTTAAATTAGACTCTAACTTCAAATTAATTTAAAAAGACTCTACTTAAATTTTGCTTTAAAAATCTACACTGTTCTAAGCATCTAACGATTTTAGTAAGAATTGATAGCAAGAGTGCTACAACGGCGAAGTGAACTAAGATATGGGATATGATTTCAGAATTGAAATTGCTTAGAAATATTAATATTTATTCTTGTAAAAAAACAGTTATTAATTCCTTCCCTAGTATGTATGATTTTCACTATAGCAGGATCGCAACGGCGACGAGACCTAAGATGGGTGACGTGAGCTCAATGTTCTAACACAGTGATTCTCAACCACTGTGCCGCGGCAGTTTGTGTGAAGCCAAATTCTTAAAGTGTGCCGCCAAATTGTTGAAATGTATACAGTAATTATAATGGGTTTAATCCTAGTATACGGTACACATGAGAATTGGCGAAATTTGGTATTTAAGACATTAATAAGCGCGCCAATTGTGGCATCCAAGCCGACTTTGGTGCTCTGGAGGAGAGCGCAGTTCGGAGCATTTTCGCGCATGTTTAGTACATAATTTAAATTGAGAAGTTCTGACTGGTGCAGATGGGAGATTTGCTTACTTATCAGACATTTTTGTTATATTTAATAACATAAAGTCAAGTATGCAAGGGTCGAAAGAAAATATATTAAACTCAACAGACAAACTGGTGATAGAAGAAAACCAAATAACTTTGGAAGAATAAAGCTCAGGAAGGCAATTTGGAAAAGTTTGAGTCAGTCCCAAAAGATTTTAATAAACTTATTCATAAAATTGTTATTGACCATTTGAAAACATTAGAAAAGAGAATTATTCATTATTTCCCAAATTTAGATATAAAAAAAATTGATGGGGTTCGTAATCCATTTGTGATAACGACTATTTCTGTTTTTGAATTAACTTTCAATAAAGAGGAAGAATTCATTTTGCTTTCTAATAATCGAAATTTAATTTTAAAATATCCGGAAGAATCAATTAAATCATTTTGTATTAGCATTAGATGCGATTATCGCATGATGTTCAAAAAAGCTTTAAAATATTCTTATAATTTTCTGCATCTTATTTGTGTGAATTCGGTTTTCAGTATTAACCAACATCGAGACTGTTAAATGTAGAAGACGATATGAGAGTAGCATTGCCATTTTTACGACCAAATATAAATGAAATTATCAAAAAACATCGAACTAAAATTTCTCATTAAAAGTATTCTTATTATTAATTTGTAATGAATCTCTTAATAAACATACTGCTGTTTTCGTAGTTCATATTATTTTCTTTTACACTCAAAATTTTTATTATAAACTACTTTACACAGCATATTATAGGTAAGTAAACAACTTTTAAATTTATCTTTTCCTTTATGTGCCGCCAAATTTTGAAATCGTTAAAAGTGTAACGCGACAGAAAAAGGTGTAGACTCACTGTAGTAATATAAACGCGCTGAATGGAGCGGAGTTGGTTTTCGAAATCTTGATAAACTTCTTATACATATAGATGCTTTTCATGAATCCAATTAGTGTCGTTTCACTGGTCCAGTTTGTAATTAATAATTACTGAAATGAATCTGCGTTTATTGCTTTTAAATTACTTAGTCTGTTAATTAAAAGCAGAATAAATTTGAAAGAAAAATTAAATATGTGTTCCGTTTTCTGAACGACAGACCACTGATAAAGATACAAATATTTTGATTCGGGCAGAAGGGTGCATTCCTTTTAAATCGCTGAGTATAATTTGATTATTAATTTAGAAAGGCAAATATATTTTTTGTGACAAAACACGCCGAGTTTTCTAATTAAGTTTGAAACATAAATATCTTATTCTTTGCAGACAATGTTTTTACCTGTAATCAATGACACATGTCCTTATCACTATATATTATAGTATTGATAAGAAAACAGTTAGGTTAGGTTAGGTTATTCAATAATAGCAAAGCACACGAGGGCTATCTGTCTAAAGGGAGGGATGCCTTCGTGGAGGACTTTCTAGATAAGAAAAGAGTAGTAACCATAATATTATCATTAAAATTATGTGATTTGTGAAAGTCTGTAGAATTCATCTTATTAACTGCGTCAGACCTATTTTCATTGCACGTAGTGAATAAAACTTAGTCTACTCCGAAAGAAAAATGTCTTCCTTCTTCGGAGACTGATTGGTATAATCGAAATGAATAAGACAGTAAGCACAGTAGCATAATAACCAAAACGTTTCAGTACCGCAGTTTTGGCTATTATGTTAGTGTGCTTAGAACCACTTAAAAAATAAGGTCAACCATAGGATAATGCACCTAAGGGTAAAATAATTACCGTTTAAAAGTAGTAACGTTTCTGTAAAAAATATCGACCGTCTTTCATGTAATGACTTTAAACGTCATCTTAATTTGCTCAAAAGTAAAAACTGTTCATGACTGATAGTTTAATTTTATAGAAAAGTGTAGCTGCAAAATGGCTACTAAAATTTAGGAAGCATTTATAAAATTAATTTTGTAAAAGTACGTATACACATCATATACCTACAGTTAAAGTAAATATAAATGCATGTATGAAACATAACAACTTTAATGGTTTGCATTCAGTTTGTTGCTTTTAAAATGCAAAATTTATTGATTTATTGAACTGAACTGTTTGACTATGGCAAAGTACTTTAAGGCTATCTTCTGAAGACAAGGATAATAAGTAGAGGATTTTTCTGAGCACACCAGCTCTTATTACCGTTACACATAAGAAAAAACAACCAACCTATCTGCCGTGATTCTATCTCGAATCGAATTACTAGCTTTCAGTGGTATTACACTTGGATATATGTGAGACTCTACTGGCTGAACGACGTACAAATATTTTTAAAATTTCTCCATTAAATACATGTGGGAAATCAGAACCGCCAGCTAGGTGACGTCATCTGTCGCCAGCCCAGCGCAGAGCAGCGGAGACAACAGCCAGAGGTAGACGAGTACCAGACGTGGTATGGAACAGACGAGTTCCATCGAGGCTTAGGTTCCGGGTCCAAGCGGACGATCCTTGTCTGTAGAGATCCTGTCCATGCATGAGAATAGACGTATTCTCTCAAGGCATGAGTTTACCTGCCTGTAGGACTGTTAGAGACTGATGGTGTGTGAGAATTACTCAGTATTACCCGAACTGTTATGGACATTGTGGGGTTATCGTTGCCTTTAGTTATGTCAATTTATCATGTTATATTATCATCTTTCATTCATACTAGTAATTTCATAATAAATTTACTTTATACTTATCTGGTACTTTTAATCGTACAACCCTACATACATATGCATTAAGTACGTATATTCTTTTTATGCAAGGTATTATTCGTATATTTAATGGGGTTTCATTCCGATATAACGCCGCTTTACAATAAGGATTTAATTCTAACCTTCCCTTCCCTTTTATGCCTATAGCGAACCGCTGTAAGATATTTTCTGTTTCCTCATCGCTTACCTTCGTGGTGTAATTGGAAAGCACGTCCTTGTAGCAGTCGAAAGGCCAAAGTTTTTCAATCTTGGAGAGAGCATTGCACATTTCTCCCGTTTCCTGCTTAAAAAATTTAAAGAACTCTACTATGACTTTCGAACAAAAATAATTCATAGCACATGGATTTGGCGATTGGGCACGCACCTCCCTAGTCTCCCTCGAATGGGAGAGATTGGAACTTATTTTGTCTCTTCATATTGCGTGCTTTTGTGACGTAATTGAAAACACGTTCGGCTAGCAATCGTGAAGTCCAGATTTCGAACCCCGGTGAGAGCACTACAAGTTTTTCATGTTTTCTGGTCCGATAACTATAACGACTGTACACCATAACATCTCAAATTCGTTTCGCTGTCAGACTCTAAACAAAAAAAGAATGATTAATTTATAATAACTGATATTCAATTATGCGTTTTGTTGGGGAAAATAAAAGCATTTTTGTAATCCTTTAATAGTAACATGCAAATGACACCGTTACCTGCAATCAAATTAAGCGGCGATCCTCTTTATATTCTCTTAACAGTTGAATAATTAAACTTCCTAAACGAGTGATAATTTTATTTAAGGGAATTTAAAACAGTTACAGAAAATGGGCAGATCCTAATCTTAGCACGTTCGGTAAATCGAACTATAAAGAAGTGCTGAAATGTAATTAATGAGATCATAAATGTTTATCTACAATCATTGCCAATTTCTTTTTACCACCTGCCTAGCTATTTGCTTCGAAAGCTTTTTTTTTCTGCTTAGGAAGAACAATCGAAATTGGCTGAGTTCTATGAGGAGCATCATGTGGCCACCGAGTGACCTCTGTCTGACAATTGAAGGGTGTGGGCAGGGTGAGGTTGAAGTATTTATTGTGTCTCCGGATCTTTTTATCGAGGAGCGGCTGAACGTGACCGGAGGAGTCGATGAACCGAGTGCCTCTCTTTCTGAATGCTGAAGATGCGTTTGGAGCTTTGGTCTCTAATCGCTTGCTTTTCACGTAGATTTCGATTGCTCCCAATGATAAACACTGTACCGGGTTACATAGAGCTTGATTGAATTGAGGGAGAAATTTTACAGGAATGAATTTCTTTGAAAAAGTTTATTGGTGAAGTTTTATTTCATCTTGTGGGAGAACATACTGCACAGTCATGATTTGTACCTTGTAACAGAACAATGCAAAACATTTAAGCAAAATTTCTTGAAGCAATAGACAGTAAAATATCTTACTGATTTGTTATTAGAACCAAAAAGGGTACACCAGAAAATATTCGCTTCCAGATGATTAGTGTCAAACTCAATTGCATGCGGGTCGTATGCACGCTCTGGAAATAACCGAGAAGCCGGAATTTTCCACAAAATGGAAAAATTTTATGTAAAAAAAATAATAAAATATTTAAAAAAATCTGAAGGCTTTTAGGTTTTACATTACGACCGAAGGGACTTTTTTTATCGTTTTCTGTGTTACCTTTATTTATTAAATATCATGTTCTTCGCACTTAAACCGTAAAATTCAATTCACAGCACTATCACAATATAATTTAAAAAGAGCATACCTTTAGAATTTCCTATACACAGTCTCGCGCGCTGAACATAAAAACGTCTTTTTTCGTACAGTGTTGCTATTACTCGCTTTGAAATAATTGAATTTCTTAATCAAAGACTCATATATGCTTTACAAAATATGAAATAGATAATAATAAAACAAATTCCAAATTCCAGATTTGGGCTAAATGGTCATATTCGGTGGAAGATTACGTTACTCAAAATTTGATGGCTCTAGAAACCGTTGCTTTATCACAATGCGAGAAGCATGCATACATTTATGCATATTCTTCATTATTTAATTTCTTTAAATGTAATACAGCGCTGTAATATTTAGTGGCAACAATTTGAAAAGTGATATGTTGTTTATAGTGACTCAACGCAATATGCAAAACGAAATTAATAGCTCTGCTGGGCTAATAATTTTACCTTGTTAAATACACATGAAAACTTGACATAAACAATATTGATAATAACATAAAGAAAAACACTCTATTTTCTATTTATTTTCTGTCAGAAATCTAAAGTTTAGTATTTGCAAGAGATATTTCTTAATTACAATTTGTTACTCAAACATAGTGACAGCTAACTATTAAATTCTTAGATTGGCATTATTTTCAAACCATTCTGGAATCTTTAATTAATTGTTAAATAATTTACTTTAAATTTAAATAAATTAGTAAGAAAATATTAATAAACGAAAAATAAACAAATTATGAAATATTTCGAAGTTTCAGAGAAACTTTTCTAAGTGGAAACTTGAGAATAAATTTTCGTAACTGATCTTATTTATTTTTTGACTAGTGCGTGTAAAATTTAATGAAATCTTTATCTTGAAATTAAAAAATGCGATTTATATCACAATGTAAATTAATAAACTACATTTATAAATTTTCTGGCGTGTTCCTCAAGTTCGTTTTTAATGAAAATTAAAGTAACACAAACTAGAACTTCAGGTACCTAAAACCTTAAAATATCCGTAAAAACGTGTTTGCAACAAACATATAATTGAAATACCTTTGCTGGGTGCATAAAACCTCGTCGTTACAGACTGTTTAAGACAACGGGACAAGGCATGATTGCTGCCCAAGGCAAACAGCCTGTCTGCTTGGGAAAAGTGGGGCTGCATATTCAAATAAAAAATGAGACGCAAAATATTAATTATCTTGTTGTAAAGAGCTTACTAACCGCAGTCATATTGGGGATTGATTTCTTTAGCTCAAAAATTAATTTCAAAGATACTACCTTACAGGTCAAGATGGATAAAATGGAAGTTGAATAAGCCGCCATGCCGGAACTTGAGCTGAATCACCTCGAAGGAGAAAAAGAAAAAATTCAACAACTGGTAAGAAAGTTTTCCCGATTATACGATAAGAAGCCTGGCTTCTGCCAGATTGAGTCTCACGCGATTGATACTGCTAATGAGTCCCCACTTCGTTCCGAACCGTACCGTTATGACTGGGTGAAGGAAGATATTCTCGAGCAACACATTAAGAAAATGCTCGAGAACAAGATAATTAAGCCAAGTACTAGCCCCTGAGCCAGTTCTGTAGTTTTATGTAGAAAGAAGAATGGACTGCCACCTGCAGATCCGAACGCAAGGAGATTCGCAGTTGACTATGGAAAATTAAGCAGAATAACGAAATACCCTACATATTCCCTCCCGATAATAGATGAAATTATAAGAAAAATTCGGTCAACTAAATATATGACAACCTTAGACCTGATGTCAGGCTATTTTTAAATTGCAGCAAAACCCGAGGATGTCGAAAAGACAGCTTTTATTACAAAGTCAGGCGTGTATGCCTTTTTGAGAATGCCATTTGGCTTAAGCGGAGCTCCGGCTACATTTCAAAAAGCTATGGATATTATTTTAAGGCCAGTTCTGTTCAAAAGTACTGTCATTTATCTCGATGATATTATTGTAACAGGTCGAAACCCTAGAAGAACCCATGAAACGCTTAGAGGAAGTTTTTACATTATTAAATGAAGCAGGCTTCAAAATTAATCCTAAAAAGTGGAAATCTGCCGCCAAGGAATTGAGATACTTCAGCTATAAAATCTCGAAAAACGGCATAGAAACTGACAATTCTAAAATTTTAGCGATCAAAAGTTATCCACCGCCAAATACGGTTAAGAAATTAGCCTCCTTTCTGGGGATGTGTTCCTATTATAGAGTATTCATTAAAGATTTTTGTAAAGATAGTTGAACCTTTTTTGGTGCTTAAACGAAAAAAGACTAGGCTCACATGGACAGCGGAGGCGAACACGGCGTTTGAAAAATTGAAACACGCCTGTGCCTCTATTCTTAAATTGCCGAAAGGGGATAAAAATTTAGAAATATCAGCAGAAGCATCAGACTACGCAATTGGCTTAGTTCTTTCCCAAAATGGGCAGCCAATAGCTTTTTTTAGCAAGACGCTTAATCAAACTCAGCGAAATTATACTGCAACTGAGCGGGAAACTCTCGCGGTCCTATTATCGGTGGAAAAATTTCGTGTGTATTTTGGGAGTGCCGTAATAACTGTGTATTTAGATCACGCGGCAGTTGGTCGCCTATACTCCGGAAAAAATCTTTCTCCCCGGCTCATACATTGGACACTAAAACTGCAAACTATTAATTTAATAATAAAATAGACGCCGGGGAAAGAGAATGCAGTTGCAGATGCTCTTTCAAGGATAAAGCTCGATGAAGACGGAAATGCAATTAAATGTACGATGCTAACTGGGAAAATAATTGAATTCCGCGAAACAATAATCGCCGACTTAAAAACGGACCCAGAACTTAGAGACATTTACACCTATCAGGAAGATCCCGAAAATTTTGAACATGTACACTTAACTGCTATTCGCAATAGGGCGGTCCATTATGAAATTATAGATAAATTGCTCTTTTACACGAAAACAATCAACGATAATAAAGATTTGCGGCCAGCATTCCCAATGAGTATTCTAGAGGAGCTCCATGACTCGAAATTAGAGCCCATCTTGGTGTTAGAAAACCCTGCAAAGGGTCCGCTAAGCGGTGTATTTTGCGCAGCTACACAAAGTTGTGACGGCGTATGTCAGGTCATGTCACTTGTGTCAATTAATTAACTACTTTAATTACAACTCAGCAGAGTATTTAAATAGCATAAAAACCACTTTTCCAAATGAATTGGTTGGCATTGATTTGCTTGGTCCCTACCCTAAAACAAAGATTAATAAAAACAGATACTTGTTAACCATCGTAGATCATTTCTCAAAATGGGTGGAAATAATTCCCCTTAAACGCGCGTGAGCAAAAATAGCAGCAGATTCGTTTCTAAATAAATATATTTTAAAATACGGGTCCCTAGTAAAAGTAATATCAGATAATGGTAGGCAATTTCTAAGTATTTTATTTGAAAATCTGTGCACAGGCCTTGGCATACACCATCTAAAAATGGTACTTTATAGACCGCAATCAAATATTGCGGAATGCGTAAATAAAAATATAGTTAAAATTATTCGGGGGCATGTTAAGAATTATCATGACCGTTGGGACAGTTGTGTCAATGAATTAGGATTTGCCTTGAGAACAGCAAAGCATGATACTACACAAAAAACCCCGCAGAATTGTTCCTGGGAAGAAAAATTTTAACGCCTCTGGATAAGCTATTTTTCGTTCAACAAAGACGGGGAGAATTTAAATTGAATGATATTTAGAAAATTATTAATAAGGCCATCAAAAGTTCTGATGCGGCAAGGTCGAAGCAAAAGTTATATTACGACAGAAAGAGGCACGACGTAGAATATACGGTAGGCCAGAGAGCATTAAAAGTAAAATATTCATTATCGTCTGCACCCGAAAATAGGGTAGCCAAATTTGCGCCCCGGTTTGATGGGCCATTCATCATCGAAAAAATCAAATTTTCTACGTTTTATTTAAAGGCAGAAAATGACCAGCAAACACTTCCTAATGCGGATCAGCTTAAACCGTGCTATAGTCGTACGGATTTTCAAGTTCTAAGAGATTTATTGCAGGATCCTGGGATTGGGCCAAGAACATTCATTATGCCGTCGCCTAGCAGGGGTTCCCCAGCAACAAAAAGAAAACAAGCGGAGAAAACTGAAGGATGTACCGCGAAGCGAGAGCAACAGCAACAAGGCTCAGGCCCAGCGAGAATGAAGAATACGAAACAAAGACAAGTTCCTCTTCAACAGAAGCCAGCGCCGATGGGAAACCGGAAAAGGCTCTTCGAATATAAGAAAAGAAAACGTCAAACTACAGAACCGAAGCTAACTACCTCCAGAGAAACCACAGGAATATGCCAGCCGAGATCGATGAAAAGAAAACAACCCGACGATGCAACATCTATTCCTTTTTCAGGAACCTAGAAAAACCAAAAGGGTTTTCAAAGATTCCGAGGGAAGGTTCGGAAACTACAAAGCAAAGAGGAAGCCAGAATTCCAGAATCCTCAGCCGACAAGAAAAGCACGCCGATTCAGCACCCGAAGAATGAAAAGAAAAGAGGGTAGGGAAGTGAATACCAGCCGCCCAATACGACTGAATATCCAAAGCTTGAAATCCCCAACATGGAAGGAATTTTGCTCCAAGAGAATGCAGGAGTATAGAAACTAAAAAGATAAGTGAACATTTCCCTTGTTTTCTATTTTGTATTGAAAGTTCGATTTATGTCATGTGTTTAAAGTTGAAAATACTGTTTAAAGCAAGAAATTGAATTCACAGGTTTGCGAGAATGTAGTTGTTACTATCTGTTAAACAGAAAAGATTTTTGAATTCGCAAGTTGGCGAAAATTTATTTTGTAAATACTTTCTTTTGAGAGTTCTCAGGTTGTGAGAAACTAATTTGCGAATATGTTTAGCTGAAAGACTTCTATTGTATTAACTTTTATAAGGTACTGACAGGGGCCTCATTTTACCACATAACAGTGGCATTATATCAAAAAGACAGACACAGGGATGCCCACAAGGCTCATGCGCCGGGCCATTCCTGTGGAATGTCACATTTAACGAGGTCCTGAAACAATCATGGCCAGCGCATACGAAAATTATAGCGCATGCTGATGACACCGCCCTAGTAGTAAAAGGACAGACCCGACGGCAATTACAGGCTAATACGATTGAGTCCTGCACTCTCTTTCAGAAAAGATGTAACCGGCTAAAACTTAGGATAGCAGAGGCAAAATCAAAGATTCTATTGATCCCCAAAAAAAGGGGTTCATTAGCTAGACAGCCACGAATTACATTAAATGTCCAGAGATTAAAAATTACAAAAGAACTCAAGTACTTAGGCATCATTTTCGATTCGAAGTTAAATTGGATACCGCACGTGCTGGAGTTGAAGAAAAGAACTATGAGCATAGCACAGCAGCTGAAGTACATGCAGGGTGGACAATGGGGACTAAACCCTCACGTACAAAAATTTTTATATAAAACGGTCACGGAAAAGATCATAACCTACGGAGCGGCGGTCTGGTCCTCACCCATGCAAGGCCGCAAGGTGAGGCACCTAGCCAGCATGCAAAGGCCCTTTCTCTTAAACATCACAAAAGCGTTCTGCACGTCCCCTACGAATGCACTAAATGTACTCACTGGATTACCGCCTCTGCATCTCACAGTGGAACGCGAGGCCACATATCAATTGGTAGCACAACTCGGCAGACTGGCAACGTTTCAAAATGAAACGCATGATCCCAAGGACTTTGAGATTAAACTTGTCAGACTCCAAGACCACCCAGCACATCATGGAGAGGGAGTTAATGTCAAAATAAAGCAAAACATTAATGCTGCAGAAGATACCACGTCTTATTATACAGACGGATCGCGTATTGATAACAGCACTGGCTGTGCGTATGTGTCAATTAAAAATCGGGAACAAGTCGGCAAATGGAAAGGCCACCTATCTCCAGAAAATAGTGTGTTCCAAAGTGAGGCTATGGCAATAGCACGAGCCATTCAAGAGATAATTAGACAAGGCCAGAGGGATGTCACCATCTTTACAGACAGTCTTTCGTCATTACATGCAATTTTAAACCCTATGCATAGTTCCCCCTTGGTCGCAAAAATCCAGCGCTTCCTAAAAGACCACAGTCACCTAAGGATAAAGCTAGCCTGGGTAAAAGCCCACGTCGGCAATGTTGGCAACGAACTTGCTGACCAGCTTGCCAAGGAAGCGGCCCAAAATATTGAGGCAGAAGAGATCCAATTGTCAAGACCCATATCTTGGCTTAAAAGGAGACTTATACAGGCAGTTAATGCCAAGTGGCAGCAAGTCTGGGACATGGGAGATACTGGGCGCCGCGCCCACTACCACTTGCCTAAAGTAAACCAGGACCATCTCACCGCAAATGCACAGTTAGTGCGATTTATTACGGGTCATGGACCCTTTCCTGCATATTTTGGAAAGCATGGAACAGCTGATTCGGATCAATGCATCTGTGGTGAGTCTGGTACACCAGAACATTATGTATCAGCCTGCTCTTTAACAGCACAATGGCACCTTCCAATACCGGAAACAAATACCCAAGCCTTCTGTAAGTTTATTATCAATAATAAGCACACTTTTCGAAAAATAGTCCAAATAATGGACCATCTAATGACTCTTGGTACAGACCTGTGCCAAGTCTAAGGTAAAATAAACGCGAAGGCACATGTGTACAGTGGTCAGCTTGTAAATAGGAAATTTAAAGTTATGAGTGCAATTAGGTGTGAAATGCAGATTCCAATGCAAAATGTATATATTAACTTTTTGTGCAAATGTTTTAAATAACGAAATTGGCCTGTACCAACGCTACCTTAAAGAATGTAAATAATTGTAAATATTATACAGCAACGCTTCTTACGTAATGTGAACATATGAACTTATTATGCCAGCGTCCATACAACCAGTATGAAATGTGAATCAAATGTGCAAATGCTGAAATGTGAATTTAACGTGCAAATGTTGAAATGTGAATTAAATGTGCAAATGCATATATAATTGTAAACATCATACAGCAACGCTTCTTACGTAATGTGAACATGTGCACCTATTATGCAAGCGTCCATACAACCAATGTGAAATGTGAATTTAACGTGCAAATGTTGAAATGTGAATTTAACGTGGAAATGTTGAAATGTGAATTTAATGTGCAAATGTATATATAATTGTAAATACAGTAATGTCAGAAAGAATGCAATGAAACTTCTAAACTAACGCGAAAATGAGAAATTTTTTTTAAAGCAAATGTGTACACCAGGTCAAATAATGCAAATGCTGCCCCCAAATGGATATGCATAGTGGTAAAATATATATATATATATATAACCAAGCTGAAACATGCAAATGCTGCCACAAATTGTTTGTGTACAAAAAGTAAATACCTTATACAGGCAAATGATTCAGTAATACTAGACATCTCATGAGCAAGAAACGTTGCAATGAAATCCCTAATGGGATTTTCACATGTGATTTTAATAATGCATATGAATAAATAACCAAGTAGTTCATGTAGTGTTAATGTTAAGTCAACAGAGCCTAAACTCCAGCTTAAATGAACTGAAGGTACTGTGCAACACGGACCGATGTACCCATTTAACTGTCCAATAACTGTGCAATACATGCAAATGAACTCCATGGACGGTTGTAAACTGTGCAACATTCCAATGAACTCACCAAATTGACTTTAGATCGAGTATCAAATACTAATGAAATCCTATGTAAAACTGTGACAAATATTTCTGTAACAAGCACACACAATAACCAATGTAACTGTGTAATATACCTATGTACCCACAATTTTATGTTATACTGCCAATAGATGTTAAATAGCCCCTTGTATTGCCCTGTAAGCCGAGCCGCACGTGAGGCCCCCATGGTTTCCTCTTGATAAGAGTGGGCGTGACCCTATACTAATTAACTTGTTTAGTAAAGGGGTAGTGGTCACGTCCTCCGTCACTTGTCACTTATTGTATTAACTTAAAGATTGTAGCCAAGCTTTGTGAATTTTGTATAGCAACTATAACGAATGATGTAAAATGAATTTTAAAGTATTACGTGTTAAAATGTTCTATTGAACCTAGAAATGCTAATGTCAGCTTTTAAACTATTGTAAAAGTTAAACTTGTACAAATGTAAGTTTTGGTCAAGCATAACTCTAAATGCTTTGTATAAGAGATGAATTGAATGAAAGTATAGATTGAATGTACTTAAAGTTAGGCTCTCCAGGCTTTACTTAAAAATTTTAAAATTAAGCCCTATTTTAGGATTAGTTTTGTTTTAAAGGAGTCTTCTGAGGTCTGGAAAGTCGAGTTTATAACAAATCGTAGCAGTTGGATAGTGTAGTATGTCTTCGCGGAAATATAACATAAAAACCTCGTCTTACTCAGAACAATTTCTGGAAAGTGTGGGAGAAGTAGATTTAAATTTTGTGTGAATGAAAGCTGTTTGAGGGCCAAAATAATTTCAATAAAAGAGTATTGGTAACGAAAGTGGAAATTGTTTGTGAAAGATAAAACTAATACTTTTTCCTTCCAGATTAATGGAAGGTCAAGACTGACGTCTGGTTGAAAGAAAAGATGAAGCAGATGTTTGTCAAATTGTAAAATTTTATGAGACTAAAGATTTTTAGTTTTAATCTAGCTTTAGATATTTTTGTAAAGTTGGCTCTAAACAAGAAAGGTTTAATGATGAAATTCATTCAAGAAAGAAGAATTTCTAGAAGTTTAAACTTTGATGTTAAAACTTTTTGTGTAGAATTTACACTCACAAAGAAGGTCGTTTTGAGACCTTATTCCTTGAGTAGTTAAATTCTGGTGGGGAAAGGTTTATCCTAAGTTTATTAATAGTTATTTTAAGTTTTGTATCTTTCCTATCTTATTCTAATTTCAGCTTACAATTTCCTGCCAGAATGTAAATTCAGAAACGCAGTAAATGCAAATGCGAAAGAGTACTATTTAAGTCGATACTCACCGATTTCTAGAGAGAGAGAGAGAGTCTGATTTCCTGACCAGCGTGTGTTTGCCTTTGGCTACGTTCTTTCTTGGTTACTAAGCTCGGCCATACCTTAGGCCCTTGCTCGGCTTCTCCGATTAAAGTAATATTTAGGGGCCAACAATTTAGATTTCTGATAGCTTCGGCTATATCTTTCAGATAGCTTAGTTTAATTTAAATTTCATAGTTATTTAAATTCAAGCCCGAGTGAAAGCTTTGTATAAAGTTCCAAGTAGGAACTGATTGTAAATATTCTGAAACATAAAGGGTATTGAACCCTTCTTACGTGTTTTGTTCACACACTTAAGCGATTATTCGCTTGTTAGTGTTCGTGGGGTTCTAAGTTAGAACTTAAGATTTAAATAAGTAAAACCCCTTAGATTAATCGATTATGACAAAGCATACAAAATCTATTTGTGTTAGGAAAGAATGCCTTCACCCGTGATGTTTTGAAGAAAAATATAAACCACAAAATCTCCTACACAGCTAGTTTGTTTATCTGGAACCAGATCCGAAATGAATCGTTAATGCGTAGCCAGTTGCGTGATTGAGTTTCATTGTTTTTCTCATGTGTAATGTGAATACGAACTACTTTTCTTATCCATCGTATGTTTTGTTTTATTCCACAGCCTGCTAGCGATGAGGCTGAAAAATTAGATTCTAGAAGGTTTGATAATGAAGTTTCAGGACTGCTATTGGTATGAATAAAGGCATTGCAGCAAAGTGTGTTCAAGATTATTCTAAGTAATGCTTCTTCTTTTCTATATATAAATTCGATCGTTTCAAAAGCTGCTTAGATAGAACTTGATGCCATTTACTGGATTAATCTTAAGTTTCATGTCATGTTTTTCTTGATTTCCGTAACACTCATGGAACATCGCCTATAAATGTCAGTTCCAATTTGAGAATAAGAAGAATTCGTCAGACACCAAGTTCAGGGAACAAGGTGGATGCTTGAGCTTGGGAATCCCTCACTGGACTAAGAAATATATCACACATAATCTGCCGCCGCATGGCTGTCCAGAAAGAACTAAGTGCCATATTCCTCTAGATGCAGCTACTGTACAATAAATCATCTTCCCCAGGTGGTTGAGGATTTCTAACGAATACTCTATTACACCGTCTTATCTGCATTGGCTCTCCCTTAAGGATTCAAATCAGTACTCTTGTGGTAAAATAGGTTTTGAGACAATACATACATGAATACATCCTAATACAGGATTTGCATATCTCAGAATACTCTAAAAATATATTCACATCTGGGCAGCTCGACTAGTGGAAAATGAAAAAGGTCTAAAGAATGCTCTAAAGTTAGTTACATATATTAAAGCTCATGCTAATAACTTTTAGGTTTTTTACGCAGCACATTACTCATAACATAGCGTACACTGCAAATTGCGCAATCTCACACAACGTTTAATTTTTATCTTATTTCTTATTTACTTATATTTTTAAATCATTAGTACTCTCTACTCTATAAACACTCATATCTTTCTATGTCGCCTATATCGTAATCTTATTAATATTATATAAGTTAGTTTGAAATCTGCATATATTCTGTAAAAATATTCCTTTAACATCTGTCGCAGTATGTATTTCTGTGATATTGAGGTAAATAATTCTATAATTTATGCAACACAAGTTTATGATATACTGTTCTCTTGTAGTAATGCAGAATTGCAATGCATTTACTTCAGCGGCCTTGTAGAGCCGTGTAACTCAACAGCATACGTTTAAAAAATGTCGTCTTCCCAATTCTCCCAGCTCTTAATTGCGGGGTACATCTAGAAGATTTCCTCCTCCCACAAAAACACCTCATACACCTCATAGTAGGCCTGTTCTACTCATGGAGATGCAGATGGCAAAAACAGAAAATAAGCCCCACAGTTTCTTTATAACAACTAGTTTGATGGCATCCACTCCTTGGGCATTCTGAAAGTTTTTCTTTCCGTCTTGAAGTGGATCACATGTTTTATACACATTGCCACAGCGAAAGGTAAGTAAATAGATTTGACCAGATTTCACTTTTCCAGACTTTTATATGTCTTGCTATAGAGGAAGGATATAATTACAATATGAACAGCAGAACATATTTTGTCATTAATATTGGCAAAATAATAGTATCTGTCCTGGAACTTTATTGTCAAACCATGTATACGTTCACTTAAAGTAGGAAAATAGAAGTTAAGGTGTGGGCTGTAACATTTTAGTAAGTGGAATATTATTCGTGATGATAAAACATTTACATGCCCATTTCTGTGTGAGAGAAGAATTCCGTGAATGATTTTAAAGATAAATATGAAAATACAACTTTATTTCAGGAGTCAATATTTACTCTCCGTACGAAATTTCTTCTGCCTTTATACAGAAGAATAAGGCTACAGAAACTTTTCAGTGCAGTTGAAACCGCGTTTTCGTGCTTTTTCAGGTTGGAAGGGCCCGCACATTTTTATTCTACCTTCCATCCTCGGAACACAATAGTATCCTTTGTCGCAGCATTCACAAAGGTCATCGCAAGGTTCCAACATTCCTTTGCATTTCCTGCAAAGAAAATTACAAAAAATCAAAACAACTGAAATGAATATAATCCGCGTAGAAAAAGTTTCTAATATTATCAGTAGCATCTGATGTGGCACATTTCATTAATCTAATTACAAATGTAAAACTCGTTTATAAGATTAATTTAAGATCACAGAATATACTGCCTACCTATGCTTTATTTTGGAAAACAAATCTGATGTGAACACTTCATGACTTCCTTGTATGGCCTATTAAATTATACACATTTTTTGCTGCATTTCATTTAAACATATTTCCTCGAATTTCATTATAGATATATTTCTCATTCAATTAATTCAGGTCTTCTTTCGCAGAAAAACAAACATGCAAAACATCTTCATTAAAAATTGAAAAATGCAGAAAAAGATAAAACACCAAATAAAGTTAAAACTGTAAGAAAAAAAATGCTTTTACAGTTAAAATTAGTTTTTTGGTTTTAAAACAAGAAATTTAACCAGCGGGCAGAAAGGCAGATTTTTTGGTGGACTAAACTGAAGGTATACTTTTGGTTCCACTCGGCAAAAAGACACTGAAGGTGCAGAAACTGATTTAATTCACTGTTCTACTGAGTTTCAAATGTAAACAAATGACCGTTCGTTAGGCTTAACTAGCCACTTAAATTTTTGAATTGTTGTCAATTCTATAACTACTGTATGCAGACTAACTAAAGGCATAAAAATCTTAACCGGAACATAAGAACAACATTATTCAATCACTATTAAAGCAAAAAAAATGCACGCTTTACCAACAGATAAGAATAAAAAAACTAAGCTTACCGAGTGAGCTCACCGTAACAGTGTGAGAATATATATATATGATTGATACAGCCAATTGCAACAAAAAAGGCAAAATGCACAACTATATATTATAGTAGTCCCATATGATTTCAAGGTTCTACGGCTTCTCGTTCTTGAGTTATGCGAGATACATACGTACGTACGTACTGACGTCAAGGACAAAAATCTCTTCTGTATCCGTTCTAATTCATTTTACAATCCCTTTTGATAAAAACCGTCCTTTATTTTGTCCTCACATACAGATGTCAGGCTAAAACTTCGTTCAAATGGTTTCGAGGGCAATTGAAATGGACATTTTATTTGAAATATGATACCCGAAAGTTTTTGCGATTACATTACTTCCTTTACTTCGTACAAGTAAGACGAAATGAAATGTTAAGATACTGTTGTCATTTTTACCAAACTTAGAGATATATTACACTATGGCCAAGCATCTTAGGTTTATCTGCCTCGTGAAGAATTGTCTTCGTAGAGGACTTTCTATAGAAGCTGGCTCGTATGGATTTTATATTTATTAAAAACACAAAAAAGCCCATGCAACTTGTCCGTTCGCTAGGACTTGAATCCGCCTCAGCTACGAGTAGTCTTATCTTCTTATCTTCTAATGGTCTCGTTTTTCATTGAAAATGGCCAAACATTTAGAAATTAGAATCTTGAAGCAACTGGAAAATTTCTGTATGCAATTAATAATTAATATATGTTTATTGCGAATATTTTTGATGCGAAGGTAAAAGAAAATTCAGTAAATATGTCCTAACGACCATTTAACATGAAAAAAAGAGTTCAGTACTTCAGTGTACAAGGTTTTATTCAAAAAAGATTTCAGGGCTAAATCTTTCTTGAATTAAAGTAAGTAAAGAAGTGTAACGTAAAATTTGACAACAGTACAGATTGCATTTATGAAAATTTCTTCATTCAGTTAATTTTTGTGTGTGACAATTTTCGCGTTGCACTACTCTTTATTTATTTTAAACTTAAATAATATATTTTAGTTAAGTATTTCTTGAACTTTTTTTAATACGTCAATGAATGTGGAAATGAGTAAAATAAAGTTGATTTTTAGATTATGCCTATCTTAGCAACGTGAGACCATTCAGTCAAAAAAAAAAAAAAAATACAAAA
>KK122351.1:105477-128844 GCA_000611955.2 Stegodyphus mimosarum
TATATATATATATACCCACCCTCTTAGCCGGCTTAAAAGTCTTTACCTAGCCCTTATTTTCGTAAGCCCTTATCTCCCCGTTGGTGGTAGTCATATACTTCCAGTTACAGAAGTGTTTTAAATGACAAAAATATGCAAGTTTTGGCTGCGTCAAATTAAAATAAATTAATTTTCGGCGAATAACGAAATCTAACTTTTAACTTGCGATCTCCCCGGTTGCTATATTTATATTTGTGAAAGTTTTATATCCTTATGAAAAAAATGAAATTATAAGAAGTTTGACTTCCGTAGGATGAAAATTGACTCGGATATTTAATTTAAAAATTTACAATTTTCGGCATCATTTTCAACTTTTTTTGAGAGATCGGTTAATTAAGTTATTATATCTTGAAGAAATAAAATTTAAATGAAATGCAGCAAAAATTATATATAATTTAATATGTTGCACAAGGAAGTCACGTAGTGACCACATCAGATTTTTTTTAATTAAAGAGATTTCAGTTGCTTTACAATATCTAAAACTGATCATTTTCGACATTCTTGTTTCCGCGTGAAAGGGCTTAAGTCATAAGACTTTTGATAACTTTTTTCCATGCCAAATCATCATTCTCTTTTTCCTAAAAAGTCTTACATATGTTGAGGTATCACTTATAAATCTTTCGTTGTAGAGGACCAGTATTCAAATCTCGTATATTTTAATTAAAAATGTGCTTTGATCAAGACCTGTGTGTTGTTGCTTGGAAATCTGGTTAACTCGATTTATTTCTTAAAATGAAACTGTGGATACACGACAAACTATTCAACATAAGAAATCTTTTTGCATCAATTCAAATACGAAATATTTACAGATGTGGAATCATTTAGTTAGGAAAGAAATGTTTTTGCAATATTTGAAACATTTCTGTCGCTTTGTTTTCCTCTATTTTTCTTCTATTTGTCATTTAAAATAAAGTAAACGAATGAATAAACTGTTTCCTAACATATGAATATTTTATGAATCTAAAATCTTGTATGCCAACCTCTCAAGTAGCAGTCAGAGCAGACGGAACGGCTAGCAATAAGAATGTTACTTGTTTCTATGCAGTTACAAAGCATTGGTGACTAAGAGACAAAATACTAAAGCAATAAATAATAAGCAATAACATTCGGCGAATTGGTAAATGGTTTGTAAAATCTTCTTCAGCAATGGAAGCGAAAATCATAAAGAAACATATTTTTACCAAAAATAACAGGAAAATTGGTTAGAAAATTTACCGTTACCTAAATGATAAAAATCAAAGCCCTTAGGGCCATATATGGCTGAAACTGAAAGCAAAACAGTTGGAGATCAAATTCTTGGAAAGCTGACGGTAAAGAGGAATTAAAATTGGAATAATTAGCAGAATCGAAAAATTTTTTATGGATGTGAAATGCACTAAAGTAATCGGATTTGCCAGAGGAAAACAATTTTTGGTTAATTTTGGCTCCATAGAAAGGGGAAAATCGCACATTTTTATAAATAAAAAATGAGATTTTTTTACAAGCTGTTACGGACAACGGAAGATTTACGCAATTTTTTCCGAACCAAAACATCTCGCATTTTAGTGCGAATTTTCAAGGCTTGCTTTGCAAATATATATTAAAACACACTAGCAAGGAAGCATATATCTCGGGAGCTTAAAATTTTAAAATGTTTTTAATATCGAACATTATAATTCGATTAAAAACAATAATATCGAATTTTATAATTCGATTAAAACAATTAATATCGGACGTTATAATTTGATTAAAAACAATACTATACGCATAATAAAAATTCCAATCATAAGCTTTTCAAGAATTTATTTCTTATTCACTTTACGTTTATTTTAGGACTAAAAATGACGCTAGATATTTTTCTAAATTTAGCTAGAACACTTTGGAATTTCCTTCTGTTGTTCTGATGTAAACACATATTTGTTTTTCATTATTTTCGCTCCTGCACGTGAAGAAGTTTTCCTATAAACTGTGAAACTTCAGTACTGCGAATTAATTCATTTTTTGTTAATTCCTGTTACTTTACGTTGCTTTAAGCATTTAGTTTTTGCCGTGCTTTTTTGTTCCAACAAAATACTTGTTCTTTTCTATCAAATACCTTCATGCAATTTTTCATTTACAGAGGCTGTTCGGACATTTTTTAGATGATTTTGGTAAGCGGTAATAAAAACTCGTTTGCTGCAAAAGAAGTAATTGCAATTGTACTATGTTTTTAAAAGTCAAAATTATCGTCTGTGCCTTGAAAGTTTTGTTTTTATTCAAAATGGCGAATTTAACAAAGCAGTGGTTCGAAGGCTACATTTACGCTCTTTCCGAAGAGAAATAGGCATACTCCGTTATCCGAAAACGATGTGAGAATCATGGTTTTGTGATATCTGACGCGTCGATAGGTAATACCATCAAAAAGAAAGGAAAAAAACGTCAAATTGGAGCCTCGAGTGGGACAAAAATTCCAAACAAGTATCCAAGGAAAAAACGGACATCTTCGACTATTGCAAAGGTACGTTGTTTAATGTTAAAAGAAAATCCCCCTAATCAAAGGACAGTTGCAAAATCATTAACATGCTCGCTCTCCACTGTAAACCAAAGGATAAACGTTGATTTAAATCTTAAGAAAGCGAAAAAACGCAATGTGCATCATCTTCTTCAAAAGCATATCGCTCAACGCAGGACACGCTGCAGAATTCTATATGAGAAACACTTATCCAAAGAAAAATGGAAAACAATTGTCACAATAGATGAAGTATGGGTGACTTTAAAGGATTATAACAAAAAAAGAGCCATTTATTATCATAAAAGGGGAGAAAAAATTTAAGTACATGGTTCAAAGAATCGAAAGAAAGTTTTTCTAAGGGATTCATGATTGTTGCTGGTTTTTCTTATAATGGCAAGTTAAAAATAAAGAGAGTTCAAAAAATGTCAAGATTAACTCCAAATACTAACAGGAACATATTTTATCGCCAATTTTTCTGAATGAAATACCATCGCTCTACCCACAGTGCCATCCATCTGTGAGACTCCATCGGGACAAAGCTAGCAGTCACACATCAAAATCCAGTGTAAATTTCCTAAAAGAAATGGAACAAAAAACTGGTATCAAGGCCATAACCTTCACTGATATCCCTACTAAATCTCCCGATCTGTCATCTATGGATTTTTGTGCTTTCGGACTTTTGTGCTTTCGGTTAAAAAACTGCATTATCCAAACGTTGTCCCAAAACTCTAACAGGACTCTGGAAAGCTGCTCGGGAGGAATGGGATAAAATACCTCTTCTGACACTTTAAAAGGCATTATTATCCTGGAAATTGCGGTGTAGAAAGATAGTTCAGAATAAGGGATATCAAAGAGAACATTTAAAACAGAAAAATTTTATGTAATTTAGTTTTGTGAATGTAATATACATCGTCTAAAAAATGTGTGAACGCCTCTGTACAATTTAGTTCAATGTAAAGAGATGGACACTCTCTCTTCTGAAGGCTAAGTAAACTTTCAGAAATTATATTTAAATATGTATTCCTTTTAATTTAGAAGGCTTTACTGTATTGGTTATTTTACTTCTTACTATTTCATACGAAATGCAACAATATTTTGCGTATCCAAGATGCAATCTAGGGATTAGAGCCATAATTTTTAGATCTTCACGAATATGCGATGAGGATTTCTGGGAATTTATAAGAATGAAAAATATTTTAATATTCTTAAACAACTTTTTGACGCAACATACCCAGAGGCAGCCGCTTCTATAGATGATAAAGCGGAATAGGTTTGATGCACGTTTTCGAGGATTCTGTAAATAATTTCGATCTTGAGAGTTGTGTAGATTCCCAAAAAATAAGACATTAAAATAATAATAATATCGCTGTAATGAGCAAAATTATCCGTTTTAGAACATATAAGCTTTAAAATTAATTAACGTAGCCTTTCACAAAAAGTACACAAATTTGTGCTCTTTTTAGATATTCCTTTCCTTTAATCTTAATGCTGTCTTTGGGGTAGCCATTTAAATTCCATAGGTGTAACATTGTTTAAACTGAGGTACCGAATAAGATAATTTAATTCATATTTTGACTATTAATAATATAATGTGACCGAAGGCCATGTGACAATTCATTACTCAATACCATAATGGTAGGAAACGTAGCTTCTAATGACCATTATTAATGGCAAGGTGAACGAGAAACAGCTAAAGAATCAACGGGTAAGGCGAAATAAATATTAAAATGGGGATCATTAATCTTAACAGGAAGATATTTCTGGTTGTGGGAAACTCTAAAAAATAAAATTCACTAATTGAAAATATATTTTCCCTAAATTTTGGGACGCAGAATTCTAGATAATATAACTTTTAAATTGCAAATAGGGCATGCTTAAAGCTAATTTTTGCTTTTTCTGTCTAATTAGCAGTTTCTTTGTGCATATCAAATTGCGGTACTATTCCGTTAGAGCTACGTTACTTAAAAATGAAGAAAAGTGAGAAGAATACAATACTATAACAACATGCCAAATATCGTAGCTCGAGAATTTAATGTTTGAAATATTGTGAGTCGGGATTTCTAGTTTTCGTCTGAAATATTTTCACTTGTTGAGTATTTTTTATTTATGTTTGAAATATCGTGGCTCGAGATTTCTAGTTGTTCTCGTTTGAAATAGCGTCACTTGTTATTTTTTTACCATATTTCACTATTTTTTTAATACGATGGGTTGCACAATTTTGCAATTACCTAGACGAAGAGGCTGCCATAAGATTCTTTCAGGACAAAAGAATAATTCATAGAAATAGTCTTGCAAAAAGTTCCTATGTGTCGATGCTACGTATGTTCTTGCTGTGGAAGTAAAGGATTCAGAATCAAAACATGGTTTGAAGGTTCACGTCTTTCTTTCCTCAAGGCCTTCGTTTTATCTATCTGTGGTGTCAAGAATTGACGTCGATTGAATTTTGCCAACTTCAGTTAGAAATCAGTCTTAGTACGACAATAGATTGGAATAACCACTTTAAAGTCTTTTCACAAACTGAGAAACCAACGTTAGACTTGTTCTTCTGGAGCAAAGAGTATTCGGGGATTTATGCGGGAAAGAAAAGGATGTTTTCTGGCCGCCGTTCCCGATCGTTGTGCTACAGCATTGATGACTTCGATTTAAGAAAACATCGCGGATGGCAATATTATATCTTCAGACTACTGAAAGAAATGCTGAGTATGAACATTTCACTGTGAATCACAGCTATAATTTTGTAGACTCCGAAACTGGATGCTATACCCAAACTGTGGAGCAATTGTGGGGCAGTGCTACAGCGGATCACTGCTCGCATCATTTAGAGTCATATTTGATAGAATTTATGTGGCGTCGGTTATATTAATTAAAACTGAAATTTTTTCTGCAAAATTAAAAAATATTTGTAATTTTATGCCACCTGTTTAGATTGAATTTCGTTTTGTTTTGTTATTTTTTATTTATGTGTAGAATATTGCAGATTAAAAAATTAAAAAGGAAAATTCACTTTCTTTAAGAATTGAGAATATAAAAAATTTACTTTTTACGAAAATAATTTCTTTTAGTTTTTGGAACTCTATTATTATTTCAAAGTTTTATACTTGACAACAAACAATTGGTACCAAAAAATGCGGCATATTTTTAACTGACGCCGCTCTAACGGAATAGTACCCATATTAATAGAACAACAGTTTTCTTCAGTACCTCGTTGAATGCAAACTTTGAGGTATTTTTGCTTCTATGAATTTTGTAAAGTTAGATTACTTAGTTAAGGCTTGTGATCATTTTCCCTTCTGATTGGCTGGTCTATGCGAAAAATTGCAGCAAACAAAAGATTTTCGCTGCCTTCATAAAGCATTACGACTAGAAAACTGCTATTTAAAATATTTTAGGGGGGAAACGGATCATTTTTAGAAATTTCCCCATTACGTTTCCCTTTAGTAAATGTGATATGGCTTTTAAAACATGTCATGCTACAAGAAGAACAAATGTAAGAATTGTCTAGCTCTGAAATTTTATAAAAATAATTCTGGAATGGATTGCCAATTATTATTAACTGCTCAATTATATGTCGAATACAATCAAAATTTTCATTCTTGGAAAAAATATAGAAAATATCAATACATAATGTATTGAAAAGAAAATTATAACGATTTCTAGAAAATATTTTTTTACTACTATTACTTTTCTGGAAAGATTAAAATATAAAATGCTTTCCCAAGATCGATTGTCTTACCAAGGATGCTTTAACAATATTTATATATCCCAGAATAGGTATAATTAAATTACACAGTTGTGTGCATAAAAGCAGCTACCAAACACTATGACATCATTTACCGCCACTGCTGTCATAACAAGTATGTTTTTCCTTCTCGTATTTTTCATGGATAATTTTGTTTTACCCTGATGATTTATGATAATGGTTTTTCACATTGTTTCCCATTGAACAAATTTAACTTCTGTTTTTAGACAAAACTCGGGGAACCTGCAATCTAGTAAAATTATCCCAGTAAACTGAGACTTGGTTACATATTTTGGTTATAATGTTGACACATAGAATAATCGAAAGGAAAATCTCGCATAATTATATACATCTGATACTCTAATTTTCGAAAACTACGAATATCAATTTCAAAACACTGCAATAAAAATCTTTAACACACGCATAATTGAGAACAAGTCTGAAAATTCATATTAATGCGTTTACCAAAGCGACAATTCTCAAAACATATTAGAGTTGTAATTACTGTGCTCAGTGAAGCTTCACGATGAGTGAGATCAGGAATAAACTAATACAGAATGCAATATGCTATTACTATTGTGGCAAAAACAGGTGTTTCAACAACCGATTTTAGGAAAATATTTTTCCTCTGGAAAGAAAAATAAAGTCGTATAGAGATATTAAAATGTTAGTTGCTTCTACACAGCTTATGGTTTTATATATGAATATATATGCATCTCACATATAAGGAAATTTTTCATTTTACTTACAATCATTTTCGATGGCATCCGCCTCATGGTCAGCGTTACCATCGGTTGTTAGCAGAAGGATTGCACAAGTAACGAGAGAGAATATCAGCTTCATTTTCTTTGGCTGCTTAGAATGGTTGAAATAAGAATCTTTGGTAATAACAAGTTGGAAATAGTTTCATTAAATAGAAATGCGAAATGCTCATTTCATCAGAAAAGTGTTGCGGAGGTTGTAACAGATTCGATGGTAAAAATTTTAAGGAATAAAAAACGTGGCAGAAATAAAAATTTCATAACACAGTGTGGGCTGGAATGGGAAATATGATCGCAGAAAATAAGAGTAAGAAAATGCGTTCTAATTACAAATATACACAGTAGTTACCTCAAGTGAAAGACCACCAGCCGCAATACAGACACATCCATAGGGATGAAAGGCCATGAGGCGACGTAAAGTCTGCCAGGAGGGTCGGGCTGCGCTTCTCACATCGCACATCACATCCATGGCGATTTACTTATCCCAGTGTTTGTTTGTGAATTTATTTATAATTGGTAATTTTGTGTCTTTTTTATGGGGCCACGGCCGGACCTCTGGCTCCTCGTTTGTTGTTAGATTGGCCAGTCCCATTTTTTTGGTCATATGATCAGCTTGTGTCGGCTAAGAGGATCGGGGCTGCGGCGTTCTGTTGACCCCCCCCCCTCAGGATCGACTGGGGAGCAATTCCCGGCGATCTGGCTAAGACCTGTACTTCGATAGATTCGGCTCCTGGAGTGCGTAACAGTCTACGCAGTGATTATGACCGTCGAGAATTCGGTGGCACGTTCAGGAGCTGCAGGGACTCTATCAGTACTGAGAAGTCGTTCTCGGATTGTGTGATCACTACATGGTAGATTATGTAAAGGCTGTTCGGGGGTTCAGTTCAGGGGGATTGATTGTGTCAAGCGTTTTGTTTGTCTTTTGTAGCCAACTCTGCCTGGTCGTCCTAGCTTACGTACATATACAAACCTAACCTTATTCTTTAACGTCCGGGTTGACAAGTGGGCCGGGTCGCGCCTGAGTGGATCGCCTCTGGAGTTTGAGGCATCATACTCTACATTAAGCACTTTCGCTAGCCATTGAGTCTCTTCTTCCTAGTGCACTGTAATATAGACAGAGATGCAGAGTGAGTTTTATAAAGATCTTTTCTCCAGAATTATCGTCGGTGCTGCAAGAAGTATGTAACTCACGGACCGTCCTCCAATATATAAGATGTCATCGTCGTTGTGATGTGTGTATTATAGATGAACAGTCTTTAATTTGAACAATTCATGTAAGTATCAAACATCATTTCTTATAAATATAAAGGATTAAAATGACTTTATTTTAATTTAAGGAAAACAAGAAACGATTATGAATTTTTGTTTCTGTCCATAGCACTCCTCTCTGTGGAACGAAGATAACTTCCTTTGCGAAGACCCAATGATAATAATCGCGTTGCATGATCCAATAACATTGTTAAGAATAAGCTTGCATAAAATTACACAGAGATGGCTTTAAAGCTGCCATATTCTCAGCACATGTGACCAACTTTCAAATAATCTTTATATTTCTAATTACTGATTTATTATTAAATGGATACTCATATTACACTGTTTATTTTTAACTAAACTGCAATAAACGTTTATTATATAAAGTTTTCACAGTTCACTGTTGACTTTCTACACATTTTAATGATGAGCAGAAATATTACTTACATAAGCAATTCACAGTATTTTGCAATTGTATCAACTTTTATGCTGCATATATCTATTTTTATGTAAATATTTTATTATATATAATCAAGTATAGTCTCCACTTTTCGTAACTGCACATTTCTATCACCTATACAGTATTTGTTTGCGTATCTGTTTCTTCACTGCATCGCATAGCAATTCGTTAACAATTATAAATCGCTGTAATTATATAATAACAGTAGGCGTTTTTACATAGAAATTTCTTATTAATACCTGTATAAATTACAGTACAGTCGATTTCGGTTAATCGGACCACATCGGGAAGCGATCCTAATAACTAGCTGGTCCGATTACATTAATATGTCCTATGTTGTAAGAAGGGAAGTGCTATATGTAGCAAACAGTAAATGTACGTGCAAATCATGTACTAAAACGCAATTATAACCTTTATTGTGCGGTACACACGTAATGGCGAACATACATGTACAAACAAAAACTACAGTCGAACTTTTATCATTGAGAAAATTAATTTAGAAACAAATTCTAAGAAACGATCTCCACGATATTCAGCATACGAAGCACAATAAAAACAAGTTCTTACCAAGTTCCAGTTCAAATTTGAAGAACTTATCCAATGTGATCCGACGCGTTCTCTTGACGGATTGTACGTGAACGAAATCGCCACAAACATCTAACGCAGCAATAGGACTGCCTTCATTACCGTCCTGCGTGAAATACCGACGCAAAGTTTCAATGCATTTCCTCGCATCCTGTGTTTCCACTTGCACCAACTTATTAGCGGCATCATCATCATCATCACTTTCTTGGTCTTACAATGCTGTCGTGTGTTTTGCTGCAACTCGAACAACGATTGCAGTGTCGTAATCTTCATTTTCATCGTAGCATTGAAGCTCGTTGTCGATGGATAAAAATTCTTCGCAATTTTGTACCTGTTGAAGTTCCACATGCCCATCATCATTTTCACTTTCAATGAGCATGTCCACATCCATCTCCAAAACCAAGTGCTTAAAGTCACAGTGAGAAAAACAGTTCTGAATTATCTCACTGCTCACTTTTCGGCAGCTGTCGGTCACAAAGGTAACTGCTTGTAAGATGTTGACCTTTGCACTGACTTCGCTGGCTTTAGACGATGATGTCAGCAAACTTTCTCCAATTGCTTCAAGGATGTAATAAACCAACGTTGCACGATAAAAGGGTCTTCAAATTTTTGATGAGGCCCATGTCCGTTGGCTGGACCAAAGCTGTGGTCTCGGGAGGTAGAAATTCCAGTTGGATGTTTTTCAAGCAATCTAGATGAGCATGTGCTGCACAGTTGTCAAGAAGAAGCAGCACTTTTCTC
This sequence comes from Stegodyphus mimosarum, assembly GCA_000611955.2. Taxonomy (NCBI): domain Eukaryota; kingdom Metazoa; phylum Arthropoda; class Arachnida; order Araneae; family Eresidae; genus Stegodyphus; species Stegodyphus mimosarum. The sequence continues at coordinate 115,524 of KK122351.1, forward strand.
GACTGACGTCGTAGCTCTCTACCCAGTCCTTCAGCCAGTCTTTAAAACGTTCAGAGGTCATCTACGCATTTCTGTTCGCACGATACACAACTGGTAAATTGTCAATCCTAAGCCCTTTAAAGCAGCGAGGCTTAGTACTTTTTCCTAAAACCAACAGCTTCCTCTTGCCCGTTCCTGACATGTTTGAGCAGCACAAGATAGTTACGCGATCCATCGCTTTTTTGGAGCCAGAGAGTGCAACATGTTTGTAACTTAACGATCCGTCCGGTGTAGCACGATAATAGAGCCCAGTTTCATCCGCATTGTAGATGTCATCTGCTGAAAAAGTTTCAAGAAGCTCAGGCAGTTTTGTTGATTTCTATTCTTCAGCACTTGCACTATCAGCACTTTCGTTCTCGCCACGTGCTTTCTTGAATTTTATTCATGTCTAGATTTCCATCGAGACAACCAACCATCCATAAGTTTAAAGTCATCGTGGCCCAGCTTTTTAGCGAGTTCTTATTCTTTGAATTTTAACATTTGGCCGCTTACTCGCACAGCTCATACAGTAACAAAGGAAAACCATTCGTTAAAAGCCTCATCGACGTCTGTATCCTTGCGTTTACGCTTCCGGTTTTTGGAAGTTCATTCTCGTCCTTCACATTGAGCCCATTCCTCTCGCAGCTCAATCTCTTGTTTTAACGAGCACGAAATTGTAGAGTTCGCCAATCCGATAATTTCCACCAACCGACCCTGACTAGTGTTTCGTGGTTGTTGCTTGATCGTATCCAGAAAACCAATTTTTTCAGCTAACGTCAAGTCCCGTCGTGGCATTTTGGCAGGGGAGACAAGACACGCGCCCAGTTCATTGACTAAAATGGTCTGAAGAAACCTTGGTGTTTCGAGCTTAAGATGTTGAGGTCAAGATGGAGTTAAATGCTCGCCATTCAAAGCTTTGACACTAAAATTTCCCCAAAGTGTGGTGAAATGATAGCTTTCTCGTGTAAACTTTAATCAGGGTTGATAGGCGGGAATTCCTTTCAGGTTGATCCGGACACTCTATTGTTCATTTCCTCGAAAATCGGAGACGCAGTGGGACCAATAACCTCGCTGGCCGCTTCGGTGGCTCTGTTTGAAGAAAGGTCAAAGAAAATGGTGCGCGTGTTCACCTCCCACTGGTTTTGCTCTTGTCATGCACTATAAGGAATTCCTTTGATAAAGCATTCTCCTGGGGAGCGCAGCTGCAGATCCTCCTATATGTCGTGGACCACCTGTACATCCGCTGTACGCGGCCGACTTGTGTCTTCTGTTTCTTATTCGTCCTCACGTTTTTTGGTCCGATTAAACGGAATTTTGATCGAAATAAGCGAATAATATTAGGCTTATGTACATAGAATTTGCTTCGGTTCTTTAGGATTCGGTCCGATTATCCGGTGGTCGAATTAACCGGATTCGACTGTAATTACATTTAGGCATTGCAAAATAACAATTCCGCCGCACAAGTATCGCCTCTGATTTTATGCAATAATTTAATCCACTGATACATAGCATTTAATTTATACAATTTACACTGTAATAGCTTAATTACACTGTACCTTACTTTGAATGCATCGAAATGTATCTAGAATTAAACAAAAAATCGTACTACTAATTACTTAAAACATATATCCTCTTCCTTAAATGCTGTTTCCAGTAATATTTTATAATCCTTACTGTTATTTCTTTTAGTGATCATGTCACGGAAGATCACTGTTATTTTTTTTCGTTGAATGGACATTGAAATTAAGAGGCTCAAAGGAGAAAATCAGTGTGAAAGAGGAGAACAACAAGAAACACATCTTTATTTTTAAATTTAAATACATTAAAACTGATTAATGCAATCAGTTTAAACATTAGTAAATATCTTAGTTTAAAGAAATTCCGAATTTAATTCGTATTCGAATAAATTTAACACCTGAAAACAAATATTATTATTTTCGCTATATTAATGTATTCTGGCTTGACAGTTCACTTGTAAGAAACATGTTTTGCAAATCTCATGTGCGAAGAAATGCACAGCACATCTTAAATATCTAAGCCTTTTCTTCATTAAAGCGTTAGCTCATGCAGCGTTAACTCATGATGAAATAATATCGAAGTAATTTATTCCACTGCCGTTTGGTAATGTTGTTTGTTTTAAATATATAATTTTCGTAATGAATCTTATAAGTTTTATGGTTTTATATTGAATTTTTGAAGATTTATTCTGAAGTTATTAGATCTATCGTAACCTTTTAGTTTAATAATGTTTCAGATGTTAAACTGTAATCTGAACAGACAATTAGACTGCCATTTAATGCTTCATTTTAAGTATTTCAACATTTTAATACTTAAAGAAAAAGGTTGTAATTTAATAAACAAATTCAAAGCATGGGAAGAAAGGCATGGTAAGGTAAACTCAGTACAAATAAACAACATTTAGCGTTCAATTATTATACTATCAATTATTATATCTTTTTTCAGATGCAGTTAAATGAAAGTTAACTGCCTCAAACAGAAAAAAAGATCAAATATTATCAAGGACTTCTTAGCAACTAAAAACAGTGAAACCTCTGCAATGAAAAGAGAGAAACAGAGTAAAGAAACAAGGCAAGTAGTGTCATCCAAGAATGAAAAACTGAAATCAGATTAAGAGCTGATCTTTTGACTTGGTGGAAGATACGGATTATAATTAAAAATCAATGATTCATACAGAGAACTGGAGAATGTAATAATGTATAGCTACAGCTGAAAATGCATCTTCGAAAATAAAACTCGACACCTAATAACATTGTTTATCTATACTTAAATCCAAATTACATTAAAGCACCGTCTAACCATGAGGCCAGTCCATCTGGACCTCCTTCGCATTCCAGTGAACCAGTATTCAACGGCCTTAACCACTCGGCCATTGGTGGGGCCCGACTCAGGTTAATAGAATTAATGATAGATATGTATTGCAATATTTATTATACATATATTTTAATATACAATGCATTTGCAAAGCTATAAAATTATATATGTATTGAAATATAATATATATGAATATATTTGCAATATATGCATAATATACTATATACATGCATTATTTAAGTAATACATTATATATATATAACGTAATATAATATAAAACACACTGCTCGACGTTGAAAATGCAACACCAAGAAGGAATGGTCAGTTATGCGAATGATGTGAAATGCGCAGCTCTCCAACGCACGTGAAGTAAGATCTAAGGGAAGGAATGTGCAGAATGGGCAATATTCGTGTCGTTATTTCTGCCAGACGAGTTATCGAAGAAAGTTGGTGATCGGACTGAGAAGAGCGGGTTGGTCCTTTCGTCAAATCGCAGCTGATACCCACATGGATGCGAGCACGGTGCATCGACTATGGCGAACATGGTTGGAACAAGGGAATGTGGGAAGAAGGAGGGGTGCAGGTGCAGCCAGAGTGACGTCTGCACGCGTGTGCTATATGCTTAAAAATGCATTTAATTCGTATTGTAATCATTATATGGATATGAAATTGTTTCAGAATATAAAAAATCAATGTATACCTTTCTTTAAATAAAAAATGCTTAAAAACACATCTTTGACATGAAATTGTTTCAGAATGTCAAAAATCTATGTTTTAAAATTCTGTCAAAATTTCAGAGTTTGTCTTCTTAAGGAACGTTTCTAAACGATTATATATCTAGCTTAAAAAATATAACATAATATTCTATTCCGCTAATTAATTAGAGGGTAGCGTTCCTAAATCTAGATATTACAATCAAAATTTGGCGTTTTTATGGTCCTTTTATTCCACAGAATCACCCTTTTAAAATGTATTGACTATTATTATCCTTATCTTAATTTAAAGATGAGCTTTGATTAAACTTTCCTTGCAAAAACTATATTCCGTGTAAGCAGATAATTTCGCTCGGCGAAGAAAATCTTTGAATATATTAATTTTCTGGCTGGATGAAAACGAACAAAAAAAGTGGATCAAAGTTTTATATTTATTTTAATTTTATAAATTAAACAGTAAAAATTGTTTATGTTTAATAAAATTTCAATTTAGAGACACTGCTTATTATTATCGCGTTTTGGTTTTGTTATCTTTTTAAATTCCTAAGTTCTGATTTGCAGTTGAATGTGTATCGACATAATGATGGAAAAAATTCAGAGAGAAGTAATGTAAAATACAGCGTATATTAATTATCATTAATTAACAGTAACCTTAATATTTTTATAGCTATCATAATTGGAGTATTTGGTTGAAATTTTAAGTCATTTCTTCTTTTTATGCCTTTGGTCGAAAACGAACAACAAATGAAATATAGCGAATTAAGTTAGTATGACAAAGAGGGAATTTAAATTATAAAGCAGCTAAAAATATTCACATATTTATCTTTCTACATATTTTTGCAATTCTATACAACTCAAGGCTTTAAGATTATCTTTATATACAGAAACAAAAAACGTAGTTCTGGTTAGTTCTTTAAAGGTGAAAACATTATTTATCAGATAAACAAGTCATAAAATTTAGTATTACTTACGCAACTTCCAGGATAAAAATGTAAGTTAATCTTTGACTTGTTGTCTAATGAAACTAATATATTTCCACAGTTAGGCATTCTTATATCTGACACCTGAATGAGGAAATCTGAACGGTAGGAACCATATGTTAGTACAGTTTGAGCTCTAAAAAGTTAGTTACATTGTTCTCCTGTATTTGTCTGTCAGCATCTGATATGTAAGCACAGATGTTTTCTTTCTGTATTTTTTTAACAAACATTTGCTCATTTTGAAGACTGCTCACGTGAGAAGATTCTTGCTCGTTTCAGAGTTATTTTCTTTATTCTAATAATCTTAGAGGAGCTTATTGTGGTATGGGAAGTAAAACTGAACACTGTACATTCTTTGGTGGTGACATAAACCAAAAGAAGGCTTACCACACTATTTTGGGCTCAAACCAGGCCTTTGAGAAACTACTCTCAACAAAGAATAACACCTACTAAAGAAGAACCTATGATTGAAAAATACAAATAAAAAACGCTTTTAACAAAGAATGACAATAAGTTAAAAGAAATTTTTAGTAACTTAACTGAAAATATCATATTAAGAAGTTACTAAAATTTATCATTAGTGAGAACGTTTTAGCCCAAAGGGCGTTAGTCCAGAAGGGCTATTTATTTCGTTTTGCCACTTTGCGTCGATTCACTATAAAAGCCTAGAGCCATCCAATTTTGAATAACGTAGGTTTCCACCCAAATATGGGCATCTGGAAGCCCAAATTTGGAATTTAGAATTTGTTTTATTGTCTATTTCATATTTTGTTAAACTTTAACGAATTTTTGATTTACAAACTCAACGATTTCAAAACCAACAATGGCAACACTATACGAAAAAAAACACTTTTATCTCCAGCGCGCAAGACTGTGTATAGGAAATTGTAAAGATATGCTCTTTTAAATATTTTGTGATATTTCTGTTGAATTGAATTTTATGATTTAAAAGCGAAGAACATGATATTTAATGAATAAAGGAAACACACAAAACGTTAAAAAAGCCCCTTTGGGCGTAATATAAAGTCTGAAATTTTTTAGATTTTTTTTTAATTCTTTGTTATTTCGAAATCCATTAAAAATACACCTCAATTTATTTCACTGCTCATTGGCAGCTTTATAAAACCTTTACTGTTGTTTCAGTTACTCTTTGTCTTTCTTCAGACCACATGATATCACGAACTGAGAATGCTGTTTCAGTTGATGTCGATGTTCTTGACATGCTGAAAATATATTCTGCTGTTTGAGCAAGACTAGGCAACGAAATAATTTTCCCCTTTAAATGACGGAAAAGCTGTATCCATCTTTCTTCCCATTTTTTTACCTCAAATTTTATGATTAGCTGACGAAAAACTATTTTTTTAATCACTGCTTCATTAAAACGTTGATGCATATTTATTGTGTTATTTGGGGCAATTTCCTTAATTTTTTCGCCTTATAAGGTACTTTCTTCCTCCTTCCAGCATGCCTTCGTCGTGTAATAGCACAATCAGCGCTTACTGAGAGGTCCGAGGTCCTGGCGAGGGCACTGACTATTTTTCACATCTTCTGCTTCAAAATAACCTAATGAATCTAAAGTGGTGCGCGAACTAAAAGGAGGTGGACAATAATTCGTCAACACCAGGATTTGGCGAATGGATTCCTTAATGCCTAGTCGCCCTTTGAAAAGGTACAGCTACAGGTAAAAATATGAAGGCCACCAGTGATGTACCATGGGTCAGCTGGTAAAGCCTTCCCATACTAACTATAAAAAAATGCTTGCTTTATAAGAATTTACAAAGAATGTTTGAGAAAACGGGCAGCTGAAACATTCCCCCTTTAAAAAGGGGAGCATATAAGATATTTTCTCACTTTTTTCCACATGCAATTCGTGGTCTCGAATAAGCGCGGAGCACACTCAACACGTATTCGAGAGGTCAGGTTCGAGAGCATTGCACATTTTTTTAAGTTTCCTGTTTCAGTAAAACCTAATGACTATACAACTTCTACATAGTTACAAATCCAGGTCATGTTAATTCACAGTTGCTTATCCAAATAAAAGATTAGGCTCCACCAAAAACCTGTTTTCCAGTAGCGCAAAGTAAGAAATATATTTATCATCATTTTGAGGGAAAACATCTAGGAAACATTAAAAGTAATTATATCTAGATATAAAATATTTAGATTGCTAGCGATTGGTGTAACAGAGAGGATATTTTAATTGCCGAATCGCTATTTAATTCGAGGCTACACTATTTTTGCTTCTTATATATTCGGCACTATTAAGATTTTGACAAACAACCGGGATAAAATGACAAACTGGACGGGAAGAAGGAACTTCGTCATGAAACTGGGACAGTCCCGGCTAAAGGAGGACGTTTGATAAGCCTAACCATGAAAGGGTTTTAGGCATATCAAGGGAAAACTAAAAGAAAATACTGTTATGGTTATGGCAGTGTTATACTCCAAGAAGCAGGAATTGACACACATAGTGTAAATGTATAGATGCTTCCTTCTGCCGCAGATATGCTGCTACAGACTTTGCGTGAAAGTTCTACAGCGGCATAATAGTATCGAAATTTTGAGTAACATTCAGAAAAACAGTTAAGTAAACACATATACATGCAAGCAAACTTCGTTTGAACGTATTCTGTAGAAAAAGAGTATAAAATAACTTCAGATGTAACTTAGAATTTAATGGCGTTCTTAATGCTAAGAAATCATTTGTTAGGTTCGGAATAACAGAAACGGCTCTTTCTAGTCCCACCTTTTAATCATAAATCCATAGTTTTCATTTAAATTTTAATAGTTGATAGCTGATAGAAGGCGAGGGCTGTAGCGTTTTACCGTGGGGCCAAAAGGTGTTGCCCTTCGACTTCAACTTTCTGCTAAGTTAGACGTTTTTCAAGATTCGATACTTCTCAAGCAATAATATTTAAACACATTTGTGAGAAAGAATTCATAGTAAATGTGAGGCTCTTATGACGAAACAATGTTTGCTGCGATGAGAAGTTGCATGGAATGTAGCTTATAAGAGATCTTGGCAGCGAATGACTTAATGTGCGTTTTATGCGTGAAGAAAACCTAAAGGGCAGGTGAACTGATGACCCAATACAGTTTTTCATCAGGATGACCTAAATTTGTGCCTGTGTTTGCTATCACATTCATGATTTTGATGATGTTTCTTCTGTGTTCTTTACTTTCCATGAGAAGGGCTACATATTTTGGATTTAATTGTGATGGATGACATATGTGGAAATCTTTTGTTATTAGGCATTTGAATAGCTAACGCAGATAATCTCCTAATTTTAGAATAATTTAATTACAGGTATCTCTTGATGACATCCTTCTTGAGTAAAGTAGGTAGGGACCTGATAGAATCCCGTTTATATGTGGAATAGATATACGTCTATTAGTAGCATAATTGGGAAATAATTGAAAGTCGTCCTTCTCTTTGGTATGATATCCCATTCCCGTTTCCATGCTGTCACTGCTATTTGTTGCAGATATTCACTATATATAAATTACCCTATCCCAAATATTTGCAGTGTCAATATAATGACACAGAAGAACTTAGAATTCAGAGCAAAGGACTTCAAACTTTGCCAATTTAGAGAACTTCTATAACTTTTCTTGAGCCATCTCCATAATTATTATTTTATTCAATGGAGCCATAAACTATTAGTGTTTGGTGGAACTTTTAATAGCCTCAGAATTAATGTTAAAAAGTATTGAAAGCTTATCAATATTGCATACCCTTAGTTAATGCAGTACTTGAAAAGAAAATCGTTATTTCATTACAATTTTAATCATAAAATAAGATTTATTACATATTGTTTTAGATTATATTAGCAGCAGAGATAAAAAGTCATTATTTAATCAAATATTTTAGGTGGGTTGTTTTGCGGTGTACGTGGCTTTCAATTTTTTTTCCAAGTTGTGATTTTGACTCGTGAAGCTCCTAGATGAGTTTCCTGGAGCACCGAGGTTATGGCAGAATATAATTTGGAGATAACTGATCTAAGATAATATCTGGGATTTTGTAATTCTATATGAATACAAGTAAGAAAAAGCATTAAAAATATTAAACTAATGGTATGTTAAGAACAATCGGAATCTCTAAGAGTTGCTTGGAACCCAATGTTCCGAAGAACATAATTCCCTAATCTATTAAATAATTAAAAGCAAAAATATTGCATTAAGTATTGTTAAAGAATTATATGAATGTTTCGAATGCAAAAAATAACTAACTTAAGATTATAAGAAGTTAGGATCATATTGCAGCAAGGAATATTTAATAATTTTAAGAATTGCTTATACATTACAGAAGAATAATGAATCAAATTATTATTTCTTTTGCTATGACTAACAACGATAAAATTTTAGTGCTCTAGAGAATGGAATGTTTCAGAGACACATAAAAAGTAAAATAGTTTTCAGTACTTAATTTCATTAATTATGGCTAAAATAATTTTTGCGGTGAAATTAAAAAATCTCAAGGTATATAAAGTTTAGATAAAATGTAAGTACTAAAGAGCTATTTTTATAGAAATTAAAATACAGCTCTTATAAACTGTTATCAATATTATTAGACGCATAACAATACAATTAAGGTTTTTTGTACTCTCAAGGCTTAAGATCTTTTTAAAATTCGATTCATTTTAATTTTATCAATTTAGAAATATATATTCACAATAAAAAAGAAATTTCAGAAATATGTGTTATCATGAGTTTTGCAAATGTGTTAAGATGAGAAAGACTAGTACCTTAGAGGTTTATTTTCTCTTTTTATGTGTTTCAAACAGCAAGCATGCTTTTAAATTAGTAATTATTAAGGTTTTCCGCAAAATTTAATTTAGTCTTTAAAGAAATTAAAATCAGTATTAGTTTCAACAGCGACTAAATGAGTTTAATTTTTATTGTGAAATTTTTAGTAGCACAGTCGAAATGTTCAGCCTCGTAATTTGTGGAACAAATTCCATATATTAAAGAAAAATCTAAAATATCGTTAAGGTCATAAATATTTAAAAAGAAATGTATGGTTTCGACTGGAATTTAAATGTTGTTTAAAATGACTTGAAGAAATGTTTAGGAAAAGGAATTCATCTACTTGACATTTTAAGGAATTCTTTACTTAATTTCAAGACATTTAAACAAAAAGCACAGTTTTCTCTAATTAAGTAGTTTGAAGGTCTCATAAAAATGCTATTTTAGCAAAAAATTATTTTAATTGGGAAACTGGATGGTTGGATGCATGTGATTAGGCTTATAACACAGGTTCAGATATCAACTATTCCCCAGATAAAGAGATGATAGAATTGTGAACTGCCTTTCTTAACATCTGCATTATAAAAAGCAAATTTTCGTGGACGAATAGGTAACCCGTTAACTAAAAAATGGACATTACATCAGATGGCAAAAGCATGGAAGCCAAGGTAGTAAAGAATTATTTTCGTCAAACAGACGGACAGCATCTGTGATGGATTTTAGTAAGTGCGTGATGTAATTTGAAAATTAGCTGTACCTAAATAAATGGTTGACTCTTTTCTGCCCAAAGTTGGGGGAAAAAACCTTTCAGCCCTGTTTACTCGCAAATGGATCATCTTTCATAATAATAATTCAAAACTTTACATATCTCCTTCCTTCTCAAAAGAAATTAATGAGCAGTGGAGAAAAAATATTATCTCAATTATCTCAATCCTTGTTTTAGGTCTCGTGCTTGCAGATTATCACACGTCCCGATCTTTGCCATATCGCAGTTTACATTACGAGCTTTGAAGATTACCAGAATTTTTCTGTAAAATTATAAAATGAAGAATATCGATATCAGAAGAATACAAATTATATCTAAAAGGCGGTAATAAATCATAGATACTGATGACAACTAAGTTATAGATTAAGTAAACATATAGTGAAATTCATCACGGCGAGATCTTCCGTAGACGATTGGCTCTAAAAGACGTCAGTATTTTTGAGAGCCATATGTGTATTGGAGGATAATTATCGTATTATAGCATTTCTCAAATAATTTTCATATGGGGAGAAATTTACAAGTTAGAATGCTCTGCGGACCACTTTACTTTTGTCTTCTTCGAAAGCAATTTTTTAAGTATATGTTACAATTAATATACTGTAAGATCTCGCTGGCCCAACTTGTCAGAAACTGGGGTAGTGCCTGCTACTATGTGTGAATTTACACAGAAACGGGAGAAGGGGTTGAAGTTCTTTTTTATTTTATCTTTAAAATGACAAAGGCGTCTACTTGACGCTCACAAACTGCGCTAACCCGGCGGTTCAACTCAAACAAAACGTAAAACTGAAAGTAATGATTAAATGAGCAAATATCAAAACACTACAGACGAGGCTCTAAGATCCTAAACTAACCGCGTTTTTAATTACCCCTGAGATTCAGCAAGATTGCTGATTAAACAGTTGAAAATTAGCACTTCTACAAAGCTAGGCACACAGGCCGACACGCGCCGATCTAAAATCTACCAAGCAACCTCGCTAGCGTAACTTTAAAGCAAGGCTCTCACACTCTGGTTTCGTCTACTATTTAATTCAATTAGCTTCCGCTAAATTTGAATAAAATGCGCGTACTACTACAATTTACATACTCTGGCACGGGTATTTCTTGGGGAAAATGAAGGCTAAACACGAAAGATAACTTAAAATAAATGTTAGTTAAAACAAATACGTATAAACCCTACAATACATGTAAGATAAAAAATATGCAAATCAGCTTGTGGGGTTCCACCCTTTTATATAACAACTTAAGTGTGGAGGAACCTAGTGAACAGCTGAGCGAATAATCGCTTAAGTGCAATAACAGAAATGTAAAACTCACGAAGGGTTAATTACCCTTTATTTCTCAAAATAAGAATGAACAGTCGGCCCCTTTCTCAGGGCGTACAGCAAAGTCTTCGTTTAGGCTTAAAACTTAAAAGTAAAAAATAAGAACTTAGTTAAAGATATGTAGCCGAAGCTACCACAAACCTAACTAGTTGGCCCTTAAATATCGAATAAGCTAGCGAAGCTATCAAGGGCCTGTAATACGGCCGACCGTAAGTAACAGTAGCAAGACCGTAGTAACAGCTTAGAGAGACGTAGCCAAAGGCAAACAATCTAGTCAGAAACTGCTTCTCCCTACCGAAGTCTGTGGAACTTAAATACTATGTACTACTCATTTGTATCTAACGCGATTCTAAAAACACACTCTGGTAGAAATTTGTAAGTTGAAATAAGGATGGATAGGAAAGGAACTTAACTTAATAATAACTGTTAGAAACTTACGATAAACTTTACAAGGTTTATAATTTAATTTAATAATAGCCTCTTAATTCATCATTTTTAATTTGGGTATTTCCCATCTGCATTCCAAAAATAGTAATAACCTTTCTGGACTGCGTCATTTCTATATCAATCTCTGTCACATGGCTTGCGTAATGATGAAGAAGTAGCTAATTCGGAACCTGAAATTTCATGACCTGAAACTTTTCTCTTAACAACAAACCTAAACCTTAGTGAACCTCCGTAATGGATAACTGCGCACTTTTGCTTTTACCTCTGTTGCCGCTAGGACGCTACTTCACTGGCTTAGGTTCTAGCAGCTATTATTAATTGTTCTAAAAATATAATCTGTACAAAACTGTGGGGTTCATAGCGCACTCACACTGATGACGTGAAAGGAAAACGAATATGTGTCTTCAGCATTCATTAACCAGGAATAAAATTATGTATGAAATTTATGGCTACGTCTGTCTTCGAGAGTCATCTTTCTAATTACGCAGTAAAGCCTCTGCAAGTTATAACGCAGGGAACCATCGCCACTCCGTTGCAGCTTTCTCCAAGTCATCTTGTTACATACATAATTACATGAGTTAAAAATACATACATGTATTTTCAACGCACAAGTAATTAAAATTTCTCAAAATATTTTCATATTAAGTAGTTAAGTTAATAGAAGAAAATTTATATTTGATTTTAATGATTCGAGGTTATTAGAATTTTGATAATCTCTACTTTATTAACTAAAATTTAAATAAATTTCGGTACTCATATTAATGAGATGGAGGATGTTCTATGTTGGGATAGATGCTGGAAAGAAGCACCATATTCATAGTGCTTTGAATTCTTTTTTTTTTTTTTTTGCTCAGAGTGAGAAGTCGGTAAGTAGGGTGAAAGGTAACAATTGCGTAAAATTCCAGTCTTAGAGCAAAATGTGCTACAGGATTGATTGCCATATGTAATTTTTAAACTTAGAGATTTTCAGCTGTTATGTGGTATGTGGTAATTTTTTTTTTCTTTTTGTTTCTTTTGGAAATCTAGGATGAAGAGAAAGACAGGCTTCGAAGATTACTCATGGTCCGCGAAATACAGATTAAGAAACACGTTATGTTATTTTCTTTTCTCTGATTCTCCCACTCTGTAGTGTGACCGACTCCCTAATCCGACCGACACCATTAAACGTTTATTAAAACGACCATACCAATGCACTAGTAATATAAAAAATAGATAATAGCTAAATTTTCATTTTCAGTTTTAATGCAATACAAAAGTAATTTTATCATGTTGTTGGAGCTTTAATTATTTAAGAGTTTGTGTATAGGTTTTAAGTTCAATACCATAAGATATCAAAATTTGGATAATCATTCCAAATTACATGAATAGGTGAAGTTTGTGACACACATGATAACTCAATATATACTGTAAAACTGGTGTTCAAATCAATAGTAAATAGTGGTATAGTTTTTTAGCTCCAACAGAATAATTAATATTGCGTTGTGTAAAAATACAGTC
>KK122351.1:129282-166722 GCA_000611955.2 Stegodyphus mimosarum
CGTCAGCCTCAGCTCCCGGGCTTTTTACTCGAAACGCCAAGTCCGCTTGATTGGCGATTTTTGATGGTAGTAAAACCGCCAACAGCTCGGCAACCCTCGGGAAGAACCACGCAGGAAGGGGCAGTCCAGGGTAGAAAGAGCTCCCTGATCTGGCGACGAATCGCTGTTAGCCTCGTCAAGGGGTCCCAATCCAACATATGCATAACCTGCAAGTAAGCAAAACATCGCGCCAACCAGACCCTACGGTAGAGTTAGTAATGTAAAAAACTAGCCTCTCCGCAGGGTGCAAAAGTAACTAACGATGACAGAGGTTTCACAGACGACCGTCTAACGGGCGAAGAAATCGAAAACAAAGTGATAAATAATTTGGAAGGGCAACGGACTGAATTTGTAAGTTTTGAAGGGATACGTGAAAAAAAATTGATTTTACAACAATTTAACTTCAATACTGATAGATACTTAAATGAAAATATAATAATTTCACAGATAATTTTCTTGGGTTTATTCAGACACCAAACACGACCACCATAGTAAGAAATAATAAAAACTTCAGTTAAATATAATAATCAAGTATGAAAATTTTATATATTCTCCACAACACCAAAACGACCACCATAGTCAGAAAATATGGATCCCAAAATTTAGCAGAAAAGGGGGCATAAAATAAAAACTTAAATTAACTTTAAACACCAACTTGTGTAACAAACTTTAAAAGGAAAAGATTGACCTTAAGGATCAACTTATCAAGAGATTAACATTAACAACCAAAGTTAAGAAAAATAAATTAACTAAACAGAATTTAAATAATTAACCACCAAAAGTAAGGAAGAAAAATTTAATTACACAAGCAACTTAAAATCAGCGTTAACCAAAACTGTCAACAGAACAAATTAAATGACTACAATTACTTTTAAACAAACCAAAGAAACTTAAGTTCAACTACAAAAATTAAAACAAATTAAACTTTAAGTCTGAAGCAAAATAAGTTAAACATTACCATTAAAACAATTTAAATCACAACTGAAATAAGTGATACATAACAATGTACAGCTGTTTATTATAATTTTTGAATAATTTGTTTTACAGTCAATGCACTTTTCATGAAGGCTAGAGAGATGTTTAAGGTTAATAAGTGACTCTTCATGTATTCCCATATCGAGGGGGAGTTATGTGCGAACTTAAGGAATGAATTATATGCATTCGTTTTACACAGAAAGATTTCAAGTTGTTCCGTACTTTTGTATGATAAATTTTAAAATATTAAGTCTGCATTATAAAATCATGTCTTTTTCTGTTATGTATGATACTATGTAAAATGAATATCTTTCTAGATTTTCTTTGGAAAAATATTTCATGCATTCTCACCTCCAACATCAGTTAGCAAAAATCAGCATAAAAAAGGCCAAAAATAAAAAAAATCTGACGTGTATACCACATGACTTCTTTGGGCGGAATATTAAATTAAACGCATTTTTTCCTGCATTTTATTTAAATTTAATTCCTAGAATTTCATTAGAATATATTTTTTATTGAGTTAATTCAGTTCTCACTTTGCAACACGGCAAAAATACATAAAAACTCAAAATACCTTCATTAAAAATTGAAAGATATAGGAAAGCATAAAACACCAGATACAATTAATACAATTAAAAAAAAATGTTTACAACTAAAATTACAGTTTCTACGTAAAAGCAAGCAATTCGGCCATCAAACAGGAAGACAGATTTTTCGGTGCACAAAACTAAAACATAAAATCCTTAGCTGGAAGATAAGAACGACATAATTCAATTATTTTTAAGGCAAAAAATTCAAAAGTGAGGTGCACATCTACATGTTATAGCAGTCTACATACAAAATTTCTCAATTCGGCCAAAAAAGCAATTCGGCCAGCAGGCACATTTTTCTGTTCCCAAAACTAAAAGTTCACAAAACTAAAATTTTAGCCCAATCGTAAAAAAAGACACTGAAAGTGCAGAAAGACTTAATTCACTAGCCTGCTAACTTTCAAATGTAAACAAATATGACTGCTACGGTAAAAAAAGATCTGATTTGTACACCACGTGATTTTCTTGTACTTAATATTAAATTATACGCATTTTGCATTTCATTTAAACTTACTGGATAGAATTAAATCTGCTTCCTCGATAGCGCATCAACCACAATTAAAGAAATGCAGTCTTTAAAATTCACTATATTTTTCACTATATTTTATATTAGAATCCTCAAAAATTATATATATAATCTGGAGCATTACCTAATCGTTGCCACATGTTCTATTCAAATACTATAATAAATCCAAAACGATGTGTAAAAGAAATTAAACAAATAAACAACAACAACAACAAAAAAGTTTGTCACAGAACGATTCAGTATTTCTCATTCAATTAATTCAGATTTCACTTCGTAACAAGGCAAAAATACATAAAAACTCAAAATATCTATATTAAAAATTACGAAGTAAATCTTAAACACTTATTTCCTCGAATAAATTCTGGAATGGATTAAGCATGATTTAATTCGCAATAATAAAAGAAGACGTTATCATTTTTATTGCGAAGCTTAGTTTCTTTAGATTGGCAGCAAATCCAATATTCTCTTAAGTTTCAAATGCAAACAAATATGTCCTCCATGAGAAAAATGATTAGGCTTAGTCGAGAACTAAACCTAATCATTATATTATTATTATTAGTCTTATAAGAACTTTTAAACTGTTGAGAATTCCACAAATCTTGCATGCAAATTTACTAAAGGCATAAAAACCTTAACCGGAAGATAAGAACATCATAATTTAATCATTTTTAAAGCAAATTCAATCTTTCAGAAAGCGAAAAATGCATAATTTAGCAACATATAAGAATAAAAAAAAATGAGCTCTCTTAGCCGAGTAATAGAGTGGGTATATATCTATCTATTTATCTATCTATCTATCTATCTATCTATCTATATATATATATATATAATGTGGGTAACAGAGTGGAGGTGCGGTCGGTTGCAACCAAAAAGAAAGGGAGGTACACAATTACATCTTATAGCAGTCCTATTTGCAAAAGTTCAAAGTTCTGAGGCTACTCGTTTTTGAGTTATGCAAGATACATACATACGTACAGCCACGAAAAAAATCTCTTTTGAATCCATTTTAAATCGGTTTTATGATTCGTCTGGAAAAAGAGTCCTTTATTGTGTACTTACGTACAGATATCACGCAAAAACATCGTTTAATTGCATTCGATAGCTGTCAAAATTGATACTTTCGTTGAAACATGATACCCGGAATTTTTCATGATTACAACACTTCCTTTACTTCAAACAAGGAAGTAAAAACAAAGCAAGTACGTTTTAATTATTATTAAATTAGGGCACTATTTATTGCCTATTTAAATACCATTTCCTCCATAAAATGTCGTTACATATAATTTTGGCATTTTTTCAGTTCAGCGAGTGAATTATATGAAGTTATTTTTTATAATGAGGAAGCTATATTGTTTGATTTTCTTTTAGAGCATGAACTAGTTCCAAACCCTTAACACACGTGCATCGAATCATCGCAGTGTCTGAAATTAACTGCAAACCCTCGAAACTGCTTAAAACAAGGGTACGTCTTGTGTTTACTAAACAGTCAGTACTTATGGTGATGAAATTAAAGTAACAGGTACAGGTAAAAGTGTGGGGAGCACCAGAAATTTCATTTAAAACAGAACAGGTGTAGCCCCTTCATACTAATCATCTAGAGCAAGGCACCTCTATGAGATGCCCCCGATGATCACATGGTTAATTTATTTATACATATATGATACACAGTACATGCAGCATAAGTAATACATAAATATAAATTAATAATATCATAACATAGGTAGTGCGTAAGCACAATGATGTGCAACTATTAGTATATAGATGCTGATGATTGCAATGACATCCTTCATTCATAGATCATAAGTTATCATATTTCATTTATAGTTTATATGTTCATAAGCTGCTCTAGTGCAGATTGGTGATGGCTGCTAGAGTGACTTAACAGTAACCTACCTAGTTAGAATTAATATTTGAAGAAACAAAATGCTGTTACCTTCTGAATGATTTTTATGTGATAACTGATAGTGAAAATGAAGAATATGACTTTTTATGTTGATACCGTAGTTATTGATGAATGTCCCTGGAGTGACAATGACACCCTTGGAAATCTTGTTATCTTGCTGGAGATGCCTTACAGTAAATATGAGGTATTGACAAAGTTGCTCAATTGTTTGCTTTTTGAAGATTTATTTGCAAAAGTTTGAAGCTTGTGCCATTATAGTTCATAAGTGCGGTAAGGAAGTTGGTAATTTGTTACTGTATGATATTTATTTGCTGTGTGATGTTCTGGCTTTAACTCGTTGAATTTTCGTTTTAAAAGTCAGGCATGAAAAATACGTTGCTGCGTTCTCAGTCGAAATTTGTTTTATGTTTTTCATTTTTGATCCGATAATTGATACAGTATGGTGTTTGAGCTGTGTAAGTTAATATATGATATTTTCTTCCATAGAACGAACATTGTGTGGGATGTTCTTATTGGTTTTCCTTATATGTAAAGTCTTGACATATGGTGCATCTAAGTACTCCTGTATATTCCGTGATATTAATTGTACTCTAACCAACAAAGATTTGCTCCTTTCTGAATGCAGTTTTGAAAGGACTTGCTTAGATACTCGAGGATCCAACAATAAAAATAGGTATAGAAATATATTACATGCAGAAAACCATACGTTGCTATTGCATTTCATTGTTGGTTGTTGTTGACTAATTAATCCTTCAAAGTTGCAATCTTGATATATCGATAACTTTCACATAGAACGTTTGTAGTACGTTCTTGATTCCTGTATCAATGGATTCCTCTTCTTGAGAACTTGGTAATATCATAGTATACGGGACATCTTTGGCGCGATTTGGAAAATGTACTATAATCTTTTAAGAAGGGCTCTTTCTCTCTTTTCATAATCTTTTAAGAATGGCTTTGTCTCCAAGTAAAATTTTATCATTGAAAGCCAAAATGAATGTGTGTTACATAGTTCAGAGACGGGAGGAGACAAAGTAAGAGTCAGATTAAATTAATTATAGTAATTAAAGTAGCAGTCAAATTCATATTAAAGCGTAAGCTAGTTATCGAAGACTCTACGACTTTATTTAAATCTAAGTTGACTCAGAGCGTCCCACTGACGTAACAATTTAATTAACGGCAGCTATAATGCAAAGCCAAATAATTACGATCTGATCAGAGCTGGCATAAATAAATGATGTGGCCTCGAGAGGCTCTCTCTTACAATCTCAAAACCTCAACTTAAATACTGTCTAAACTCATTTGCATTCCTGGTGAGGAAACAGAAAAGAGAAGTAATAGTAAAGGCTTAAATTATAAATAACTGGTTAATTTAAATAATTACCTTATACTTTTCTTTCCCTGCATTTAAGTAATCGTAACAGTCTTTAATGACCTTGCTAACATTTTAAATTCTAAATCTAACCATAAACCAAATTTTATAAGCATGAAATTTACAAAACTAAGGATAAATTTAAATTCTACAGAAGATTCATATCACTGGATAATAAATTTACGACACGAAAACAAAATTCTCAGCGGGATCTCATCTCATTCCAGGCATCTGGAAGGAAAAATATTTTAGCAAAATGTATCTCAAATCTTTCGCTTCGATTTCATCTTTATCAGAAGCTTTTTCCCTTTTCATTCTCTCTACAATTAATATTTCAACTCTGTCCTCCAGCATTTGTACTGTGTATAAGACAGTATACAAGATATCTCAGCGCTATCATCTTATTGAAATCCTATGTGTTAATAACTTAGACAAAATAGACCTGAACGAACACCTTAATTTTAGAATTATACCTAATATACTAAGATTAAAATTTTCTAAATTTAAGCGTTGGCTGGACGGCCTAATTTATAATTACTTATATTCACAACGCTAGCTTTTACTTTACATTAACTTATTATCAATTATCAGCATATACCCAAATATCTCAGACACATATCATCAGTTTTAGCTTCTACAAAATATTTAACAGAATATTTTTACTTTTTCACAGCGGTTATCAAAATAGTTCGTGAAACATTTTACAAGTCATTAATATTCAAATATTTACTCAGTTTGCATTTTACATCATAAGTTACAAGAGTAGCTTCAATCTATTCTACAAACGCTCCAAAATTTCCTCAAAACAGTCTCTTGGACTAAATGACAGTATCATGATGACTATAAAATAAAAATCTTCAGATGAATGCGTAAATAAATTAAAAGCTTGTTACTACATACAAATCTAAAATGTCCTCGCTTGAGGCAAAATTCAAAATACTCAGCAACGTTTGTACGTAGATATAAACTAAAACTGGCTATATTAGGAAAATAAATTTCAGCTATATTTTGCTTCTGTACAAATTCTTCATTTACGTGTCTCCAAACTCTCACAGGACGGATACATCGTCGTAAGCTGAACTCGTAACCTTCCCTGCGGCCGTTGCTCTGCTTCCGCGTGGACCGGCATTTTGCTCTTCCGGGCTTTTTCGCGTATCCCATTGGACTTCCTGTCCGATTGGAAAAATTCTGGAGTGGCTGCAGCTTCCTTGGTTCTGGATTCGCAGGTGGAAATCTGCCTTAATTTTCCTGAGATTTCATCATAACCGTACATTTTCTTCTCGTTGCAAACTTCTCTCGGCATTTTGACTTTCCACTAGTCGTTGCTAATTACTCGGTTGATCGCTGCACCAGAAGTTTCCTTATACCTTTTTTACCTTTCTGAAATTCTTTCCTTCAATTATTTTCAACCGTCACATTTTGGTCTTTCTCTGTCTCTTCCACTATTTCCGGCCTTCTTCCGTTTTTGTTGCGGATCCTGCATTACTGATGTTGAAGGTAATTCCGCCATTTTTCTCGCTGGCCTTTCGTTGGTCATCTTATATGATTTCTGCAAAACATCTTTAAGCATAAGCATAAAAGTGAGCTCGTAATAGTGCATTACCTGGTCAATGTTGGCTTTATAACTTTCTAAAATTCGCCCATTCAGGCTTTCTACAATTTCCTTTATACGCTCAGTCACAAATGTGCTTTGAACGTATTATAAAAGATACTTTTATTCTGGGGCGCAAGAAAGAGAATGTTTAATTTTTAAAACTTAATTTTCACCTTAAAATCAACTTTCCGCCTTTACTTGCTATAATAAAATTTCTGCTGTGCTGTAGACACACCAAATGTTTACCGATTCATCCACTTGTTTCTCGATGTCTGCCATATTAAATTGCGCAGGCGTCGGTTTAGCAAAATACAGTTTATCTAAGGGATTGATTAACTTTCTGCAGAGAAATAATTCAGCTGCAGTCTTCCCGATTGTATCATACTTAGCAG
Organism: Stegodyphus mimosarum; assembly: GCA_000611955.2. NCBI lineage: Eukaryota > Metazoa > Arthropoda > Arachnida > Araneae > Eresidae > Stegodyphus > Stegodyphus mimosarum. The sequence continues at coordinate 136,671 of KK122351.1, forward strand.
TCCTCAAGGCAGATGCAAGTTCATTGACGCAGCTGTCCCAGAGTCGATGATAAATTTTTAAATAGCTGCGAATGATTTTAATTGTTTCCATTTACCTGTTCTGCAGTATTAGATTGCGTACGGTAAGGAACATAGGTATGTTAAAATATTGCATTCTAAGTTCTGAATATAGATGCTTAAAGAGTTGACTAACAAATTGTTTTCCATTATCCGAAATTACTTTTAATGGAGTTCCATATGTTAAAATAAATAATTTTAAGAAAGAATCTGTAACGATTTTAGCTATTTTGAAGGAAAATATATCTACTCACTTCGAAATATAATCCTCGATTACAAGCAAATATCTATTTTTCTCCATTACCTGGGTAGGGGCCTAATAGGTCAATTCTTGTTAATTCATTAGAAAAAGTAGCTTTTATGCTATTTAAGTACCCTGCCGGGCTATAATTAATGTGAGTAAGTAACTAGCAAATGTTGCAGGGCTTAATATACTGAATAACAAATTTTTGTAGCTGTGGAAAATGTACAGCTTCCTAAAATGTGGGCCTAATGCCTCTCGTCACCTAATTTTGTTCTCAATAGAGACGCCTCAAATACTTTTTCTTTCCTTGGAGAATGTTTAATTATTAAACTGAATTCTTGCAGTTTAAAGGCCAATCGTATATGAGTCTCCATGATAAATTCTCCTCGGAGTACAAGCGAACAATGGCCTCATTTTCTGTACAAACATTTACGGGGGACTTCCCAAAATGGACTCAAAATCTCTGAACCGCCAAAAAAACTGCTAATGTTTTTCTTTCTGTAGCGATACAGTATCTTTAAGTGGGATTAAGCATCTTACAAAAATATGTAACTGACTATCAGTCTTGATAAGTACGGCTCCTACCGCGAAATCTAATGCATCTACAGATATTTCTAATTTTCCGTTTGTCTTTCTACACAGTCGTTTGCGTTAAAGACGTTTTCAACCTTTTGAAAAATATGTTTGCTTCGCCCCAAAAAATAAGGCCAAATTTTATTTGCTGTATTTGATGAAGGGTAATTTTTTATTGTAATAATACAGAAGACATTTCAGAAGGGAATTTATCTCGATTCCCTTCTGAGATGTTCTATAACCCAAGTAACGAAGTTCTTTGATCGCAGATTGCATTTGGCCGCATTCATTTTTAAGTATCTATATCTGAAAGTATCCACAGGTGAGATCTAGGGTAGTCATGTATTTTGTGAATTTAAATTTCCTTATAAGTTTTTCAATAATTGGCAATTGATAAATTGGATATTTTGTTATGCTATTTAACTATCAACAATCAATTGCAAAACTCCATCCTTTGAAATTCATCTGTGAGAGACGATTTTTCATTGATCATAATACTACCCAGTGTAAGGGTTACTTACGGAAATTATAATTTTATTTTTTAACATTTCCTCAGTGTGCTTCTCAATTATTTCTTCCTTAACTTAATCATAGCGGTAGGCCTTTGCTTGGCAGGGGGAACTATTTCCCATGTCGGTGCTTGGTTTTCTGCTAGAGTTAAACCTGACACACATCAAATAAATTTGAACATTCTCTTACACACTGTACCAGTTTTAGCATTTCTTCCGATTTCATATCTTTCTGATCCAAAGTCAGAGACTGCGGTTCTTTTTCTTCCAACTTATATCCAGCTGTACCATGGTTTCATGAAAATAAATTTTTGTCTGCGCCACCGTTAAAAATTCCATTCCGAAAATTACCTGCGCCTGAAGATTTTTCACAACGAAGAAAACCACCTTCTAGTTCTCAGTTTTCACCTGAACGTATCCATTCATTCACCTTGTTTGTCTTGGAGGCAATAACTTTTGTTCCTTCAACATTAAACACTCTGTAGCGTTTTAAGTTCTTGCGAAAAGCTTTTTCTGCCAAGAAACTACTTTGCGCTCCTGCATCAAATAATGCCTCCGCTAGTACGTTGTTTAACAGTGTCTGAATGACTGGCAGGACCAAATTTTTTATTAATACAGCATTTAAGGGAATTACTACAATATCCTACAGTTAAACTTTATTACTAAAGTATTTAGTTAGAGGAAGTTTGTTCCATACGGTTCTCCGTATTTAAGAATCTCTTATTATTTTAAATTCTTGCTGGCTTCTCCGTATTTCTTCTTTCGTGATTTATCTTGATGATCGCCATCATCAGGTAAAAGTCTTTCGTCAAACCTTGGCCTTTCTTCCGTTACAGATCTACGCAAATATCCAATGGAATTCTGATCATGTTCCGATGTACGCGTATTTTCTGATACTCTCGTACTTTCAAACTTCACTGCGAGCTTAAACAATTTTCCAGCGTACTCCGGTTTCTTAATTCAACAAGGTCTGAACTGGGGTGTGATAACCCAGGCAGCATAATTTGTAAAATCTCTGCATACGGTTTTTCTCCATACAATAAATTTGACTTTCACGTCTCATTGCCTAGTTCACCTAACAAACATTTACCGATTTCTTTGTACTAGCTCAGTGCCTGTACTCGCAGTACGGTGGTTGATATACTTACATTTTGCACTGCCTCAAACTCGTAAAACAAAAAATGCGAATCCAGTTGTTCCCAAACTATCATTACGAAACTTCTGCCGTTGAACCAATTTCTGATTTCAATGAAGTGCGTATCTTGTCTAAGATGAACCCCAAAACTTCCATGGCACTTTCTGGTGTCTATGAAGCTTTTGATTTTCGAGAAGGGGCAGACTAAAAGTTGCCTTATCTTGTGGCATTGTCATTATTTTGTTCGGGCCCCACTATAGAGCTTGATTTTCTTTGAGAGCATAAAATATCCAAACTCTTAACAGATATGGAACGGTTTGTTACAATGAAACCTTCGAGGTTTGACAGTAACAAAATTTCAGTAGAACAATGCCCGACCGCATGTGACACGCAACATTCAATAACTCTTCATCGCCGATCATGCAGCACAGTTTTTTAATTTTCCCTTTCCCACATAATCAATGATTGGCAAACCAATGGCCAAGTAATATGAAAAACAGCATGGAATGGCCATCCCAAAATGCGTTTTTTTCAAATGTCGGCGGCTACACAATGTACTGATGTTTTTTCGTGCAACAAGTTGAACTGGCGTGCAATTTTAATTAATTCATCCTGCTACCTCGTATTACTTCTTCAATAAATATGCTTTTGTTATCAGTTGTTCATCATGGTTGTGCATTCTCATTGGTGCTTGCATTTTATTTTAGAATTTTAAAAATATTTAACATACTTGTTTATATTTTTAAATATTTATTAATGTATCAGTTTATTTTCATTTGTAATATATGAATAAATCTGTTAACCTATTGCTGTGTAAGTCAGTTAAAATATTTCTTAATAATTATAAATTTATGAAAGCTATCTGCATACATTTGATTTTTCTGTTAGAAAATAATAAAGCGTTTTTGAGGTTTCTAAAACATAAAATAAAAGTGTTCTGAATCCACTCAAATTGTTTGCTATCGCGGTCTTAGGTATAGGAAACTTCCTTGATTCTAACGTTAAGTCTTACTGTTCCCTAGATAGTTATGTTACTGTTACATCTTTTGCTTTGTCGTTCTTTTCTCCTTAAAATTTGTTTTTGTATAGCGCTTTTTTATTTTTCTTTCATGTAACTATTTTGAAAGCTTTCTCCAATTGTTAAACTTAAAAACTAAAAATAACCATACTTAGTACCCATACGTGGATACTTTGCTCGTAAACCACTGTGTCTTTCTCTTTAAAGAGATTTATCATTCTGCGCATAGATGTTATTCGATAATGACTGTTGAATAGTGGTAAAATAAAAATTTACATGAAATTATGTTTTTTGGTTCAAATGCAAATCAAACCATTTTGATATTTTTTTGATTTGCTTGTAAAAATCCGGGCTCTGATTTGTACTTGAACATGCAATTTTTCTGTTCTACCCAAAGGCTGCTTTTAGCCACTGAAACTACAATAGGCTGAAAACGATCTGTTTAACTACGTAAAATACGAAATTAGGATTTTGATGGGCCTGATTAAGCAAGTATTTTAAACTTGTAATACGGTTGGGTATTTACATAGTTAAAACACAGTTTAACTAAAACAATGAATGATTGTGTTTGAATTATACTTTTAATACTTCTCTCAGACAAGAAAGGAAAAAAATGCAAGTTATCCATTTAACAAATAAGCGATTATTTCAGAATTCTAGAAGAGCTCAGTAAAATTTTCTGGTCCACCAGAGGCGATTAGATTGGAAGATTCTTAGCTTATCCACAATTTTATTCCACGTCTTAGAACATCGATATCAGCTAGTTTTCCTTAAACAGTTGTAAGGTTTTAGTTAAACTAACCAAGTTTATTTTAATTTAAATCTTTTCTATCTCCTCTCTGCTTCAATTTCCTGTCAGAAGAAGCGCGCGTTTTTAGCTTATGCTAATTTTTGAAGTTCAGCCAAGCACTATTTAAGACAGAGGTAGAAACCTCTCGGTGTGTGAGAGCTTTGCCTCAGATCACGGTCACGCTGCTCAACGTTTGCCTGACCAGCTAGCAGTTTAAATTTATAAGCCATAGTGCTTACTACGTGATTGCATTGTAAAATAAATTAAAGTGCGGTAGTATTTAGTATATCTTGCTACGCACCCTTTTAGATAGAGGCCAACTTCCGCGAATTGCTCTGCGAAGCAAAGTTTGATTTAAGTTACATTTAAATTTATTTAAGTTTATTTGATTGTTAAGTTAGACCCAAGTGTGGTCTTTTACTTTCTGTATCTCTCCCGAATTGGGAGGTATGTTATTAATAGTGAATTAATAAAAGAGGATTTCAAATCCCTTCACGTGCAGTTATTCTCCAGCCCAGCAGTTACATCAGAACATAGCGTACCTTCCGCTCCCTGTTCCAGTTCAGGACTTAGAACGTAAGGATAAGAACCCTTTACAGAATTTACCATGTTCTCAAAGAATACACACAGAAAGCTAAGTCCTGATACAGTCTTCCACAAAAGCGATTTTTATAAGGCGGATAAGTCTTGAATGGTTTGGTATAAGAGATAACTTATCCTAACTTAAAAAAGTCTGCATAATACATTTAATAAATGCCAGATTTTGTTTTCCATGAAATTTTCAATACACCGAATTTCACGATAAATATATCATCGATATTGGGTTATCGGCTGTTACAGGGGGCAGGATCGTACCTATATTAAGAAGAGCGCTGTCGTCTTCTTCTCCCGAAGACACTTCTCTGTTGAAAGACCTTTTCGATGACTTTATTGGTCCAAGCTGCAGAACGTGACCAGCACCTCAAATGGGAGGATTGGATCAACTGCAGACATTCTTTGGGATTGCTACGTGACCAAAGGACTTCCTACATAGCACTGAGCGTAAAACAGAAGCGCCAGGGGGTGGTAAGGCAAAACAGGGAGAAAAAATAAGATGTGTGTCGTCAATGGCTTATGTCCAAGTGACCAATCACTATGCAACTCCATGATCACCTTACTTTTAGATTGGGCTAGTCGAAGTAGGTTGCCTGTTTACTGTGACCTTATTTTAGGTTTCTCTTTTCCTCCCAAGGCAGCTCTTTTGCACTTGTTCCGGTAAAATATTTATTTCTGGACCTTTTCGATTCGAGAGCGAAACACTTGTGACGATTTTTAAGGAAAAACATTTGCCTCGTGTCTCACTTTTATTTCCAAAACTTTTTCCAAGAAGGCCGTTCTTAGGGAGATAAAGGAATAAGCTGAAAGTATTCTGTATAGCGTAATTTAAATACTTGTAGGGTTTGTGGTAAAACTATGAATACGAAGAACGTAAAATGTTTTCTCTACTCTGAACACATCGAAATACTTTTGCCGTTTATTTTTCTAGCAGTTTAGTATTCCTGTAAATAGAAGTAACTAATAAAGAAGAAATAATAAATTCGAAACTCTCCACAAAGAATATTCTAGAAATAATAAATTCATAGATGCTGCAAGTAAGGGCTATACTTGAAAACAAACGAACATATTACGCGGCAGCTGGGACTACATTCTCTTCAGTAGCATGAATTCTTTCTCCTAGCCAAACTATACTGCTAAATATTAGTCTCTTTCTCTTTATATAGATATAGATTCAAAATAAAAGTAATTAAAAGTAAATTTAAAAGGCCAAGACTTGCGCTAAAGCTGCAAAGTAATTGATAGTAAATTGGTTTATTCCATGAAAAGTCAATTAATCTGCTATCAATGACAATAACTGGTTTTTGAATACTTAAATAAGTTTCTTTTTTTTTTTTTTGATTTTGGCATTTTTTGGCATTTAAGTTTTTCCTTCACTGTTTTTGAAGCAAAAGAGGACTAAAAAATTCTGTTTTAAAATTCTTATTAAAATTCTAACAAATACCTTTTCAGTGATGGTTTTAAATTGAATTTCTTTTCTTTGGAGATGGTATATGAAAAGTTTCTTATTATAATTTATTGTCAATTATTGGTTTTATATATATATTATTTTAAAGCTAATAATCAAAGGTTCCTTTTATTACCCATTTCTTTCTCGATTTACGTTTAAAGCTTTTAATCGTTGGCATAATATTGAACTTAGTTTGTAATGAATATTCTCCCTTCTTACCTCGTGCTTTCGCAGTGTAAAATTAGAAGCACTTCTGGCTAGCAGTCGGGAAGGTCGGAGTTCAAATACAGAGAGAGCGTCGCCAGTTTTCCTAGTGAAGCCTGATAAAATAGAAATAAAATGCAATAGACCTATAATTTGTCACCTTGATTTGACGATTGAGTTTCTCCGCTCTCCCTTCAATTCACTTTTAAGTGGAGGAGAATGAAAGGAATGTTCTCTCAATTCACTACGTGCCTTCGTGGAGTCAAAGTCTGGGAATCGGAGCAATCGAAAGGTCCGGAGCTCGAACTCCGGCGAGAGCAGAGCTGATTCCTTTAGTTTCCTGGTTTCTAAAAATTATACCGATTCCACAACTTGAAAATTCGTGAGAAACTTTAAAGCAAAGCATATCTGTTTAAATATGTAAAAATTATCATACATGTGCATCAGGTTTTTAGAATATACTATTATATGTATAACACCGACAGTTTACAATAACACCGACAGTTTGCGGTGGAACTTAAGAATCGTAACACAATAATTTCAAGGAGTAGTGTTGGACTAGCACTTTAAGTTAAGGCTAACTAGGTTGACTCGACAACCTACCCGGCGTGATAATTATTTAAGTGGCCAAAAGGCGTAACAGCAAGGTCAGAATCGTAACTTACGCTGGTTAGCGAAAACATGCTCTGAATAAACACCAAGATTCATCCGTTTAAATACTAGCTTCACTTAATTTTAAATTAGTATCCTGGCGAGGAAATACAAGAGGAAGTTGAAGAGTTCAGAAAAGATAACAAAAATTTGAATAATCGGTTAATTGAACTAAGGGGGTTTCAAGATAAAAGGAAATATTTGTCGAGAAAGTATGAAATTTGTTTCCATTCTAATAACTTTCACTCTAAGGCAATTATAATTTTGGAAAAGGTCTGCCTAAAGCCTTAAACCTTCTAAACCTTAAATAGCTTAGTTAGAATTCCGCTGCGCCCCCTCTGAAAAATAAAATAACGGATCCTAAAAAGTGTAGAACTTACTTGCTTCTATTCTGAGCAAATATTAGATTTTGTCAAAAACGGAAAGTTACTTATTTTTGAATGTTAAATAATTTATTTAGAATTTCGATATAAAAGAGAAATAATTGTCAAGCAAGAATGGATTAGGAACAGAAAAATTAAAATATAAATTGAACGTTCGTAAGTAAAGTTTGCTATTATAGTTAAAATAAGCTGAACTAAACTGAACAAGTGTAAAATTTTCAAATAATATTTGTGCAAACTTATTAAATTTTAACAAGCATTAGAAATAATTAGCAAGTTGTTGTCATCCGTAGCTAATGAGAATAATCAAAATTCTTTTACATTTGTTACAGAGCATTTTAAGCCCTAATAACAATTGCGTTTTTTATTCGTTGGAGAAAATAATATTTAAAATTATTTTTCAGGTATGAATATAAGAGCAGTTTTTTATTTAAAAGGCAAATAGTGATGCTTGAGTTCAAATCCCTTAACTAATAATCATTGCATGAAATCAGTACCCCAAGTAGGTATTTTGTTTGTTATAACATGTACAGGTATAATATAAACGTCTTTTTTTAGCTTTAGAAATTTAAATTAGCAAATTTATTTAATATATGTACCTGGAATGGATCACTAAATAAAAACTAATACATATTCATTTACGTGAGTATTCCACGAGAGGATCCATAGTAAAAGGGCAAATGATATATTACATTTACTGAGTAATGCACCGCATTATTTTCTTCCATTAGGTTTTACAAATCGCAGGCTACAAATTGGCAAATGAATAGTCTGACCATCGTACAGATGATATATTTCACTATATCAGCTTATAAGGAATTAAATATATTCTTTCCAGGTGTTTTTATGGTACAAAATTGAGTATATCTGTCCAAACTCCAAAAATCCTGCGTTTGCCTCTTGATGAAAGCATTTTCGAAGTATTTTCATGACATTATTCCATTTTTTAAAATTCCAGTGGCTGAACGGTAAAGTCGCTGAACACTGATATTTCGATTCCACTTAAACGGGCTGGTTGCATAGGCATTTTCGTGGTTTCCCCGCATGTGTAACACGCATACAAGCCAGTAACCCCTAAAAATCCTCAACGAAGGCAGATAGCCTTCGTGTGATTTACCGTAATTAAAAAAAAATAACTAAATCCATTGTTTACAAGTTATATATAATAACAACGGAAGACGCCTAACTTCAGCACAACATTTTTCATGTTTGTTAGTGCCGTGTTAAACTGAAAAACAGCCTCGCTTCGATTTAAAAAGTCCAAACCAGATGGCTATACGATCAGAACATCGACCTTTAATTTTTTTAAAATACGCTGCAATTGGTACCGAGGTGAAGAAAAATGTTTGGAGTCTCGGTTTCTTTTGCTGAACAGTAACTAAATCGTGGTTTTATGGTGTACGCTCTTTTCATTGTGTTTTTATTAAATTTACGTGGGATGTGAAGAAGGGAAGAAACTTAGTGAGCGTCGCTTTTCAATACATCGTTGCAGTTTCTAAATATATTAACAAGCAAAAGGAGTTTACAAATATTCACATTTGTTTTTCAAATATTGCATATATTTTGTTTTAATAAATTTTACCTGTTAATATTTTTAGTGTTACTTGATAAGTATACAAAAAAAAAGGATTTAATATTTTAAAAATTAACTTTCCTAATAGAAAATATCTGCGAAGGATGCGATTTTATGCTAAAATGCTGACTCATATCTTGAAGACCCAGATATTAAGAATCATCACTCGTTCAGAAGGCAAAATGCACCTGCTTTTCTGCATTAGATTCAATGTCTTATATATTTTTTTTATTTTGTTTTAATTGAATGTTCTGGCCTCGTTCTCTTAACGTTTCTGTCATTTTGTCCTCCCCCTTTATAAACAGTATAATTAGACAAAGTGTTACTTAGATTTAATTTCTTGAAAAGGCTAGTTTTTATAGTTTGATTTACTATTGATTTACTAACTATTATTCATTTTTTAAATAATATTGTTTTACTATTATTTTAAACTTTTGTTAGTGCATGTACATACTCTAAATATTTTTGTATTATCATTTCAAAATTCTTTCCAAAATCTGTCTTATATTTTGTACCGGGAATTTTGCATATCAAGTTTAAAAAAAATTATTACACGTTAAAAAATCAACTTTCAATTGGCTAAAATTAAGGCTAGGAATTTCACTCAGTAATAAATTATTGCATTTTACTAGATGCATGCAAACATTAAATGCATGGATGTTAAAAATGCTGAGTATTAACGCGAGCCCACCAGCGGCCGAGCGGTAAAGACGCTGAACATTGGTAGTTCGGTTCGAGGCTCGAATCCCGCGAACGGGCTGGCTTCATGGGCGTTTTCGTAGTTTTCCCCGTGTGTAATGTGTATACGAGCCAGTTTCCTTTAGAAAGTCCTCCAAGAAGGTATATATCCCTTTAGGCAGATAGCCCTCGGGTGCTTTGCCATAATTGAATAACCTAACCTAACCTTAAAAAAATATTTAATTTCACTTGTTTTTTTCTTTTCAACGAATAAGGTGCATGAGGAACAATATTAGGACTGCTCTTCCGTGGGGAACAAATTTACTAAGTCGTTGCATTTTAGCAATTTATGAAATCAAATACACTGAAAATTTGGTAGATTCTCATCTTTTTCTGCACAGCAATTTTACCATTGACATTTGTGAATTTTCCAAAATATGAATTCTTATTTACTTAGAAATAATTTTAACTTTTTGTTTTTAAAGGATTGCGAAAATCTGAACAGCTTCGTTTGAAGATGAGCGAAACTCAGAGCAATTTTTCTTTTGAAATTCATATACATTAGTTTCCACTCGAATGACTCGCGAGATTTCTGGCTTTTATACATTTTAAAACAATTTTTACAATCTAAATACGAAAAAGATTTTCAAAAGGAAACTAAATTACCCTGAATTTTTTACCTGTTCAGATCCACACGTAGACATCAGGGAATGAAAGCAATACATAAATTAATTCTTTCCTCACAGGTCTTTTATGAAGAACTTATTAATTAGCAATAAAGCGACGAGGGAAAACTTCTAAGAGAAACCGAAGGTTTGTTTTCCATTTTGTAGGACGAAAATAATTGGATACATTTAAGAAAATGCGGTTGAAATGTATAGTTATAAACTAATTAGTAACCCTTATATATATCTCCTACACAGGGACACTTTTTACGCATACTTGAAATGACATTTTTTCTCTTTACTAAATCAAATCAAATGATGTCTTCATTTCAGCTGAGTCGAATACTTAAAATAGAATTGAAAAACCCTTATAAATTAATTAGAGTGAAACAAGCGTAGAATAATTTTTCAGTTTTCTTAGATTTAAATGAAGGAAGGATTTCCAAGTAAATAATTACCTCCACGTTTCCCTTTAAAAGATTAGTTTTCTTAAAATTAAATTCATTTCTTCTTCACCGCAAAATTTTAAACCGCTTCTGAATGTAATTTTTGAAGATATGTGTTTTTCGATATGCATGCTTGGTTGAAGACAGATCGTTTGATCAGTTTCAAAAAAGAATTTATTTTTTTATTTTCTATCAGCAAAAGATCTTGTATGTTATTATTTCATTTGCAATATATTCTAACATTTGCGCTAACAACGAAAAAAAAGTATTTTAATTTGAAGCAATATAATTTTCCAGTTTTTATCGAAATTTAAATGTATGTGTAAAAATTTTTATTTATTTGAAGGGTATTAACCTAATTTCATCTGCATCTGTTTCTCAGTCTTCAAATCCAAAGAATGCTTATTCACTGAAAGTCAAAGAAATACTTACGCAATAACCGGAATAAAATCAGACTATGTATCACATTTTGGAATCAAGAACTCTTATTTGTTTATATTTTTATGTTTGGTCTCGTTACCGAGAATAAGCTGCATATTGCACTTAACGCTGACTAAATCTACACTCTAACTACAATGAAGAGATAATTCTACAAAAGACATAGAAATTATGACGAAATGTTCGGTTAAATTAATGTTACAAACGATGAATTTTTAAATTACTTGATCCCAAATAAGATCTAAATAAATAAGATCTAAAATTTGGATACTTAAATGATATCACGTCAAAGTTTGACTACCATTAAATACTATGAATGTTGGTGTGCAAAAATTAAGGACGAAGTCGAAAAATTAGCATATCAGCTGAACGAAGAGGCAGAGCGGACAGAAGACAAATCAGGAGATTAAGTAAGGTGATGTATGGTAGCACATGCGCAGATATGCAGGTAGACGTAATGGGGAAGAGTCTGAGTAGTATATAGTAATATAGTGTCTGAGTAGTCTTTATATAATAAAGCATGTTGTCGGTGTAAGATCAGTATTTCTGGCAAAGAGATTGCACGCCGTATAGCAGTTAAAATCACACCGAGTTGCTGCCTCAGCGAGAAATGGCGAATAATCAATCTGTTGACGACATCTGGATGCTTTTACCCGAGGTCGAATCATTGGGAAGTTGGAGGAAGGCCGCAGTGTGACAAGTGTGGCTGCAGAGTTCGGAATTGCTCACAGCATCGTTTCACGACTTTGGAGACAATTTCAAACTACAGGAACAGCTATCCGGGGGTTTAGTAGTGGTCGTCCACGAGGAACCACACCCGCAGATGGCCGGTATATTGCCTTACAGGCCAGAAGAAACAGGCGGCAGACAGCGGGAGAAATCGCTAGACACACGACACAGGCGACTGGACGACCGATATCGCGTTTTACCGTGGCCAGAAGACTGCACGGTGGTGGTCTGTTTGCACGACGCCCTGTACGGTGTGTACCTCTAACGCCTGCCCATCGGAGAAGGCGTTCTCTGTGGTGCCGGGAACACCGGAATTGGAGAGACAATGAATGGGGACGAGTACTCTTTACAGATGAGAGCAGATTTAATCTGAGTTGTGATCCTAGACACATACACATCTGGAGAGAGCGGGGAAGCCGCAATCATCCCTTCCACATCATCAAAAGGGACTGTTTTGGAGGTTGCGGAGTTCTCGCTCGAACAGACATAATGCTTGGTAGCCGGACCGACCTTCATATCTCCCAAGGATCTTCGTCACCTGGGACTGCTATTGTAACAAGGTTCTTCTTCCTTACATGCGTCTTTTCACAAGGGCTATGGGTCCTCAGTTCCTCTTCATGGACGACAACGCTCCACCTCATCGCACAGTTACTGTCGAAGAGCTCTTGGAGAGTGAAGATATTGAACCAATGGATTGGTCGGCGGCAAGGTCTCTGGATCTAAATCCCGTCAAGCATTTACGGAACTTACTAGGGAGACCCGTGGCAGCACGTAACTTATCGCCAGTAACGATTCCGAAACTGCGATTGGTGCTACAAGAGGAACGAGTAGCAGTGTCTCAACAGCTCATTAACAACCACATATCCAGCATGCACAAATGATGTGAAACGTGCCTATCAGTCAGGGGAGATCATATCCCCTATTAACGACCGGATGTTTTTTGCTGGACACCCATCACAGGGATGTTTCGGCCTTCAGTCGCATTGCGCTCCATGCTACTTTTTCAATAAAGCTTCTTTTTATCCCTCTGATTTCTCTTTTAGTAAGTGTTGCTTACATTACTCATGTCCTTACGTATTTGGGGATCTTACGGAAAAGCATGCGTTGATTTGGAAAGCTTTTGTACAAAGTTATATTGAAAAAACCGTCTCGTCCTTAATTTTTGCACAGCAGTGTATTCCTGAGGAATTCTGAATGCAACTCTGCCTGCAACACTAACGCTCAAACGAGCAAAGAAACAAACAAACAAACAAAACAAACAAAAACTTAAAGTTTTCAGATTTATAGTACGTCTTAAGGGGTGTTTTTTTCAAGTTTTATGTGTTACCTTTATTTATTAAATATGTTCTTCGCACTTAAACCATTCAAAAGCAATTTCGCAAAATATTTACAAAGAACATATCTTTAGAATTTCCGATACACAGTCTCGCACGCTGGAGATAAAATGTGTTTTGTCGCACCGTGCCGCTATTGCTCGCTTTAAAATCCTTGAGTTTGTTAATAAAAAAATTGTTGAAATTTTACAAAATATGAAATAGATAATAAAACAAATTTCAAATGCAATATTCGAGTGGAGGACTACATTATTCAAAATTTGATGCCTCTAGGAACTTGATTGATTTTTCATAATGCGAGAAAGATACATATAATCACGTTGATTCTTCATTATTTAATGCCTTTAAATATTATGTAGGTCTCTAATATTTCGTGGCAACAATTTGAAAAGGGAAACACCGTTTTATAGTGGACGACGCAAAATACCAAAACTTTCTCCACAAAACAGTCACTGCTGCAGAAGTTCTGCGCTTCGTAAAAACACGTTCATCTTTGCTATTTTATAGGTCCGGTTTAATCGAAAGCTCTGTTTGAACGTTATGAATTCAATATTCCCATTGATGATTCTTCCAATCCAGTGCTACTTTATTGGCCGAATCCAGCTGTTCTTTTTTCCTATTCAACAGATATTAATTCTCTGGATCAGATATAAATGAACCTGAGTGGTGTCAAAATGTGATTCGACAGCCCTCCAGCCCTTTTCTTTTCAAAACGCGACGAAAAAATACAGCAATAACAGATAACTTTTATCCTTGTCCATAAAAGCAAAAGATGACTAATCCAGAATCTGCCGGCGTTATAACAAAGGAAAGTGAAGATGTTATGAGTGTGATATTCTGTCTCGCTTATCTATAACTGGCGCTAAACCAGTGTTAATTTTACAGTGGTTGCTCGGTGACAATTTTACATTCAGTGGATTAGTTAAAGTAAGCACCAAAAGTCGTTTCTTTAACTTTCTGATATTTATGGCGTATGTTTATTAATGGCTACTACTTAGGGCTAGCATAAATGATTCATTCGTTTTGAAAAGGCTATATTTTCAAAAGTATGCCATGTACACACATGAAAGATACATGAAATGAACCACAAATTCAACAAGTTTATACACCCTCTTACAAATTGATCTTTCCAATTCTCTCTCCCCTTTGGTGATATAACACGCGTTCAGATGATAATTGAGCTTATTCCATACAATCTGTAACACCGTTGTCCCAATGTTCTTCCTGTCAATTGACCTATGTTCGGAATACCGCAAAAAACCGAGTGGAAGATTTTGCGTCAGCGATTGCCTTTTCAAACCGTACCATGTATAGCTCTTGCAACAATTAAAGCCGAAGGATTACGCCCGTCGACTAGATTTTTGCGTCAACATGGAGGAAACATCGAAGGACGAAGATTTCCTCCAGAAAGCAACGTTCCACTTATCCGGAAAACTTGGTAAAATAGTGAAAAAAATCTTGGTAAGTTTGTGGACCTTTTCATATATTTTCCATGTGTGTATGCATAATACTTTTGAAAATATAGCCTTTTCAATTATGAATGAATCATTCATGGGTAAAAGCTTACAATTGGGTGCCCCTTGTTTTTTGGCGATTCTGTTTTGACGCCAAGACCGGAGCTATTAAGACACAATTTCAAGATGGTTGCTACACAAAACCAAAACAAGAAGTCAAAGAATTTCACAAACTCCGTGTCCATGTACACATCGACCTATTTTCACTTAAAAAAACATCAGAGAATTGCACAAACTAGTCATGGCACATTGCCTTGACTTTGTCCATGTGCCCATCGATTTATTTTCAATTGAATAAATCTAGAAGCTAAAACCATGTTAAAACTCTCATTGTAACCAGAAATGGGGTTTCATCGCCAAAACTGAACAAAATGTTTCGCCAATCGAAAGGGCACCCCATTCTACATTAGAGACCATTCATGCTAGTCCCGTACATTAATTTATTTTCTATGTGTTTTTTCGTGTCACGATACTTGTCTCAGACCAGCGTTTTATGCAAAGTTTAAGGCAAAAATCATAGTTCAACACTAAAAGTAATCTTTACGGGCTACTTAGCCTTCCATCGTCGAGCTTAAACTGCTTATAGAGTCGCAATTTAGAATTACTGAACGTTTGGCGAAGTTCATTGAATGTTAGAAAGTGATATAATTCCAATTAAATCCCAAAGTGCATCGTAGATCTGAGTAAGCTTTGTTATTTTAATTAAATTTTATTTTAGCTTATGGGAAAGCAGTTGTTGACGGTCTACAAGAAGTCGCGTAGTTTAGTTGTACCGCTTTTTTTAATTGTATTACTCGCAAGTCGTAGTTAATGGAGTCTTGTGTTAGATTTTACCTTGAGTATGCTATTTTGTGTATTAATAGCAAGCAGTAATAGAGGCTCTCCAACAATTACAGCGTAACAGTGATCGTGCGGTAAAATCGTTAAACACACATACTTCGGTGGCAGGTTCGAATTTCGGAGAAAGGGCTGGCTGCATGGTGTTTTCGTGGTTTTCCTCATGTGTAATGTGTATACGAACAAGTTCTCTCAGAAAGTCATCCAAAAGGCATCCTTCAACTTAGGCAGCAGCCCTTGAGTGTTTTGCCATAATCCAAATAAATCGAACTAACCATTAGATATAGCATTTTAGGAAGAGTTTAAGGCCAGCCGTTAGGTTTGAAGACAAACAGTCCAAATCATTTTAACGCGTCAGAAATTTTAACCTGAATTTAGGATTCTAAAAATACAATGAAAGACGTATATCGGCCATTTTCTCATGCCAGCGATATCAACAATAATTTTGCTCAGAAATTATGTAAACTTTTGACAGTTACTATTCTATAAAGAGTTTAGGGAACGGTTTTGGGGAAGTTTCTTCTGGCATAGATAAATCCAACAGATGGTGACATTAAAAAAGATGTGATCTATTACTCATCCTTCTGTAGAGAAGAGAGACTATGAAGCTGGCAAATTTAATATAATAAAAGTTATAGTCATTCATGATAGCAGAAATCTTTCAGCCCTGAAAACATGTAAAGAAGCTTAGACGGGTTAGACTGCAGATTAGGGACCAGTTGCCAAATGAAGCGAAATCGCTCCAAATCTGGTAACCTTTTGGTGTCATGAAATTCGTTAAGGTTTAAGGTTACAGTTTATAGTATTTACGTGGGCTTTACGTGTTTGAAATGAGCGCGCCATTTTGAATTTCATCTTCATTGTATTGTTACATTTTAGTGTGGATAGAAACAAATGCGAGTTTCTACTGTTTACTATAAATAAAAATATAAATTACGTAGTTAAAATTGTTTAACCACTTTTTGTTTTTTTACTATACTATTGCTCATGTTTCAGTAGGTCGAAATTTTGAATTTTATCTTCGTTTTTCTTCTGCATTTTTTTTTAAGTTTTAGATTAAATAAGAATCAATGCTTTCCGATCATTTATTGCTCATTTACTGCTTATTACAATTTCTTAAATTTCGTGCTAAAACGTTTTACTCCATTTTGCTACTGTCTTAAAAGTCTTAAAAAGTATATGATACTATGAAAAGTTTTAATATTGTTGATCCCATAAAATACATAGTTATTAGCTTTCAAATACTTTATCGTTGTTTTTCTTGAACTTCTGTTTCAGATATTTTTGCATGTTTAAATGATCAATTTTTTGCATGTTTACAGGGTTCGTTCAAATTTGTAACCATCTAATATGGCGATATGATTGATGAGTTAGTGATTTTCTAACACGCGCGAAAATAACCGATTTGGCGATTTTTTGAAAACGCGCCAAACTAGCCCGTAATATGCAGTTTTACCCTTAGACGTTATCTATAAATTTTCCGGTATTTTCAGAACTTAAATCCACGTTTTTAGCAATTATTCGTCAAATAGACCAGTAACACTGTAGTTTACTCTCTGAAAATAATAAGTATGATTAAGTAGTACTATTGTTAAGTTTTCATAGCTTCAGCTAATCATGAATCAGAGATTGATATGAAACTGAGTTTACAAAATCTAAAAGAAATAAACCAAACTATTTTTATGTTTTGCATAGAAGATTTTCTCTTTCAAGCTAAGCTGTAAAGTACTCACTAGGAATCCAAAACTTGTACATTCAGCATTTCTCTCTATTCTTCCGTTTTCTCTTTATACTGGCATTTTCACCACCCCCTCACACTTTTTCTTTCCGCATATCTTAGATCTAGGGCTTAGCTCTATTGTTGATGTCTCTCGTCTGGTTTCATCCCAGCGATTGTTGACCTTCCACTTCAACAGGAAGAAGGGAAGCTGAGTGATCAGATCTTAACCTTCCCATCATTCCCTGCGCTGAGTTCAGTAGATAGATACATTGTGCAATAGAGGGCAGTAACTTTGTTTATAAAAGGATAATGTTGGCTGAGGAAACAAGGTATGTTTTGATTTAAGCCTAACTTCTTCTGAGAAGCTTAATTGCACTTGAATCAAATTTCAATTGCATTTTAATGCAAAAGGTAAGGAAACGAAGAAAGTATTTTCGGGTAAAACTGCATATTACGGGCCAGTTTGGCATATTTTCGAAAAGTCGCCAAGTCGGTTATTTTCGCGCGTTTTAACTCATCATATCGCCATATTAGAAGGTTGCGAATTTTAATGAATCCTGTAAACAGGCAAAAAATTGATCATGTAAACGTGCAAAAATATCTAAAACAGAAGTTCAAGAAAAACAACGATAAAGTATTTGAAAGTTAATCACTATGTATTTTATGGCATCAACAATATTAAAACTTATTATACCCTTTTTAAGACAGTAGCAAAATGGAGTAAAACGTTTCAGCACGAAATTTAAGAAATTGTAATAAGCCGTAAAGGAGTAATAAATGATTGGAAAGCATTCATTCGTATTTAAGCTAAAATTTAAAAAAAAATGCAGAAGAAAAGGGAAGATAAAATTCAAAATTTCGATCTACTGAAACATGAGCAATAGAATAGTAAAAAAAAAAAACAAAAAGTGGTTAAACAATTTTAACTACGTAATTTATATTTTTACAATAAATTTTTATTTATAATAAATAGTAGAAACTCGCATTTGTTTATATCCACACTAAAATGTAACAATACAACGGAGATGAAATTCAAAATGGCGCGCTCATTGAACACCAACTGTACGGCTCCTTTCAACCGTGTGCTTAACCGTATGTAATGGATAGCCCCTCTCCCTCCAGTCACACAAATCTGTCGCATCTTTCATTTCAAGTAATTTCATACTAATTTTACACTTAGAACATCCATATATATTCGCAATCAAACCATAATTCATGCACCATTCTATCACACATCTGTCGCCCTTATCTTGCAACCGAATCAACTGAGAAAAATCCACACGTTCAACTCTTCCGACGTCAGCCATTTTGCTCACACAATTTCCCAGGAGCACAGTGAAATGACGAAAATTCAAAAAACCCGCTTAAAATGCTATTAACTGTAACCTTAATTCCTAACCATTTTCATGACGGCAAGAGGTTACCAGATTTGGCGTGATTTTGCTCCATTTGGCGACTGGCCCGTAATCTGCAGTCTAGCCTATTTTCTAATTTTGTTTATGCTAATACTTGTGACGGAAAAACATTCCTCCCCATGCGTAGACATGAAAACTTAATGGTTAGCTTGTTTGATGGTTTGATCTATGGTTTGGTTCTTGGCAATGATACAGTTAATTTTTTCGTTTTCCTCTTCGAATGCCTAATAACACCCTAACTAAAATACGATGGATGTTAACCAGGGAAGTAACTTTATGGCCGCACTGAATTTCCGCAGTTGTTAAAGTCTAATTATAAGGGATTTTCTAAGGTTTCGCGAATACCACAATTTTCTGCCAACGCCAAGTAAATATTCGAACTTTGGAATTTTTTTGTTATGATCATTAGAAGATATTTTAAAAGGATTATTTGAAGATTTCTGTTATATTAATAGAAAATTATAGTGAAATATATTTTAACTTCTTTCTGAATTCTCAGGAAAATACACTGCAAAATAATCGTACACGAAAATCCAAACAAAAAATTTGAACTTTGTTTTATTCATCTTTTGGAATAGGAGAAAATGTCATTTCCTGAAGTTACATCAAGTTGCCTTTCTCTGTCTGTCACTGCCGACAAACAGTTTCGTTGCCTTAAAATATTTTCCACGACAGGACAATATGCTCTAAACGATGTCCTACGCAAAGGCGTAGCACCTGTGTTATATATTGGCCAGTGTTAAATGAAATGCTTCATTCTGATTTCTTATAACAATATTCATGTTTTCAAAGTTAGGTATTGTCCTCACAAAAAAAAAATTAAAGATTGCAATTTAATTTTATTTGTACCATAGTATTCTTATTGATGGCTAATTTAGGAGACACAGTTCAATGTTTATAATAATTTTTTTAGCTCTATAGAAATGAGGTGATAATGAAACTATGTTTCCCCGTTTGAAATATTAAGTTCGTGCATGTATTTTTTGAGGGAAGTGTCTTAGTATGTGTTCTTCTGCAGTGCAAAAAATCCGGTCTTTTTTTAGAAAACGTAATACTTATTGAAGAGAATCTGAGTATGTGTAATATAAAGGACAAGAAATACAGTCACTTAAACGGTAATCTTGATCTAATATAACGGTAATGTAATGTAATGTAATATACAAGTGTGCTACAACCCTCCTGGCCGATAATAATAGGCTTCAAAGTTAACACAGCACACCTAACCCAGATTAAAACAAAACTCCAGTTAAAAGCACCAAACTAAAATTCTCATATCTGTTCTATTATCATTTATAAAGTTCATCAAATCCTTTGCAAATATGAACTATCTTTCCTGCGGCAATAGAATTCCTTTATGTTACGATGTATTTCTCTAACATGTCATAGTAATAAGCAGTCTTCGACGAAATGTCGCGCATTGCCTTCCCAACACCACAAAAACTACAAAAGCTATTATTTTGCAAATTAAATCTTTTGAGGTACGCCGGGAAGCACCCGTGTTCAATAATTATTTGATTGTAAACAAAATCACATATGATTCTCATATTTTTAGAAACTTCCAGCAATCATAACAGGAATCCTTGATTTTACCAATAAGGGTATTGAATATTATTTGATTTTCTTATAAGTATCAACTAACCAATGCATATTATTCAATATTTATTTAATTACGCGCTTTTTTGCTTGCGCTGTTTGAATTATTGTTTCATTTCTGTTAGATATCTCTCTCTGTCAAAGTGTTAACCTAAATTTTGGACCGAGGAATGCTTTTTTGAAGTTGTTAACGTATATTTCAGACAGCAAGAGTTTCGCGAATTTCAATTACATTACCCAGCAACGGTCCGCCACCCCTCGGAATTCTGCCTTTTCGGTACTTGTGTATCAAAGAACGTCTATGCTCTATACAGCAATACATATTCCTCGTTGTGTATTAACAGGTATCCGCCGATACACTGGAGAAATCTAAAAGATCTCCTGGCGCCTTTTGGCCATGAAGCATATTTCCGTTGTCAACAGATCGATTAAATAGCCGTTTCGCTTCTCGGCGGGTATTGTTTGGCAATCATATCAGATCGTTTTTCTCGTAGCTCTTTATGCCTCCATAAGAACTCTGTGGCATCTCTTAACTAATTTCACGTACTCATTCTAATATATTTTAAGCTGTTGTTGTTTATTACTTGAATTACTTCCGTCATATATCTTTCATTATGCATAATTTCTGGGTCTTCAAAATTAAGTCTTCAAAATAAGTGCTCTAAAGTTAGTATTATAATATTCTGTTTTAAATTATTTTTAAGTTATATTAATGAGCTTCATAGCTTATTTATAATGTTTTAATGCTGCTTTTATTTGCTGGAGCAAAGAATTTACTAATATTTGACAAAATGGTTGTAGGAAAAAGTGTCACCCGGAAAATAAGGAACGGAAAGATAGGCACCGGAAAATTAGGAAACGGAAAATAAGTCACCATTCTTTTGCAATGGGAAAAAAAGGGATGTTTAGAAATATCGCCAAGATGGGAGATCAAAGTTTTATCATAACAACCATACCTGCGGAATAGGGAAATCTTCTGACGATGATTGAAAGAAGATAAGCGAGCTGCTAGCCTGTCGGATGCTAAAAATAGAGGGTTGACCAGCGAGTTCATGGTCATTAGTGATTGTTCCCCTCGTACTCCATATAGTTATAGCCTTAAGCTGTGGTTCAGGGATGAAACATTGTCGCATTACTGAGTGTTAAAAACAGTATTATAACAAACCGTTGCAGATGAAATTTAGTCACAGTTTGCGATAAGAATATTACTTATTTTTTAGCTAATTAAGTGTCGCATATTTTTTCCTGATTTGATTTTAATTAAAAATAATGTGTTTGCACAGGAAACAATTGCTTAATTTTGCATTTAAGTATGAATAGGAAAACAAGAAAGTTATAGTTATTAAAAATTAAGAGGTTTATTTCAAAATTATATTAAAATTTTAAAATGGATCCTATGGACACGAAATTAGGATTTAAACATTTAATACAACTGTGGTTCATTGTATATTAAATGTTTAAAACCAAATCTTCCAAAGTCCACCAGCGGCCGAGCGGTAAAGACGTGAGTCTGTTTCCTAAATGAAACGGGTGAAAAAAAACGCGGGGGAGAACATTCCTGTAGGCAAGTTGAAAAAAACCTGCTATCGAAATGACCTTGCTCGGCAGCAGCTAGCTCAACGTCTTACCCTTAAAATCTCCCTCAAGAGAGCCCTCTATAACCCTGCCGGTTAAATTAGAATTTGGCAGGTTTTCCCAACTCCGATTGGCGACATTATTTGGCGAGATTTTAGAGTTGCTTTTTTTCCGTTCCTTATTTTCCCGGTGACATTTTTTCCGTTCCTTATTTTTCGGGTTACATTTATTCCGTTCCTTATTTTCCGGGGGCTTTCTTTCCGTTTCCTTTTTTCCGGGCGACATTTTTTCCACACACCGACAAAATTGTTAGTGGAGACTAGGTCCAAAGTCGTAAATATGTCACACGAAAAGTCCGAAATGTTTCTGTAGACAAAGAAAAATTTACGAGTCCAGTACTTGATCCCGGAAAGTATCTTCACGTTTCATAAGTATTTTATGTTTTTTTGAAAAAGATGTAGTCCGAAAGGTATTTCTAACAAAGAAAAAATTAATTATATTTTCAGATTTGGTAAAAATATATTTACGGGGGCTCCTTGGCGAAAATTGGCGACTTTTGGCTGTACATGAGTACCGAATTTTTGCAGTTGTTTGACATGCTATTTTGGTTTTGTGTAGCTGCAATTTTGGCGCCAAAATGGGCCGCTACACGAAGCCAAAGTAACAAGAATTGCACAAACTCGGTATCCATGTACACATCAACCTATTTTCGCTTAACATCAGAAAAATGCACAAACTCTGCATTACACGCTGTCTTGACCACGTACACATTGATCTATTTTCACTTGAAAATCGAAGGGAGCACCCAATTCTACACTAGAGTCAAACAAAAAATATATAATCTTAGTAAACTGCGTTTTAAATCCAACAATGAAATAACATAAAAATGCACTGCGCATTAGTATAGCATCTACGCTTACACAAAGGAAATATCGACTTATCATTTCGTCTACTTTTCATATTTAGAAATTTCTGTACCTTCAGTCTGTGACACACAAAGTTCCTTAACAACGTCCCAAACCTTTCCTCAAAACCATATTCCCTTTCTAATTGAACGCTTTATATAGTGATCATTTGAACCTTTCTTGCAAGAAACCCATTTAAAGCCATCTGAACGATCTTTGCGTTCGACCATGCGCCTTTCCTTCGTAAAAACAGGACACTTATAATTCTGTTGAATTACATCCAACAAAGTTTCTTTTCTTCTGTCCTCATCTACTTCAAAAGAAAACACATTTCGCTTTCTCATTCTGTACCACCAAACACTCACATTATAATTACGCAACCAATTAAGTCATAATAGGGTTTCCATAACATTCAACTACTCAGGTTATCAGAAATGAAACAACAACTTGGCGATAATCCAAGGGGCACCCTTAAATATAGGCTAACCGCAGATTTTTCAGAAGGCGAGGAGTTACCATTTTATATCGGCGAATGTGATGAAACTGACAACTGGAATGTATTGAAAGACGCTTTTTAAACTTACTTTTCTTATCCAGATCATGTTAACTTTAATGACTTTGTTTCGGTCACGTACTACAGATTTAAAGACATACATAAGTATTTCCGACAGAAATTAAAATTAGTTTCTGCGGTACATTCAAATGATTATATTCTTACTGAGTCTTTAACGCAAGGTTTGCCAGAGCAATGCCGTATGTACTGTCTGTTTACAATATACGCTCACTTCAAAATTGGATTTTCTTAAGAGGAAAGTTATTTCCAACGTCTAGTTCACCTCAAGAACTAGAAAGGAGCAGTAATGAGCTAAGATTTACTATTCTTTAACAGGATGATCGTCCGTATTTTAATTATCCAAGATATAATACTCCAAGACAAGTCTATCTTAGGTTTATTTGTCTCAAAATCCGGTCTGGAGAAATGTTCTGCTCCCACCATTGATAAATCAAAATTTGCAATATGCAGCCTTAAACTATAATCCACCTCCATAGCTATTTCCATATGGTGGTAAGGTAGGGAATAATAACTTTTCTACTATTTGATGCAGCTGTTCATAATAATGTAATTTCTGAGAATATTTTAAATTGTATAGATAAGTTTGAAGTTCTCGAAAATGAAACTTCAATAAAGCTACTGTTTTTATCAATAGGTCTTCCTGTCACTAAATGAATTAAATTGTATACAAAATAGGAAGGTTAAGTACGGCTTTGACATTTTAGGCTTTAAATTTTCATTTAAATTATATATTTTTGTCTTGATCTCGTGTTCCCTTGTTTAAACTGCAGGTGAATTTCACTGATTATGAGGTGTATCAGTTTAAGAGAACTATAAGAAAAGGTGTATGTATGTCTAAATAATTCTTCTAAGAATAATTTGTTACATTTATGTGAAAATAAGGAAAATAATGTTGAAGACAATGAGTGAATTCTTGTGTAAATGGCCAGTTGAAAGAATTATTAAATAATTTTAGTTATAAGCTATTTTCGCCTTTCTTTCCTCATGCCTTTATGTAATTGGGAGCATGCTCTACGTGCATTCGAGAGGTCCAGGGTTCGAGTTCCTGCTAGAATATGGTACATTTCACTGATCCGCGACAAAATGGGATAAGATACAGGTGTTGTAGCTTGATGTTGCTTCATAAAATATCGCATTGATGAAACAGTATTAAGCTGCAACATAATTATTTTCAATTACAATGTCATGTTTCAATTTAGAAACATTTTAAAACATCAGCATAACAAACCACATTGAGAAATTTCTAGCCAAACAGGGGTTTACTGAGTCTCAAGCAAAGTCGTGTTACACTTAGAGACAAAGAAAAACTAAGAGAAGATGTCTCCTAAAATATTTACCTGATATTTTTGTGGAAGGGAAACCCACTCTGTTACTCGGCTAGCTCAGTTTTTTATTCTTATATGTTGGTAAATTGCGCATTTTTGGCTTTAAAAATGATTGAATTTGTTGTTCTTATTTTCCGATTAAGGTTTTTATGCTTTTAGTAAATATGCATGCAATATTTGTACAATTATCAAAAATTAATGTAATTGTTGTAAGTCGTAACAAAGTTGTTTAAGTGCGGCTAAGCCTAATTATTTTTACCATAGCAACCATGTTTGTTTACATTTGAAACTTAACAGAATAGTGGATATGTTGCCATTCTAGAGAAACTAAGCTTCGCAACAACAAAGATAACTCCTTTTATTATTGCGAATTAAATCGTGCTTAATCCATTCTGGAATTTATTCGAATAAATAAGTGTCTAAGATGTACTCCGTGATTTTTAATATAGATACTTTGAGTTCTAATGTAATTTAGCCCTGTCGCGGAGTGAAAACTGAATTATTTGAATGAGAAATACTGAATCGTCTGTGGAAAACTGTTTCTTTTTTTGTTTGTTTGTTTAATTTCTTTTATACATCGTTTTAGATTTACTATAGGATTTGAATCGAACATGTGGCAACGATTGGATAATTCTTCAGATGATATGATTTTTGTGCATCCTGAATTATAAAATGAATGAGATGTAACGATGTTAAGTGAACCTTGCGCCAGAGTGTCGCTATGGTAAACAAATATAGTGAATTTTAAAGAGTGCGTTTATTCTATTGTGGTTTATGCGCGATTAACGAAGTAGATTTAATTTAATACAATAAGTTTAAATGAAATGCAAGAAAAAATGCGAATAATTTAACATTCTGTACAAGGAAGTCAGGTGATATACACATCAGATTTTGTTTATTCGTGGCCTATGCAAACACATATATATATAGAATTAAATGTGCTGTAAGATATTTGTTTTATTTTTCAGATGTTAACTAATCAGTACAAGCAGTATAAAAGTAATAAACATAAATCTTAATAACTTATATCTTTTTGTTTCCGGATAATATAACTAATTTATATACTTTATAAGAACCGTAAATGATATTATTTGTAATGTTCTCAAATGATATATTTTGAACATGGGTACCATTATAATTAATGAAACGTGCTTCTGATAACATATATCATCATTTCGGCAGAGAATAATTTTGTGTTTTAGGACCTTCGACTAATAAAAATAAGTATAAAATTTCCTTATTGAATAGCATTATACTGTCTTTATTACCTAAACAATACGAATAGCAAAATATTTCTTCAGTTATTAAATTTATTTTAAAATTACTTATATACGGTGTGAAGAATGAGCATTATTATTTGTTTTAGCTTATTCTCGATACATACTATGACTTTTATTTTGAACCTCAAGTACTACGAAAGCATTAAAGTAAGAATCAAAGAAGACTATCCTTATGAGATTTAACAACAGTTAATTAAATTGACGTAATAACAGTGAGAAATGATTTATTGTTAATCGCGTTAACGTAAGGAAAATACCGTTATATGTTTCGTCACTTAATATCTCTAAATTTAAATCTAGTCAGTTTCTTTCTTTGGTACACTCTCATATGAATATTTAATTATTAAGACTCCATAAAGGTTCAGTTTCTGTGATCCGTGACTTTCGTAATTTATTTTCTGATCAGACGTTAAAATATAATTTGCGATTACATACGCCTATTAGATTAAAAATGACTGAGTCTATATTACAATTTACCCTAACTTCGACTTGAGACAATAAGCATACATTTGACTAAGACAAGGTGACTTAGATATTTATTTAGCACTTAAGCGGTTGTTGTTGTTGTCGTGTCCATTAATACATAGAAGAATGATTGCCAGAGCCTACTCCGAAGAGAGGTTGGACTTCTATTTTCCATCCCCAATTTTGAGGGACAGCTTCCCGGGGGGGGGAATCCAGTGGTCTCCCACCCCTCTCCTCTCCCACCAATCCACATGAGATGACTTTCGGCTCGCCGCATATTTAAAGTGCCGCCATGCCGCACCGACACTATACATTTACAAACATCCATGTCTTCTCCGGGATTCGAACCCGGGCCCTTTGGTACCGTAGTAGTAGGCTCCCCTAACTACTATACCATCTGGGCGACACTTGAGTGGTTATTATCACTATTTGTATCGGACTTTCTTCTGCTAATAGCAACATCTTTATAGTAATAGGAAGAAATTTAAAATTTAGCAACTAAGATTTGACCTATAAAACATATATAATTCAAACATATAAAACATAATTAATAATATAAAAGTGTTCTTGATATTGTGTATAAAATATTATCTTAAATTAAAGCAAAAATATTATGACGATACTAAAACTATGCTTTGAATTTAAATCAATCAAGTAATGCTTGTCAAGAGTTAGTCCTCTAATACTTGGAATAACTGGTTTTCAATCGAATAAATGATTTATGAGTTTCTTTCACAGTTAAGTCTACGTGATGGAACGGAACATCTGTTCTCATTTTTTTTCGCTCAATCATATCAAAATGTGAAAATATCAAAACTGAAAGATTTGCTTAAGCAGCTGCTTTCTTCACACGAATTTATTTTCTTAGTTTACATTATAAAAATTGTTTTCACCAGTAGTGTTTTTTCCTAACGTTTCGCTCTTAATTCTGAAGGTGGTATGGATTTGAGACATATAAAGTTCTTTAAGCTAATAAATTCTTTAATATATTTTTTACGACTTTAAAAACTTTCGCAATGTTCCGCAAAGCAGAGTTTCTTCCAGAAATGCTTATTTTCATTGTATATTACATACACCCACAAATCTGTCTTATTACTTTTCGTTTGTACCTGAAACATTGAGTTTGCATTTAAAAGCAAATTTGTTCATGTTTAAATTTATTCATAATATATAAGTGCATGAAGATTTTAGACATATAAGATTCAAAATCTTATCTTTGTACGCATTTCTTGATTTTTCACTCCTCAATTTCTCAACAAAAGTTTTGATTTCTCCACAAAAGTGATAGAAACAGCTTTTTAAAGAATTATTTTAATTGTTTAAGCTAAAACTAGTTGTCAATTTCTTTCTTTGGTACACTCTCATATGAATAATTTGTTGTAAAACACTCTAAAGATTCAGTTTTCGTGATCCGTAACTTTCGTAACTTATTTTCTGATCAGACGCTAAAATATAAGAGGGATATAAAATACGTTCTCAGCTTAAGTATGACGTAATAATTGTGAAATGGCGATATATGGTAAAATAATTACATCATCTGTAGGATTTATATTTACTAGTAGTTTATCGTCATTAGGATTTCCGTGAAGCAGGAGTCATGAAAAATGAGGAATGCCCTGGCCTGGACTCAAACCTCTGACCTTTCGAATACGCGCCGAGTGCGCTGACCATTACGCCACAAAGGCATGCTAAGAATGCGGGAGAAATAACTTATACAGTCAGTCATTTAACTGTTTGAGGGGCAGGAAAAGGCAATTAACTTTTTCAGCAAAACTCTTGTTTTATTTACTATATCTGGTGCTACAATGAAACTATTTGTGACAGTTTCACATATTTTGTCGAAGACGCGTGAAAGAAATGACCACTTCTGGTTGTTAGCGTCAGTGACTACTGCCCACACAACACATCCCTACAAATCAGTCTCGTTGATACTCATGGAAACAGTTTTCCTTTTCCAAGCAGAGTGCATTTTTGCATGTGCTGCATTCCCACACTGTTCTTACAGGCCTTTTCTTGCTGCTGCAAAGTGCACATCGTCGGGATGTTGTCTTCAATGGCTGATGCTTATTTTCTTGAAGACGAATTGCTGCATCAACTACTGGCTTATGTTTCTTGATTGCCATCTAGTGAGCTACAAGGGAGCTTCAGAAACGGTCAGTCTTGAAAACTACCCACACGAGTGAGTAAGACGTTCAATATAAAAGGTTGTTACTGTAGGTAACCACCGTCCTTCAAAGAGTTAAAGGACGGCTGGGGATTAGGAGACCCAATCGCCACATCCTGGTGTTGGAGAATCATCATCCACCACCTTTGTTATTTCGGGCGCCACTGTAGAGACACTAGGATTTTCTTTTTGAAGCAGGAGACATAAGAAATGAGCTCTCGAATATGCGCCGAGTGTGCTGACAATTACACCATGAAGCCATGCTAAAAAGAGGGAGAAATGCCTTGTAATAGTTATTTTAATCTGTTTGTTAGCCTTTTCTGTCTTCTCCCCCTCGTGTTCCTCATGAGGATGTAAATTAGTTAGGGTTGAATGAGTGTATTTAAACTTAAACGAGTGTATTGAACGACTGCGATTTGAAAAGTTTATTTCAGAAGCGCTTTGAAAACTACGACAAAACGTTTTCAATTTTTATTTATTTAATTCTTCAGTTTTTGCTAAAATCTGTCACTTAAAGGATCGCTGGGGTAAATGAACTGAACCCAAGGCGAAATATGTATA
Organism: Stegodyphus mimosarum; assembly: GCA_000611955.2. NCBI lineage: Eukaryota > Metazoa > Arthropoda > Arachnida > Araneae > Eresidae > Stegodyphus > Stegodyphus mimosarum. The sequence continues at coordinate 166,070 of KK122351.1, forward strand.
TATACTGTTATTTTATTAGTACGTTATAATATTTTTAGCTATCTATCTCTGTAAATGTGTCAGGACTACTGTTCCTTCTAGTTGATTTTGCAACCATAACTGGAGTCCTGAATAAGAACAGGGAGCTCATTCAAAGCTATGTTCGTATGCAGTGGCGGCTCGTAATAAGCACTGTGGAACTGCAGCCCCACTGTTTCCACTTATTATTATTTTTAATATTTAATATAATGAGCCCTTTCTTCTTTAATTCTTTCTTTATACTTCTACAATATATAATCCTTAAACTTAATGTCAGTAGCCATCCTCCAGTTTATGAAAAAGGTACGAAAGTTTTTGTATGGAACTGCGCTTCACAAGGCTGTTCTGCGCAAACGCGCACAGAAACAGCACTGTCGCTCTTTCAGTGCCGAAATTCTGGAAACGTGATTATTTCTTACTCCGCGCGTGTGGTATTTGGCTGTTCTGCGCATGCGCTCTTAGAAAGGAGCGTACGAGGCTGAGAGGGAGAGAGCACTGTCGCTTTTACAGTGCCGAATCTGGAGTATCGCTGGGAGCTGGTTCTTTTTTTTTACTCCGCGTGTGCTGTGTTTAAAAATCATACACCATATTCTTGGTTAGATTATTTTTCAGCTATTCTATTTGATTCATTTTTT
>KK122351.1:167012-191683 GCA_000611955.2 Stegodyphus mimosarum
AAATTTCTTTATACATGTTTGTTTCCCTTTACACAGGTTTAAAAAAAGGTTAAATTTTTTTGGAACAGCACCCCCCACTAATTTTAACTACGAGCCGCCACTGTTCGTATGTGCGTGGAACAGGCAAAACAAATAAGAAGGGTTAACTTTACCCTTTATTTCTGACAGCTTACAAGCTCTCCCGCACTTTGGGATACAAAGACCAACACTTTTGGCCTAAAACGTGGAAAATAAGAAAAAAGCTTATTTAAATAAATAAGAACTAACATGCTTTACAGAGAGTAGTAAAGCGAAGATTGGCCCTTCAATAATACGTGTGTAGTGAGCGGAATGCGAAGACTACAATGCGTCTTCAAATATCAGCGAGAATTAAGTTCACGCGTGAAAAGCACACGCGTGGTAAATGCAGCGAGAAATCTCTCTCTTTTTCTTCCTACTTGTGGCTAAAAGCCATGTCTTAAATACTTCTACAGTTTGCAACCTCATTTGAATAGACAAAATCTATTCGCGCTTATTCTGGTCGGAAATGGAAAATGAGAGAAGATAGCAAAGGTTTAAAATAAAATAAACGTTATTAAAACTTAAAATTCTTACAAATGTATTGGGATTAAAATCATTAGACGCTCTCTCATCGTATATGCAATGTACTCAATAAACTTCTTATCAATGAAAACAAGCGTAAAATCTTGGGAATAATTAAAATGCATTCATAAAATATAATTTCATATATATCTATCGCCCAGTTTTTTTATTTCACTTTTACATACTTTTAGTTAACATATTACAATAATAATACATTTCCACTCAAAACACTTTTAATTCTCATCATGATCAAGTTGCTTGTTAGAAACTTAAATGTTCCAATCTGGCTATAAAGAAGCCAGTTTGGAAACAGCAAGAGAAGAAAATAAATCTTTCCATAGATCGGAGCGGCAAGACTCGACTCAAGTTAGAAGATCGCTGCGGAGTGATAAAAACGTCTCCAACTGTTCCCCTGGCGATGCTGCCCACGAATGGTGGTATGAAAATTTTATCTCTCGTAAATTGTTTTCTTTGGGTGCTGACGTATATGTCCGAGTCCCTTTACGGCCATTTAGGATCCAGCGTAAGACGATGATAAGTTTAGTGCTCCGATCCCTGCCTCCTTTGTACGTCAGCAGAAATTTTTAGAAAATATTTCTAGCGCACATGAACAGTACTTCTTCAGTGAAATGTCAGGAATGCGGGAATTTATTGAAGTTGAATTTTGAAAATAATATTTTAAAATTTACATTTTGTGGTATAGTTAGTAGCTTGAGTGTTAGGTATATTAAATATTTTTATGCGAAGCAATTTATCCTCACAGATATTTTTGGAAGGAATTTTTTGTATTCGAAAGTTTTGACAAATGATTATTCAACTTCTATTCATACCCATTCAGTTTATTTATAATTTTGCATAATACTAATTTAAACATTTATTTTCCCCCCTAATGAATTTATTTAAAATTAAAGTATACTATATCAGAAAGTTTCTCTATTTACATTCTTTTTCTTTCAAGCAATTGTTTAAAGGTGTTCTTATGATTGAACTTAGAATTAAAAACAAGAAAGTAAAAGAAAACTGAGCTCACCGAGCCGGGCAACAGAGTATGTATATGTATATATGTAATATGTAAGATAAAAAATATGTAAATCAAAATTACAAATTTAAACTAGCGGTCGCATTCCTCCTTGCGTGTTCTCATGATGTAATGGCTAGCATGTTGTCAGCAATCAGAAGATCTGTAATTCGAATCCCGGTGAGCCTATAGCTGATTTTTAATGCTTCTTGCTCCAAAAACTCTGACGACTCTGTAGTTTTAATGAACTAAAAATATGCAATTAAATAAGTAATGACTTAGTTTTAAGTTTACAAAACAAAGTTATCAAAAAATGCAAATTAAACTTAACTATGAATCCAAGTTATAAGTGAAAAAAAATCAGAAATAGGGGATCCTTCGAAAATTTCAATATCAAAAACGTGAAACAATTCAGTTTCCGAGTAATTCTTGAAACCACAAAAACACAAATCCCAGTTAAAAAATAACTGCATCATACTGAATACTTTTTCATCAAATAACAAATTGTCTACCTTGATATTTATTATAGCACAGCATGATTTCATTTTGCTTTGGTTTGTAGACTCATTTTGCTTTGCTTGAATATTTCTGCTTCTTTGTTTAACATGGCATAAAGAAATCAACTGGTTTTGAAGCACATTCTCATTCTCGATTTTACATTAGACTTTCAGTAGCCAAGTGGATAAGAACGTTGAATATTTATAGTTCGATTCGGCTTCAAATACCGGTAAACTGCCTGAATGTTTGGGTGCTTTTGCCGTGCGTAACGAAATAACGATTGAGTTCTTTTTTTTTAAATTCCTCTACGAAGGCATCCATCTTAGATACAGAAGATTGCCCTTAGACACAAGAGATAGCCTGGTATGACGCACTTGACTAATAAAAAAAATAACAAAAATAGCATTTTACACCATTCGAGAAAGGATAAGTTGTTGGCATTGTTTATCATATGTACGAGTGTATTACAATAATAGCACAGATCTTATAGAGAACCACGGATGAGTTTACCTGTCGTTGACCAAAAATTTTGGTAGCTATGATGACGAAATTAATTTGCAAAATTCTATCCAGTTTTAAGTGAGAAAATTGCTAGGTTTACCCATCTTCTTCTGAAACTAATTTGTCGGAAGGACTTCAGACACAGCGGATTTTAAGCGTCCTCATTCCATAAAAGCACTTAGTAACAAATGGATCCTTATCCTGGATTCAAATCCAAGCACAATGTCGAGGTGTTTGGATTACCCGTCTTTATCATTTGCTAATTAGCATACCTTATAAGGCGGTCAAACGTTTAGCAAAAATGTTGCTGTTGTGACTTATCTCATTTGTCTGGCCTAACTAACAAGTCTACCAATTTTATGGTGTTAAGTAGCGGAAGATTGCGTTTGTCGTTGGCATGGGCCTTGAGTGCTATATAGGTGATAGCACCACATTGTTCATCACAGTCAAAATTTAGATGGAGAACACCCTGACGGACAAGTCCGAGAGTCCTCTAATTCTGTTCTCATGTCGCAAAACCATTCGATAGGAGGTCTGGCTCGCCCTGCATTTTGAGTGCTCTTTTACCGCACAGATACTATGCGCTTATAAACATCCATACATTCTTCGGGATTCGAACCAAAGTCCAACGAACTATACAGTAGCCGGAAGCACTAGCAACTATACCGATCAGTGTGCCCTTAGAAGTATGTAAATCATAAAATTATAGGTGTTATTACTTTTGTTCAATACCTGAATGAAAATTCGTAAAATATTTTCCATTCAGAGTCTGCAAATAATATAAGCAAGGCGCATGGCACTTTTTGCAAATTTAAAATATCAGTATGCTTTTAATTTTTCTAAGGCTAAGGAAAAATATTTCTTTTGAGTCTATTAATACCGGTTCATAATCTCTCAAACATTTTCCCTTTTTGAAATCCCCTTTGCTCATTCGAAGTCCTTTTGTTTTCTTTCATTTCCTTTCGCGGTTTTCTTAAGCCTCAGAAAGTTTAGCTAACTATTATCTCCTGAGGTGATAACAACCGAAAAACAGATGAACTTAGCAGCTGTTTTACCTTAGAGAATTACCCCAAGCATCAAATGCCAATTACCAAAAATTAAGCAATAAAGATGTGGGCAGATAGTGCTGGAAACAACCTTTCTGACACCTCTTTTATTGTGTCAGGTTTATTGGATCATAAAAGAGCAAGGTTGGAGATCATAAAGGAAGGATGGTCTGACAAGTCAAAAATAAACCCGGGTCACCAAATTTCCGCCAAAGCTCGCACTAGGAACAAGGCGGACGTGAGGGTTATCGGGAAGCGGCAGACGACGGATTTGAGGTAGATTTATTAGAAGGTAGATAATGAGGGACATTGAAAGTGTGTAATGGGTTTCCTGGCTTTTGTTAACTGCTGTTTTGGATAACAAGTTTGATTTTCGACTTAAAATTGGTGTTCATTCAGTAGGGTGTAGTTAAAAGAGGGCAATGAAATCAACAAATACTTGCAATGTTTTGGCAAAGCATATTTACCGTTTACCAAATTTTACAATTTATAACTGTATTGCTTATTTTTAATTTATCTTGTTAAAGATAACGACAGTTTTAACACGATAACTACTGACAAAAATTATGTTATATGCGTTTCTCATTGTGGAGAAAATTCATCTAATTAAATCAAGTAGCAAACACTTGTATATTATCAATAAGCTACTGCTTCGGTAGAGAGTTGAAGGCTCAGTTTAGCTTTCTGGAGCCCTAAGCACGAGGTTTTTTTTAGAGTCCCAAGACTATCTTTATTTTTATGATGATTTGAGAGATTTGATTTAAAATCTGTGGTTTCAGGCTAGAGGCATTTGGACCTCGGTAACGCTGACAGCTCTCTTTCGCGAAAGAGTGCTCATTTTTCCATCGAACAACGTAATTTAGCGGTTGGGAAAAACTTGTTGGGAAGTAAGTTAAACATTTCAAATTTCGTTCAGATTGACTGTTAAACTCATTCCCCCCCCCCAAGCATAAGAGCTAATATAAAGGAAATTTTAGTATTTGCCTGTACTCGCTACCTGTGGACACTCCACCAAGAATCTACAGGCGGCTGAGAATTCTGACTGGGTATGTTTTTGGCATATTGTTTGCAGAATCACATAAAATAGATTTTTATTCTTTGCAGTTTATCTGTGCTTCCAAATGAATTCTATTAAATAAGAAAGCTAACGAAATCTTAGAACCAGTTTCCCAGTTCGTTTTCTAAATTTTGCTAACAGTTATTATACTATACTTTCATCGTACGTCTTCCATCATATAAAATTTCACTGCTTAAGAACTGGAACATTCGTGACTTTCAGGCAAAATACCTCATTTCTGGAAGTAATAGATTGCTTCTTCATTTCTACGTAAAACCAGTAAATGCATAATTGAAAATGCAGGAAAAGTTGACCCTACCAAGGGCTGAACGGTGAAGTAACTGAACACCGGCAGTTTCGATCCGGGGTTCGAATCTCGACAAACGTACTAGCTACATGAGTATTTTTGTGGCTTATCTCCATGCGTAAGGGTGCACCAGCCCATTTTCCTTAGAAAGTCCTCCGCGAAAGCACCCCTTCCCTTAGGCAGATATCCCTCGTCTGCGTTCCCATGATTAAATAAGCAAACCCATAAACCTAGCAGGAAAAGTTGCCTGAGACGAACTACCGTTGACCTGAGTATTTTCGGCGGGAAGGGTGTTAGCAAAAAAATTATACAATGCAGACATGGGCTTGTTATAAAAGCTTTAAGGCTACCATTCAGATAAAGAAACTGCTAGCCTCTTCATTAATAGCAAGTAAAAATGTAAAATATCGAAGTTTCCCAGAAAAACTCGGAACAGTTTCTAAGATTGCTTCAACGTTCGCAAGATAACAGAGTGATAGATGGTATTATAAGCGCTGTAGCGGCTGTTATCAGATAAAACGAAAATACTGTATATAACGATTCAATGGGTTAGAATCATGATCAGATCACGTTCAAATAGCAAACATCAGAGAATAATAATCAAGTGGCTTTTACGAAGGCATGATAACCTTCTTCGGGGGGGGGGGTCCACCAGCAGTCGAGCGATAAAGTTGCTGAACACCGGTAGTTCGGTCCGAGTCTAATTCCACGAACGGGCTCGTTGCATTGGCATTTTCATGGTTTGAACGTGTAACATGTATATGATGTGTAACGTGTATATGAGCCAGTTTTCCTTAGAATTTCCTCCACGAAAGCATCCCTCTCCTTAGGTAGATTTCCTTCGAGGTTTTGCCGTAATCACATAAACCAAACTAAACCGTCTTCGGTAAAACGACGGTGCTCCGTAGAGAAGCAAGTCTAGCTTTCGAATTTTGGTTAAATACATCAGAAGTCACAACAATATAAAACAATGTTATAAGGAAATAATATTCTCATTTTCCTACATATAAAAGATAAACAACAATGCATATATAATATATAATACATTTCGCATATATATTTAATATAATATCTCAGTATGGTTCGCGAGAAGTTTTAAAGCATTTTTCATCATTATACTTTCTGGAAATGTTTATTGTTAAATATGACAGGCTTAAAATAACCGCTTCTCTCTCGTCAAAGATTTTTAGTGATACATGTTTTTGTTCTTTTTAATTTCGTTCAAAGCTGTATTCTGAGAAATAATGCAAGATTTATGAAGGAAAAATCTTAGAAGATAACTTTCGATATTGGAAGTTTTAGGTAAGAAAGCCACATTACAGAAAAGCGAGCAAAGTTGTTTTGTGATTTATAGGTTTTATACGTATTATCCACGCAATAGATTACCGCCAGTTCTTCGCCTTTATTTGAATTTTCTCAGTTGCTTCAAAATTCTGTGAGTTCAATTCTGAAGTAAAAACTTCAGAACTCAGTTTATTTTAACCGTAGAGAAATTGTTCTTATGTTAAATTGCTTACCTCCTCCTCAAACTTATTCTTCTGATATTTAGTTTTTTAATTTTCGCCTGAAAATTTTGCGTGACACTTAATTTCAATATCAGTTGTACTGTGTTTTAAGGCGAAAGCGTATCCTGGTGATTGTGAAATTCGAAAGATGACAGCAAATAAATCATGACATATCGCTAAGATCTGTCGATTTAGAATTTGTTTCAATAATATGAATAATTTTTCGATTACAGAAACTTTCCACTAACGTCTTCCAAAAAGGAAAACGCCAGATTAATAGGAATACTTCAAGCCTTATTTAGAAAAATAACAGTTTGCAGGTAAGATAAAAAAAAAGACTAGTAATAACCTAAAGCGGGAGAAGAAAACCCAGAGACAGGATAAAATTCTCCTTAGCGTGAGAGGAATTTGCAGATTACAGCAGTTGCTCACAGAGCAGCCGTTGTAATCTACAATAAGCATTGATTATGGAGTAGAAACTTCAACAATTGAGAAAAGCCAAGTGTCTCCATTCAACTAACTGGCTATTGATGGCTACTCGCAGCCTCTTTATAAAGTTGGCCAAAAGAAGGGGAATTATAAAAGCTTAAAAACAATTCGCTGCTGGAGCTTTAAAAATGCATTTTTCGAAAAATTCCAGAATATCGCCAAGTTAGCGCGAAATGCAGCCAGCTTTCGAAGAAGCTTTCTTCCACTTTTCGGTAGCAAAACGAAACTTCTCAGAGTAGAAGTAGATTAAACAAATGTAGGTACATAGATAATAAGATTTACCTTACAGGATAAGCATTCAAAGTAAAATAAATATCGTAGATACTTTCTTTCAGTTATAGTATGGAGTGATCAAAATAAACAACTACAAATTTCATTTCCTAAAGCATTGGTCCTACACATCTGTCTCTTCTTTTCTCAAAATCCGGCAGAAAGCTTTACGAAAACATATTTAAAAAATATAGAATCCTACCATTTCCAATGTAACTGAAGTATGCTATGAATGGCAGGGTTTCGTACGTATAAAATATAACTTTTATACATCTATTTATGGATGAAACGATTTACATAGTTCTATGCTATATTATGAACATTATTTCTCTCAAAATATTTCTTATGCTATGAAAATAGGCTATGCAAAATTCGCCACATCTTTACATGCACTATTTTTGCGGTTATTTCATAACGAAATGAATCCTTTTTCAAAGCTTTTTTAATATGTAAAATTTAAGACTTACTATACTTAAAAACTACAAAATAAATGTTGTTCATTTTGGAGATTTATGGTTCCTTTTGCATAAAACAACAGTTATTGTTCAATTTATAGCTAACCTCATCAAGATAACTATCAACTATGCACGTCTCTGCATTATTGTATACCAAAGGTATAGAAATTTTTGTAGTGCTTTCATTATTACATCAAAATGATAAATAAATTAAATCATTTCCGTATGAATTACTGTTTGATATTATAGACGTCTCCATTGAAAGGATTCTCATTACGAATCGATAAAGGTATTTGAAAACTCTCTTGTAAATTGTTTAAAACGTAAAATTCTCATTTAATGAGAAGAACCTTTGCTTGGTTTATTAAAATGTAAAAATATTTTGTACCCTGAAAGTTCTTTTTCGCTGCAAAAATTTTACCTCTTCCTTTTGCTCAATTTTATTAAGCCCATCGAGATCAGAACTCGTTCTGTGCCTTTTTTAAGCGTTTAATTATACATAATGAGATGATAGAAGCTGATGACGTGAAATATAAAGCTGCATTCACGCACACATTTTACACGCATTTCATTTCACACACATTTCATTTCATACACTATATTTTTGGACAAAACAATTCTCCAGAAGTACATTCTTAACATGAATTACCCAGTCCAAATGGCGCAAGCTGTACTTCCGTTTTTAATCACATTTGCGCATTCTTACACATTTATGGCAATAAATTCATGGAAATGCAGTAAGGGGCAACATGTTGACCGCAAAGCAAACAAGCGTAAGAATATGAATGGTTTAAGATTAAAGTTTGGTGCATAATGATTTTGTGTTAGTTTAGTTTTATTCCTGTTGGTTAACAATAAGTTTCATTTCCTAAATTTGGAATAATTATGTTTGAAACTTTATGCAAGTAACTGCGTCATTAGCGTTATGCAAGAATCACGTGACATGGATTGACGGAGTTTAGAGCGATTCATTAGAAGCAGCTACTATGTTTGAGATATAAAGAAGAAAATAATTAAAATAGAAAGGGGCTATTGCAAATTAAATTTAATTGTTTTACATTTTTTCTCTTATATATAATGAGAGAGAAATGGATAAGAGAAATGGATTAGCGATAGAAAACGTCTTCATAAAAAAGTTAGAGCAATAAAATATTAATATAAATATAATTGGAAACTATAAATCATGAAATATTGAACTGAATAATAATATTTCACTAATAGAGAATTTAAACTTTAAGTATTATATTTTTGAATATAAATAAGAATATAGAAATGTCAATTAAATCTGAAAGAAGTCCTTGTTTTTGGAATGTTCAAATTATAGTCATTTTTTTCATGGAAGGTTTCATACTGTTTTTTTATAGAATACCATAAATGATTACATATTTCAATACATTGAAATAAATCTCAGAGGTTTATAACTGCTCAATTTTTATATTTATAATTTTAATTTTAATATCATAAATATTGTAATAATCTACTGAAATAATGGTTTTATTTTTATTCATTTTTTATTTTCAATTCTGATTTTTATACAAGCTGAAAACTCCCTAATTCATTAAAAGTAAACATTTCCACATAAATCTGGGGAAGTTGACATTAATAAACTGGTGTATTATTACTGCCTCAGTGGTTAAAAATGTGCTCAAGCAATTGCTCGTAGAAAATAAATAAAACAAAATTCTAACTTTAATTTGGAGTATTTATTGGCTTGGATCTTCATTTAATGATAAATAGTGATGCAGAACGCATACGCCGGCCATATACATTTTAAACAAAGAACACCTTTCCTAATGTTAAATATCGGTAATTTCAGAAGAAATACTTAAAGAAAGCTGTTTTACTGGGTTCAAAATGTGTTCCAGGAAAAATGCCGAGAACTATAAATATGCTTAAATAATAAACCAATACCAATTACATTTGAAAATAATTTTGGTTAGGTATGCTCCTGGCATAATTTGATATTGTATAAGCAATTTGCTTAATACTGTATGAGCTCGAAGCAATTTTCTCTTAATTTGATTACTCTTCAGTTTCTTCGGGAATTTACAATAATGTGCATAAATGTCAATTTAAAATGAATAATAAATGCCACTTTTTGTACGGGTGACAATTTTCTGAGAATTACTTTTAGGGAAAACAGCGTTTTGCATTCAAAAATTTGGAAAAGTACTTTTTGTAATACAGGTATTTTATATTTTCTTTTCATTCATTGGATACTTCTTATTTAGCAATTTTATACTAGAAATAAATATTAAAAAAATATCTAATAGGAGACTCATTTGAAACTCAAAATATTAGTTGGTTTACAGTAGTTTAAATTTTTCACAATGCAAACAAATGTTTTGAACTAATTTTTTAAAACAGGTATAAGATATGAGCTAATATTATCATCTTGAAGGAAATGAGTAATAAGGTAGAAAAACACTTTCTGATCCACAGAACCTTAAATTAATTTTGAAAATTATTAAAAATAAGTCAATTTAAATCTCAGGAAATATACGTAGTTAATTATATTTCAAGCTTTTCAGTTTTATCTTATTGCAATAAAGTAGGGGAAAAAGACATTTACTATTATAAACAGAACTATACAAAAGCGTATTTTGAAAACCGCCTGCAAAATAAAAATTATTCTATTTTCTTTATCATAGTTATGTAACTGTCTACTGTAATTTAAAACGCAAAAGGAAATTACAGGATAGTAACATATTATGCTATATATTTAAGCCTGTCATTCCGTTGAAAATTAAACTTTCTCATGTTTTATGGAATTAAACAAATTGGAAAATTCAGCAGACTTAATTTCTGCTGAAAATGGTTTCCGTTTAAACGCGGTATTGAAGATAAACATAAAAAAGTAAATTTTCGTTTTTCTTGTAAAGTGTGGAGGAAAATCATTTATCTTAGGTGATAAAAATGAATAAATTTTGCTCCGTTCAGAGTTTCTTTGTGCAGAATTTATTGTTCTTTGCACAAATACCTTTTCACCCGGAATAAAATGACAATGGACATGAAAAAAGACTTCCATTATTCTTTTGTAAATCATTTCATTGCAATGTGATAAACAGTTCAGGTACGTTAACCACTAATGATATATAAAGACTTAAAAAAGCACCCATGTAAAATTATTTATTTTCTCTGCTCAGTTTAAAATTTAGTTGTACACATAAATGAACTTGTTAAAACTTCCAGTATTTTCTAAGAAGTGAAAAACGGTACAAATCAGTACAACCTGCTCCACATTCGAAATACGGGTCTTCCAACTGTTAACTGAACATGCTAAAATCTTAATCTACGAAAACACTTACCAGGGAATGAGTTGCTTCTTTACTTTATTTAGCATTTAAAGCAATGATCTCAAATTGGTGACCCCAAAAAATTATGTGGTCCACGAAAGCATTTTAACTATGTATTTGTTATAAATACAGTGGTGCAAAGATTCTAAGATTTTAGTTGCTTGAAGTCTGAGTTTGTATTATTGTCATTTCCATTAAAAACGACCATAAATAATACACCAGAACATCTATAAATTCAGCTAATTAATTCACAGTGTTCTGTAAATTTCATTTAAAGATTTTACGATACAAATTTTATTCACTTTTATTCGTCGCCCTTTTCAAAAAATAAATCACTTAAGAAGCTTTCACTAAGAATAATCGTTTTGTTTGGGAACAGCGTTTTTCATAGATGAAATTTTATGTAAAAAGAACTTGATTGACAGATGAGCATCTACAATCCGTGATGAAGATAATATTTAGTAATTTCTTTCCAAGGTTACAAACTTTATCAGAATCTAAACGCCATCAGGTGTCAAGCGTTAATAAGAAATAAAGTTTATAATTACATACAAACATATGCAATTTATTTATTTGTCTAAGAAAAATTTATAAATAATAGAAAGAAGTTAGGTTATTATTATTTATTTTCAAGTTTTGTCCCACATGGTAATTTTTTTAACTTAAAAATAGCTAGTTTAAATTAAAGTAAGTTATTTAATGAGCAATTAAACGTGTTAGAATTATTCGAAAGAAATATCAGTCAAAGAATTTAATATTTAGCTCTCAATTCTTTGAATTACAAAGTGTAACCAGCAAAAATATCTTACAGGTACCAAACTTTAGATTTCAGACGGAAAATAAATATAAGTTCAGATTTTTACTTTGCAATGCTATTACTATTGTTTATGTATGTCATGATAACTATTTAATGAGCGCAATTTAAAATTTCTGTCATTTCATTTTGTTTATAAAAGTTTACATTTTGTTAAGAAAGATGTTCTGGCCTTTAGTTGGTCTAGATCCTGCATTCAGCTCGCATTCAGTTTTAATTTGAAATCACTGACTTTTAAGATTGAATACGGGAAGGCACCAACCGAATTTAGGTGCTGAGGAATTATTATCTACTACGCTTTTGTTCGGACACCAAAGGTAGAGATTACTAAGCATTTCGAAACGAGAATCGTGATAAATCAATTTTACAATCGCCGGGATTTGAATCGCAGAAATGTCACAACTGCTAGTTGGACATTTACAATAAGACATTTACAATAAGACAGCCGGTGCGAGGAATGCGATACTTCCTTACAAGCTAAGTACATAAATGTATAGAAGATACCCAAAAAGTTTCTTGTTTTTCGTGATCATTCGAAACAGGTGGACATACATTAAAAGTAACAATCAACATTAGATCTCGAATTAATCTCAGTCAGCATCCAGCAACATTTGCCAGCGTTCTTACTGTTACGCAACGAATTGCTTTGATATCTTCATTTCTTTCCGACACTGGACAAAGACGGCAAGAACGGTTTGGTTATCTTGTGCTATATTAGCTTAATGCTATGCATTTAAAATTATCGCATACGGCAAGTACGGCAAGTACTTTTATATGCATGTGAAATAATTGGATTTCATTTTATTTTTATGTGTGTGGTTTTTAACTGACATGTTTTTTCATAAATTTCTCAGAATAACAATAATTTATAAAAACTCACCAAAATTTGATCTTAGAATGATATTGATTTTACAGAAAAACTCTAACACTGAAACTTGTTCTCTCAAAAAGCAAATTATTCTTTGCCTTAAAGAAGAGACCTTATAAGAGACTTATCTCATATGCTTTTGAAATACGGTACAGTTTTCTGTAGAACCAAGTCCTGTTTATTTCTAAAAGGGACTTTGTTGTTAAATTAAAACTCTGCTTAACCTACCTCTCTCTTGAGCGAAATAGTGAATTAAATTAAGATCCTAATTGTAAATCTAAATACAGTTAAGCATAGATACATAACCTACTCAGCGTTCAGTTTAATTGCAGCCGAGTTACATTCTCATTTTTCTCAGTTGCAAATAAATGAAGTACAACCACAAATAGAGAATGAGGTAAACAAAATTTCTAGGCGTTATTATGAGAAGTTACTAATGATGTGCTCTGCCATGAAGGTAAAGAGAAAAGTAACGGAAACAAACAAAAGATTCTAATGACATCTGGCAATGAAAAACGGAATAATACTAGTAACCGGATTTACATACAGATTTGTGGAAAAAACGAGTTAGATTTTTGTGTATTTGGAACGACTCAAGGAAATCTAGTTCATCAAATGAAGAAATGTTGAGAGGGTTTTGGTAAAAGAAATTTTTATTTATGGTTTGCAGACCAACAATTAATTGTTTCCTTTTTCGAACATGAGAGTTATATTTCTTGATACTTAATATTTCAGCTCACGTATCAAGCAACATTAACAAGGAATGTTATAAATTTTCTAAGATTTCTCATCAGAAATTGGATTTTTAAGGATAGAATTTTATTGATGAGAGAAATAACAGGCGTTAACTGAACTATTGCTGTGTAAAATGAGCTCATTTTTGCAACTGTTGAATTTCTGGTAAGTGCTGTTGTCTAGTTTCTTTATTTTTCATCAAGAACAGGCCAGTTAGCGCACTCAGAAAGGTAGCTAATCGGATGAAGACCCAGCAGTTGGAACTACTTTTATATCGGAGAATCCTAGAGTCTATATCTCTAGTAGTAGTAGATAGGGCTAGTCTAGGTTAGTCTATTCCCGACCCTAATCTTCTGTAGTAGTAGATAGGGCTAGTCTAGGTTAGAATTTAAGAAAGGCGTCATGTGAAGGTATCTCAAGCGCTTTTGATATTGCATAAATATAAAATCTCATACTAAGCAATACTACACATATATTTACCAATGCTGAGATTAAAGATGCTGAGATCAATGATGCTTAGGTTGATTAGCGCATTATTTTATTTGTTATATTTTTATATTACATTACTATCTATATATATAGTAATATAATTGTATATATATTTACATATATATCTTATATTTGGGTTTTGAAATTCTACCCAAAACGAATTCGTTGCAACCAAAAATGAAGGTGTACACGAATCTTTAAAATAAATATTCTACCTGAAATCTGAACATTTAAAGATTCATAAATAATTCTGATAAGAAAAATTTCAAAATTTGATCTCTAATAATGCATTAGAAGAAAGAACAGCAGAGTTATGAAAATAAGGCATAAGAAGCCTTCGTAAGTTTACTTTAAAAAATAAGTTTATTCTTCGAAAGCGAAAAGTTGTGAAACTAAGGAATAAAACACCATTGAACGAAATTATAATTAATCAAAGAAAATCTATAAAAGAACGTCATTTCGAGTAAAGTTATATGCTTTAAACATTTGAAATCAAAAACAAGCTATACACAAAATGCTAAAACTAACATCACAGCACTAATTTTAAATGTCTTATTGAATGGATAGATTGAATGATGATCTTATTGAATGATTATTGCTGCAGTCTTAGATGCTGTTTGGAAAAATAAACTCTAATGTATCTAAAACGAACCTGTTTAATGAATGAGAAGCAAAGAAAGAAAAAGGAGTATTCGATTGGTACTGTAATCGAACTAAATTTTAGGCACTTATTATTAGAATAGTTATGAATTATTATATGTTGATAAGAGATTGTTGTTGTAATGTTAGAGATTGTATGTTTGGTAATAGATCTGCATCTAATCACTTAACTATAACTTTGCAATATCAGTTTACTCGTAGTCGCGAATAAATTTGTTTTGGTAGTAGTTCCATATTTCCTAGAAAAGAAAAAACGAAGTTCCAAAAACATCAAAGGTTGGGAAAAGCCTGCATATTCAAGTCCCTACGGGCTGCCTTTCTTTCTGTCACAAATGGTAGCATCAGGTACTTTGATATCTCACGAAAAATTTGATCAAACCTTCTAGGCCCCCACGAGAGACCCGATTCCCAAACGTGCCTACCGCCCATTCTCCACTGCTCTGTAAATATCACAGTAAGGCAATAATCAAAAAGAAGAAAGGCGATGGAATTTGGTTTTTTAGAAAACGCATTTTCAGAATAAAATCCAAAATAGCATAAAAAAGGAACTGAAATCTGAAGTCAAAAAGAAAAACCTGGTTACTAAGGTGATTAGTAAATACAACTGAACAAATCCTACCATACAACGTTCAGTTCTGCAAACAAAAATTAAATTTAAAAGTAATCTGACAACATGTACTACTTTTAATGAAAGAAAAAATAAATGGAACCATTGATAGAGAAATAAATTAATTTATCTTGCAGAAGTAAAGATAGCTACGAAATGTGAATTGATATTTAAGCAAAATATTACACATTATTTACCTTAAAGCCTTAAAAACTGAATAGTTTGAGTCATTTCAGCAGAGGTGCCAGACGATAACTAATGACAATTGTTGTTAATATATCTCAATTTCCATTGCTATGAAAACATTGAATACTCTAAACTCGACCGCGGTTCAAGTGGCCCCTCCGTCTCATCCCGAGGAATGAGATGGCGTCATCGGAGTTTTCTTGCTTTCCCGTGTGTAATGTAAATCGAGCTAATTCCCTTTAGAATAATTAGCCAATTCCCTTTAGAAAGGCTTCCTGGATGTTTTTTTTATCTTAGATATCCTGATTTGGTTGCGTAATCCAAATAATCCAATAAATTCAATACTTTTTGTAAAATACAGTTTATGCATGGAAAGAAGTTTTGATTGAGGATTTCGGTTACTTTAATGCAGTTAATATCTACTGCAATGTATTCCCAAAGCTGAAAAGGAGCAATAAAATTTTGATTGAAACGACAGGAAACAAACACTCTTTTTTTGTAAACAAATGATGCCAACGGACGAAAACTGTTGATTTGTTCATAAGCTTGTAGAGTAATTATGTATTTATCGGAGCATGAAACAAAAAAAAAATCACTAAAGTCGTCAGCGGGATTCAAACTTCGAACCTTCCGTTTCTAGTTAGACGTGCCTTCCAGTTACATTATGAAGGCATGTAGTAAGAAAGGGGAAAATTCCTCATAACCTCGTGCAGCAAATGCTATTCTTTAAGTTTTGACCATGAATATGATGAAAATATTAGAGCGGATCTTTACAATGACTGTTTACTTTTTTTTATGCCTCAAGAATTTTTAGTGTATCCAGACTGCAACAGATGGCGTTACCGCCGTGTGATGTCATATGGTCGTCATGGTAACGAGAATTCGATTTGCTTTTTTTTTTATAGAGTGTGTATAAAAAACGTAATCTGCTTATGGTGATTAATAGTGTAAGAAAATGCTGTCGCATATATTTCAGTGAAAAATATACACGTGCGCAGTCGTGATGTGGACGGCTTACATCATATTAAAAGTGTTAATATATTAAAGTGTTTATTTATTATTAGTGTATACAGTCCATTTTCTCGTCATCAAGTGAAAACAAAACAAACTAATGACGATGCTAATAAGTGTTTCATGCAAACTACGCGCTGAAATGTTTCATAGCCTTTATAGAGATATCGAAAACTATTATTCCACACTCAGCTAGATTAAAAAATAACTAAAAGAAGAAACAAAGGCTCATGTAAATTAAATAAATATGTTATTTATGCTTGAAGTAATTGACAAGACAAAATTCCTGAAAGTTTCTTGGAATAAAATTTGTTTTTCGTGCAAATGAAGCTTCATGAAAATATCGTTTGGATTTGGAACTGATGAACACTTGATGAAGAATCAAAACACAGTTTATTCGCCAGTATTAGACAGAACTGTTCCGAAGACACGTTCACAGTCTACGATACATGAAGATCTACGATAACCACGCTGAATGAATCAGCAACACAACCTGTATATCTGTAAAGAAGGCTTTACAGCAAAGCACTAAAATACAGCTCCCGACTCGGTCAATCGCTCTCAAGCTAACCTCTGAACTCAAGACACTACTACTACACACTGAATTCAAGATACTACTTTCTCCGTGTACAGGCAGGACACATATAGCTTTAACCTACCTTCGAGAACATTCCCGAGGAAAACCCCTAAGAATGCGCTCTAGAATGTTCCCGCTCCGTCTATGGCATATCGTCAAATTTTGTCGCCAAATATCGGCAAATGGACGATTTCGAGCCAAATCTGCGGGAAGCTATCTCACCGCAGCTAGCGATTTCCTAACAATATTACATACAGAAGTTTAAGGGTACAATACACTGATAACATTATTCTTTAGTGATTGAATCAATTTATTTCAAGCAAACAATTAAAAATGTTTTGATACTTTTTATCTCCTCCTCAAAAAAATTTAGAAAGAATTTCTTAAAAAGTGCTGTCTGGTTTTTACTAAGTACTTAAACATTTAGACATTGCAAAAAAAAAAAAATCTTTGAAATTTGAGATTTCAGAAAAATATCAAAAAGCTTAATGTAAACATGCGAGTAAATTATATTTTGAGTTAAAAAATGGTTGTTTTGCTCGAACGGAGATAAATTTCACGTAATGCGAAGTGCAAGGACCCATTGGTTGATAATATGAAGTACCTGAAAGCATTTGAAGAGTTTCTATATTTAATTGCAATTTCATGACCTAACTTTTTCAAATTGAATACTCAGTAAAAGAGCCACCTACATCTAATGAAAATGAAATAATTAAAGATCTGCGCTATCAAAAACTAGAAAAATTTGTAATTAAAATTAAAGTGCAAAAAAAAAGACAATTTATAAAACGTTGCAGTCACTTAAACTGGATAGAAGACAGTTTTACTTGAAAACCTATCACTGTATCTGCATTTAATATTATAAATATTACTGCGTTATAAATGAAATACATGGTTATTAAAAATGATTCATCGGCTCTTTTAAAATCCTGTAATTTCCAAGTTATGAAGCGCACATGTTCTTGACATGACTCTATGATGTTATTGACATTCACGTAAGAAAAGAAAGTGTCTTAAATTTTAAAATTTTTCTTGTGTCACATCGTGTAACAAATGCGAATTCCATTTTAACAAGGATGAGTTGATAGCAGATGCCATTTGTGTTCCAGAATATGCATTGTTTATGTATTTCTACTCCTTTCATAGGAAGCAAGGAAAACTGCCGTGCTCTGGTTGAGCAGAAGGGGAATTCTCTGCTCAACCAGAGCACGGCAGTTGCTCTGGTTGAGCAACTGCCAGAGCTTAACCAGAGCAACTGCCGCAAATTTATTTTTAAATAAATAAATTTCCCTGCCATTTTGCGGGCAAAGGTATTAAAGAGCTTATTTTTTTCTTCGAACTCGCTGTGACGCTTACGTTGTATCTTGATAAGTTCCATGTTTGGTTATTTTCTTAAATGAAAAATAACTCAGGAAGTTACACTGATATGAAGTTTTTTTTGAATTTCCAACAAGAGTGGCGCTCGAACTAAAAAAGGTGTGGTTGATGATTCTCCAGCACTAGGATTTGGCGACTGGATCTCCTAATCTGTAGTCGCCCTTTCAAAGGAGGTATTTAACATAAGGTAATAAGGTATTTAACATAAGGTAAACATAAGGTATTTCTCCCGCCTTCTTACAATGCTTCGTGATGTAGTGAACAGCAAGCTCAGCGCGTATTCGGGAGGTCTGTGGTTCGAGTCCTGGCGAGGGCATTGCTCATATTTCATTTCTCCTGCTTCGAAATAACCTAACGTCTCTACACTTGCATAATCAGTTCATTCCGACCCCAGTAAATTTTTCTAAACGTAGGGAAGTTATATGTTAGGTTAGTGATCTCAACAAACAGAGAACTAAATAGAATGCTTTAAAAATACTATAATTATTTTTATTCACAATATTTACTTTAAAAACAAGAATATAGTCATATGAGATAAGAATAACACTTTAAATTTAAACATGTTTAACAGATGTTGAGTGTGTACGGTTTCGTAATAAATTAAATGAACAATTCCGATAACAGGTTAAATTTATTCTTATCAAAAGAAATATGTCAGAACTCTGGAATTTTCCTCAGAAATATTCGTACGAGTGTTCACATATAATCAGTACTTATACTTCAAACTTCTAAGAACACTAAACACAGCGCAATGTAAAGTGCATCTAAAGAGAAAGCTAATTCGATCTCAAGCTGCACTCGCAAAAATAGCAACAACTGACTGACTGACTAAACAACTGAGAGCAGATGCTCACTCTTGCGCCTTAAATAATTTTCAACCGACCGCAAGCTATTTCTAGTACTTTCTACTTCTCTAAGTTACTGGAAAGCAATACGAGGGTGGAATTACGGTTACAGCTAACATAGTGGTCAATTACATTTATGCAATTTTACTACCTACGGTGATACAGGGACCGGACCAAAATGTCACCAAATGGTCGCCAAATTTGGTGGCTTTTGGCGACTTCTCGAAAGTTTCGGCGAGAAAATAAGTTGCCAAAACCCGTTCTCAGTTTGGCCGAGATTACCTTGATCAAATCATCTAGAAACCCATTTACTCAATGTTAAATGCCCTTTCCCCCTGTATTCTTACTTTTCAGCACAGTGTTCTTTTAAAATTTATCTCGTGTTACATTACACAGAAAAAATACAACAATTTTACTTATAATTCTACTAAAATTGCCTATCTAATTACAAAATTCTTAACACAGACAACATTAGAGCGGGCATTTTTGTTAGAAACCGGTAGGTGCGTATTGTCTTATAGTTACGGTTATGTTTTATAAGACAATAGGGAAACTACGTACTTTAATATGAGCTACGGTATCATTAAGTAAAGTTTGTAATAATTTTCTGCCAAAGTTAAGCTATTAATGCCCCAGAATCCAATGACAGTTTATAATTTAGATTAATAATTCTGTGTATATTGTTTTATTATTATTTTTTTTTAAATTATCGAACATGTTTCCATTGTTGGCTGAAATTCTCTTAGGTATAATAAATTCCGTAGTTTCTCGATTTCTTTTCCTTTCACCTTTAATGCAGTTTAAAAAATAATTCATTTCATAGGTTAAATAAAACTTGCTACTTTTATTTTAAGCATTTAAAGAGATATTTCGTATCACGAAAATTCTCTTTAGCAACTACACCGTAGTAAGTTCTATGCTGGTGGTCTTTCCGTTAATGTTGGTGTATATAAGCGGCTGAGGGCAGTATGCTCTGGAATAGTTCAGGTGAATGGATTGGCAGCATATGGACTTTTGCTGCTTGAATGTGGGAGAACATCCTCCACGAAAGCATCCCTTCTAATACACATAATGTTGCGAGCTTAATTATAATCAATGAAACCTTAGCCCTTAATTCTAATAATAAGTTTATTCACAGCTCTTTTATCAGTTAAACGATGTTTTTCTCGAAGAAAAGCTTATTTGAGATTGAACAGAAATTTATATGTCAGCTAATTCTAATTTAATTATATCAATGGATCGGCATTCAGATAATGCTTTTTTTAACGATCTTGACAATAAATTTAACAATTTTAAAAAATTATTTTAAAATTAACGAGATTTAATGATGCTTCATGTTTTAGCTTCCCCTCGTCAGTTTGCTCAGAGGCTCAGAATATTAAATGTTGCTAATATGACAAGCGTTTCCCTCTAATTTTTATTCACAGCAATGAAGGAGTTTCCCACTTCTAGCCTTCTAGAGACATTAGGTTATTACGAAGCAGGAGACATGAAAAATTAGCAACGCATTCACCGGGAATCGAACCACGGACCTCTCGGTTACGCGTCGAGCATGCAGACCACTACACCACGAAGTCATGCGCGGAAGGTGGGAGAAATACCTTATATACTCCCCCTTTTAAAGGGCGACTGGAGTTTTGGGGACCCAATCGCCAAATCCCGGTGGTGGAGAATCATCATCCACCACCTTTTTAGTTCGGGCGCAAGTGTAGAGACATTAGGGTATTACGAAGCAGGAGACATGAAAAATTAGCAACGCCTTCGCTGGGAATCGAACCACGGACCTCTCGGTTACGCGTCGAGCATGCAGACCACTACACCACGAAGGCATGCGAAGAAGACGGGAGAAATGCCTTATAGCCTAATTTCATGTAATACACACATATATATAAATATAATCTTAAATCAACAATTCATCACATTCATTTGTTTTTCTTTCTTTGCGTGTCAGTCCGTGCGAAACTGCATTTTTAAAAATTTCTTTAACAAGAAGCATATCTTTAAAATATATTTTTAAATAGATAACCTTAGAATCAGCGAAACTAAACTTTTAAAAAATATTCTTGTAATAGCAAAATCAATTAATTATATTAAAACTAGCCAGAAATATTTGCTTTAAATTTTTAACAAAATATTCAAAATTTTAAATCTCCTTATTATTTCTTTAAAACTAAAACCAATTATTTTACTCTTTCGTTATAAACAACAGAATAAATGATCATATTACCTTATGTACTTACATAATAGTCGACAAAGAATGAGACAAACTAATGAGCAATTAGTTTAATCCTCTAACATTATGTCTCTGTCTCTTGTAAATATCTAAAAATAAAAGTATGTGCTCTGTTCCAGCGCAGAATGACTATGTAATAAGACGAAAACCTCGATCCATGAGTCTCGCTCACTAGAGAAATTTATTAAAAAAAATGGAGCAATACTAATAAAGTGGTGCATTTAATTTTCAATCATAGTTGTTTCCAAAAAGTCCGTTGCTAAAATCTTAGCCCCGATTGTTTCACTATCTGTACTGTTTTAGTGGACTTTGGCAAGCTCTTTATGACGAAGGACTGGCTGTAATAGCTAGTTGAAAGTAATGAAAGACAACAGAGAACTACATCTATATGATATTTTCTATGGAAGTTTGGTCTGTATCCCCTTGAGGACCAGCACGCGAAGAACGAAGTGCAGCCATGGGACCGAACCCCCTGAACTGGAACGTCACCACCGGCGCTCGCATTTTCAGCAGTTAAGCCTTCTTTCGCAAAACAATTCATATAAAATCAACATTTTAATATATTGACCTAAATTTTGGTAGTTACGTACTTAACATACTAATTATTAATATGTATTAATATAACGAATGTCGCATTAATAGAAATAAATGAAACATTCGAAATACTAAAATTATAACTATAAGCATGGAAACAAATACTATACACATGAAAATGTTATGTAATACATACTTAGTTATACTTCAGTTGTTGAATTAAAATAGCTTAATTGTAATGATTTATCTTAATTCTGTTATCAGACTTAAAAGTTATTAATTTGTTTTATTTTGTAGTTGATCTTAAATTTCTTTGCCTTGTTCAAAAGTAATTGTTGTCATTTATTTTTTTTTAACAGTTTTGGTTAACACAGAATTTAAGTTGCTTGAGTAATTTTATTTTTTCTTTTTCCTTAAGGTAGTTTGGTTAACTATTTAATTTTTTTTGTTTAGTTAGTATTTATTCTTAACTTGTTTGCTTAATGTTTAATTTCTTGTTAAGTTGACCCTTAAGGTCAATTTTTTTAAAAACACTTTTAAAGTTTTTGCCTTACACAAGTTGGTGTTAAAGTTTTAATTAAGTTTTGTTATCGTACCCCCTTTTCTAGTAAGCTGGAATCCATATTTTCTGACTCTGGTGGGCGTGTTTGGTGTTGTAGAAAACATAAAAGTTGTTCTATGTGATTATTATATTTTAATTGAAGAAATTTTCGTCGGTCCTTTATTAATTTAGTATTTAAAGACAAATCCTTAATTTTTTTAAAAAACTTGTACGTTGCATTTGGGAAATCAAGATTTACGACTTTGTTTTGACGTTCGCTTGCTCTGCCAGACAGTGGTCTGGAAAATATCTTTCGTCAAGTGAGAAATCTGCACCCTGCTGAATCAGCTTGTTTTGTATGCAGCTACTCCATGCCAAGGTTGAGGGGTCGGGGTGATTCGCATTCTTGCAGGCGTTTTCCATGCTAAAATGGGACCCTGGACGAGGCTAGCTCCTGCTGTCAGGTTGATGACCCTGGAGGGTCGGCGATTGTTCGCCAACTTCTGTCTTACCAACCCCCTTGCTTCACCTTTTCAGTGTGGATTCAGCTCCTAGGGTTGCCATGCACTTGGCTGGTTTTGGGCCATCTCGGATCGCCAAACGAGTGATTGGCGCGAAGAAGAAAAAGGGCGTGCAGCGATCTACGAGGAGAGGAGACGTTTGGCCAGACGGGAGAAGGAAAATTATTCTGAAGGTTGTTGACAGACGAGAAAGCAGTCGCTCCGTCCCGAGTACGCTGTCTACGTTAACAGTGAAAAGATGGCTGAAGAATTTGCGGAGAGAAAACCATCTATGGATGGCGACGCAGTAAGGACGAAACCCAGATAGACAAGGGGAGGATGACTTCAAAATTTATCGATAACTAACTTGTTTTTTTTTTCTCTATTCCCACAGATACTTGCAAGGCTTTGAAAAATGTATCCATTCGCCCTCTTGAGGGTTCCTGTTAAATGTCTCACGAGAAAATTGGACCAAAAATTGTGATTTTCTATTAGTATGTAATGTTTTCTCACTTCCGATTGTTACACAGCCGCCATCACCATATATTTGTATATTATTACTAATTCTGTTTACCTTTAATAAATGAAATATTTAATTTAACTTAACTTGTATGTTTTCACTTATAACTTAGAACACTGGACTCAATAAATTTAATTAAAACTTGAACGGGTT
Source organism: Stegodyphus mimosarum (assembly GCA_000611955.2). Taxonomy (NCBI): domain Eukaryota; kingdom Metazoa; phylum Arthropoda; class Arachnida; order Araneae; family Eresidae; genus Stegodyphus; species Stegodyphus mimosarum. The sequence continues at coordinate 190,687 of KK122351.1, forward strand.
ATAAACCAAATTTAAACACAACGCATTGTTAATACTTTTCTGTTGGAGTATTATCTGGTACTATTTACTGTTATTTTTGAACACACAGGTTTTACAGTCTAAATGTTGTTTTATCTTGTCTGTCACACAATTTTACATCCATCCTGTATTTATTATAGTGATATGATTTAAAGTTGTTTATCCATATTCTTGACTTTCATGTGTTATTGAACATTTAAAACTTTAAATTAGAGAAAAACTCCAACAAAAACAAATACTATACACATGAAAGCAAAATTACACACATGAAATGTAAAAGAAAACTAAGCAATAGTTATCTGCAGGTAATTAAATTCCAATTTAATAATTCTGCTGTGCGTCGAATAATTCAAAACGAGAACCGACACATAAGGCAATGACGGCTTTTTTCGCCGAGCATATGCCGAGCAAGTAAGATGCATCGCGTAATTAGGAAAGCTGATATTTTCCCCCTGCTGTAATAATGCTGTAAAGTTACTTTTTAATTAATCAATAAAGTCTATGTTAAGTTTTAAAATAAATCTGAGTCTGAGTTTTTCTATCACGAAAGTTCGGCGATGTCACACCCGCTATAGTCAGCTAGATGCGTGATGCGTTTTCCAAATTCTCCTAAAAAAATTAATTTAGCTGGATACATTTCTCCACATTCTAACTAACAACGAAAAGGCAAAGAATAAAAACGAAATAAAGAAACACGCCGGTATCCTTTTAACTTAAAGAGCTGTGATTTTCAGTTTCTTTACATCAATAAATCTATCAAAACCAGAAGCACAGAATAGAAATTCATGCTCATACATGAAGGTCAAAAGCCGTATGATCTTAACAGATGTGAAAACCGTTACCATTTAGCACCATCTAGTGGCATTTAAAAATTCAAAAAAATCCTTCCAGTTTCAAGTCACGTATACGCGACGCTGAGCTGCTAAGCGGAGAATCGCTGCGTCGCGTATACGCGACGCTGGGCTGGGAAGAGGGGAAT
>KK122351.1:191781-223297 GCA_000611955.2 Stegodyphus mimosarum
ATAGATCCCTACACAAAGTATAAATTACCCTCATAAGACTTCTTTCAGTAAATTTTAATGTTAGATATACTACTGCAAACCTCACTTTTTAAAGCAAATGAAACGCTACTTATTTTTATTATTTTGCTTATAATATAAATGTTTTTTTATATTCTTTGATGTATTCGGAAATTAAGAGTTAAAAATCATATTTATTTAAAATATAAATTTCTGCATTTTTGTAGGTAATTTTATGCCTCTTCTATTTGTTCACCTGAGAAAAATGCCTTACCAGCATCACCCTTATTCCGGCTCTGATACAGCATCAGTCAAACAACTTCAAGAAACGCTGTGAACACTTTGTAAATGAACGTATACATTAAAGATATAAATTTCGCATTTCTCTAATTAAAATACTGTGTTATAGTTATTTATATGTAGTTAAATTAGATTTTTCTGCTGAAGAACAAATTTTTTTATTCGTTTAATGGTAACATTCGGTTGATGTTAGCAAAATAACAGTGGACAAAAACAACTCAAGTAATAGATATCTCTTGAATTACGACCAGCAACTATTTCCTTGGAGGTATCTTAAAAATAATGGTTGTTTGCTTCTACTGACAACATCTTCAAGGCCCACCAGTGGCCTAGGGGTAAAGTCGCTGAATACTGGTAGTTTAGACTTGGGTTCAATTGCAGGCGAGCGAGCTGGCTGCATGGGAGTTTTTGTGGTTTTTCTCATGTGTAACGTTTATATGAACCAGTTTCTCTTAGAAAGTGCTCCACGAAGGATCCCTCCCCTTAGGCAGATAGTCCTATCAGGACTTATTTTTTTTGGTTGATTTTGCAAACATAACGGGAGTCCTGAGTAGGAACAGGGAGCTTACTAAAAGCTGTGTTCGTGCGTGTGGTAGAAGATACAACAAAGATAAGAAGGGTTAGAATTACCCTTTATTTGCTTATCGATTTTACAGACGTTCCCGTACTTCGGGATACAAAGACCAAGCACTTGTGGCCTGAACGTAAAAGAATATAAGATTACTAACTAACTAAAATTTAAATAAGAGCTAACTTTTAATATTTTACACAGATAACTAGCACTGAGACTGGGCTTTTAAATGATTACGTCTGTAGGACGCAAACTGCGGAAAACTACAATACGTCTTTAATTTTCAAGAGGGTTAAACCTCTGGCCTTAAAGGCGGACACTAACTGATGGCAAGCTCGCGTGAAGACTCGTAGCAAGAGGGATCTCTCTACTTTTTTCTACTCTGCTCTTGGCAAAAAGCCATAACTTAAACAAGTACAGTTTGCATAAACATATTCAGGCGTTAATTCTGGCAGGGAGTGGAAAATAAGAGGTGATAGTTAAATGTTTTAAATTAAATAAAAGTTAGTGAACTTAAAATTCTTACAGTCCTAGTGCCGTAATCTCAATAAACCAAACCAACATTTTCAAAGGAACATCAGAATCGCTTTGCTGCTGTGTTGTTAATCGTTATAGAGGAAATGTTACAAAACACATGAAAAGAACAGGAGTACTGGGTTGACATGCAATAAGAGGCGTATACGCTGAACATACTCAGAGTTTTAAGTAAACTTTCAAAACTTTTTACCTCATTTTACATAATACTCCCTTTTGTGCTTAAATCTGCAAAATGTTATGAAATATAGCATTTCGAAACACAGTAAATAATCTCTAACAAACATACATTACTTTACCTTTAATTAACTTTATTATTAAGAATGATGGCATCAGGATAAACCGTAAAATCTAACATCTACTTAATTGCTTCGAATGCAAAGTAAAAATAAGTTGTGATGCGAAGAAGTTACTATTGCTTGCCGTCACAACGTATTATTATGTAAAATCTAATATGTAATACTTGAACGAATTTGAACTCATTCACTTGGAAGAGTTCATGCACTAAATAAAGCTCTTACTAAATTTCACAAATAATAATTTAAATTGCTATTTAAACTATTTACTATCTTCAAATATTTAACACTTTGATCTCACGTCTTGCTACTAACTTACATGACGTTGTTTGTAGAAGCTAGAAAACAAATTTGCTCATTAAACTTTCACAGAGCAATTTAGTATTACCACAACTTCCCATGGGCTGTGGTTTGTTTTCTATTGCATAATTTTGTATAACTTCTGAAGTAGTGATGGGAATCAGAACGAAAAAAGCGACTTAAAAATAACGTGGTAATGAAAACATAAAAACACACTATGTAAAGTAAGGCAGTAATTTTATTGATGTCAGAAAAGCTAAAATTCGTCAGGCTATAGAGAAAATGTAATTAAAATTTGTAAAGAATGCGTGACTTAGGATTTACACTAATAATTCCTCACTTCAGGATTTGGATGGAGCGCAACTAGAATCTAAACAATAATGTTGTTGTGATTTCTCACTCACGTTTTTGATAGAAACATCAGAATAAAACACCAAATCACTCAAGAGGACTTTCGGCTGTCCATGCAGTTTAATTGCACTCAAGTCGAGCAGATATACAAATATCCAAGTCTTCTTCGTAATTCGAACTCGTGCCCCACAATTGTAATGCTAACCAACCAGAGAGGCTAAAATGACGTATTTAGGGCGACAACTTGCAGACGTTTAGGAAATAAATGTTCGATAACTGTTAGGTAAGGATATTTTAAAAAATATTTAAGTATTATAGTTTAACAAAAGCTATGTAAAAATACATTTCTTGCAACTACGCATATAAGTCAATATGTAAACTGGTTTTGAGCGCACACTGGAGTCTTATGATATCCCCATCAACTAAAAAATATATGGAAAACTTTTACTAAAATATACTTTCTAGAAACTTTAAAACGTTTTACGTTAGCGTGATCCTCCCGTTCGAAGACTCCCTTTCGAGACGGTGGCGGTATTGATTTTAGCGCATCTAAACACGAAATCGCTCTGCGATTTATTTAACAGAAATTCTTTTAACGGGTTGCGTGAATTAATTTTCTTTAACGCTCCTCTGTGATGTGGATACGTACTTAGATTTGTTCCCCGAAATTCTCGCTAACATATACACTTACAAACATCGAAGTCCTCTCAGGGATTTGACCCCGGGGCCAATGGTACGGTAGATACCAAACTGTTCAGGTCAGCAAAAGAAGAGTACAAGTTTTTAATACGTTATTACTCGAAAATAAACATTATGTTATGCATTTCTTAATTGGAATTTGCATTCATATATCGATAAAATTCTGTAATGTTTTCAATATACAGATTATACTGGTTATATATAGGTTTTCTTTATTAAATAGCACGCTTCATGAAAAAGGGTCGTTTTGCATCAAAATTGCTTGTCGGCACTGATATGCAACTGCAGCGACATAAGAAATTTCAGGAAATGACTTTCTGCCCTATTGAGGAATCCAGCAAAACAAGGGGAATTCAATCTTCTGGTCTGGATTTGGAATAGAATTATTTTGTAGTGTTTTTTGCGAATTATCTACCAGCATACAAGTTTTTGACATTTGCGAAAAAAAAATCTATTATTCACAAAATATTGGAAAGTTTCTTAAAATTCGAGAAGGTAACCGCGGAATTTTGCAGAGTAATGAAATATTGCACTCTTTTTTAAGTTAACCTACTTAAAATATGTATCTTGTTTCAGTAAAATGTTGATAGACTCATTGGAAATGATAGTACTAACTTTAGAATCTCTTCACGGAAAGAAAAAGCAATACTTGTAACACACTCTGCCACAAAAAAAAAAAAAAATATGCGCTCAGCAGAACTCGAAACGCAATCACGAGACTCAGTAGGAATGTAGTCTGGTAAGAGATATGCAAATGATTAAAATTCCGACTTCAATGAGACAAGGGTGGGCGCGCTATGCACAGATAGGAGAGTTTAGAAGCATGATTGCTTATGCCGTAGGCTTATTCAAAGGAATCTGGCTACTTGGATGGACGGATGGTACGAACAGTTGTCGGACTTTTAGAAGGGGGTATAGTAGGCCCTCAGAGAAGGCCCTCAACCAGGTTGGTCAAACAAGCCTATCAGTCGCCACTTCCGTCGGAGCTACATGGTAGTTGCTCCGTATTGGCGACAGTGGATCATGGAAGGGATAGTTTACCGTCGCGGAAGATCAGGGCATTTCAGGAACACAAATGAGCTCGAGGATAGTGCAATCATAAGAGTGGCCACTTCCGCAATAACAACATTGCTGGCCTCAATTCGACGCCATTTATTACCTTCAGGCATCCTTTGATATCAAGAAAAACCATTCGGAATCGACTGGCCGACACTGGTATATGCTGCCGATACCCATTAAGACGTCTAGCACTGATCGCATATCATAGGCAGTATCAAATGGATTTTTGCCGTACTCGGGCAAGCTGGAGTGTGACTGACTGGAGACATGTGTTCTTCAGGGATGAATTCCGATTCACTCTCAGTGCTGATCACCAAGCAGACGCATGTGGAAGCGGCCAAGCCAGCAGTCCGATCTGGCATTTGCTGTCGAGAGGCATGCTGCGATTATGTACGGTGTTACATTATGGGGAGAGAATTTTTGGAACACACGATCCCCTCTAGTTTTCCGTCAAGGCACTATGATGGCTCGCAGTTACGTGGACGACATTTTAACGCGGTTGTACTTCCTATGCTATCAAGTCGCCCATTTATCAGACATTACCATTTATCAGCAAGACAATGTTCGTCCACATACTCCACGATTCTCCCAATAGTATCCTCAAGGATATGACGTACGTACTCCCGTGGCCTGCCAGGTCACCAGACTTCTCGCGAATAAAGCACATTTAGGACATGCTTGGAAGGCAACTGCAGCCGTCCCGGAATATTGGTGATTTAACTGCCCAGTTACAAAGATTATGGCATGCTCTTTCGTAGTGGGTCATAGGTGTCCTACTTGATCCGATGCCAAATCGTGTTTCGACTTGTATAGCTGCCAGAGGTGGCTATACTATTTACTGATTTGTAACCTTTTTCATTTAATAGTTCTTAATAAAACAATATTCTGTTCTGAATTTGTAATCATTCGTTTATCTCCTCATACACTACATACAAGCTACGTTTCGTGATAGTAGTTAGTTTCCTTCTGGGTGAGTATATTTCTTATGACAGAATGTATTTAATAAATATCTTGTTATCAAAAGTCATTCGAATCGGTCTGCTGTCAAACTGCAATACTGGAACAACAGTTTGTCTCGTGCGTTATCGTAGAAGTGATTTTCAATTCCCAGCTGATACAGCAAGTATTGGTGCTATGAAAAAATCATGCGTACAATTTCTGCATTAAATTCACTCCTACGTAAGTTTGAATATAGCAAATCGAAACACGAGCTTTTGCATTTTGTTCAATTATCACAGAAATTCTGCTTAGTTCTTTTTTACTTGAAACTGAGCTTTTACATTCAGCAAATCGTTTGATGTTGTCATAACTCTTTTCCATGTTTTATTTTGATTTGATGTACAATTTTTAAGTAGTTTAAAATAGTTGTATTTGTTAATTATCAACAAAATACACATAAAAACGTTTTTGTTATTTGGAAAACGTTGTATCAATTTTTTTGCATTACCATTTAATAACCATAAAATATTTATGGAAATAATTTAATCCTAGAATCGCAAATGATCTTGCTATAGTGAAATATTTATTTTGCGACTTCAACAAATCTTCTTTTAAAACATTGTGTCACAAACAAAGAGAATTTTATTTACTACTGCAAGGTAATCCTAAGGGATCTAATTATATTTTTACAAATATTAATATATTTATATTTCATGTTTAATTTTTTCCCTTAAATAATAGCAGTTTCCAAATGGAAATATTAATAATATTTATTAGTTTGAAATATTAATAATATAAATGAAATATTAATAGTCTTTATTAGTCTTAATACTTTATTAGTTTGAAGTCTTTAAACTAGATAAAGCAATATTTATTATTTTCAGAATACTACTTTTATTTTTTTACTGTTAAGTGTAACGCTTTGCAACAAACCTAAAGTGTATTGTAAATATAATAATTATACTTTAAATAAGAGCAAAAACCTAAACGAAAATTGGTATACGTGTGCATAATTCTTGCTACAATTCAGATAAAAACCAAAACATATTTACATTAATGAGCTGTTTATAACTCATTAAATGAAAAACAAATATTGTGCAATCTTAAAATTTACTGAGATTTTGACTAAAGCTTCGAAAATTCGAAAAGAGTAAAAAAGAGTTGATAACTTTTTTGCAAAATTTCCTATATGAGCTAAAAACAAAAAAGCTGAGAATTTAGGAAAGCATTTTGAAATACATTCAAGATCTGTTCAGCCATTTGTCATTATTTCACTTTAGATTTCGATTCTTCCCCTTTTAAATGTATGTCCTTCTAAACCTTTTCTGAGAATATAAGCTTACCTAGGGTAGTTTCCCATACACGATTTAAGTGCTCCCCGCCAGGGTCGATCCGATTGGTCGCTAACATATCGTCGAGCCGAAACAAACCAAATCGATGGTACGACCAGTCACAACAAGGGGGAAAGCGAAGACATTGCCATTAACTGGGCAGGACTCCCGACAGCAGATCGAAGTCCGTAAAAAACCCAAGTCACACAGCATGGGTCACCACTCCGGCGGGAAACAAAATCGAAGAGAAATTCCAGGCGTTCCAAGGGCAGGGCCGAAAGGAAGAATATGGACAGCTCAATATCGAGGCTGGTGCAAGGACAGTACAATATTGGCCACCTCAAGCGATCTTCAACACCGGTCAGACTCGCCGACTCCATCAACGGGGGGAATTTTACAGAGTTTCGAGGAGGTTGTAGAGACATTAAGATTTTTTGAAGCAGAAAATGTGAAAAATGGGCAATGCCCTCGCAGGACTCGAAACTGGACCTCTCGAATACGCGCCGAGCGTGTTACAGTTACATCACGAAGGCATGCAAGAAAGAGGGAGAAAATACCTTATACGGTTAAACCAACTTTTTTATTAAATCAGAAGAAAATATGAACAAAAACTACCATCTCGCGCTCAACAAGATCAGCCAACCACTTATGGCCATATAACTTAAAATAATAGTAAATTGAAATTTCAAGTTAAAACTTAGTAGCCAAAGGCTACACAATTGCTTTAACACGAAGTTGGTTTGTTAATGAAAAATAATAGTAATCTTAAAGTTTATTTTGGGAAGCCAGTTTATTTTGTGATTTCACCATATTACATTCTCTCCCTCCTAGAGGCTAAGTGAGAAGAGGAACAAGATGCAGTCGAATAAATCCAGGTGTGTCTACCATGTTTTAAGTTCTGGTGCCATTGTAAGGAATATTAGGTTTTTATAAGCTAGGAAATGTGAAACAACAAACTCTGTCGTCCTACGTACTTGAAATCTAGACTGCCCTCTGGAAGCATTAATTGCTTACACTACGTTCAAAAGAATGTGATAATTCCTTACAATTTGTTTTTCTTAAATAACTGATGCTTAGAAGCGTTTCAAGTAAATTTAGATTTATCAATGAAGAAAATGAAACCCCAAACCTTTAATTCGTTTTCTCTAATTACGTTTTCCATTATAAAATTTCAGACACCGATCTCATACAGTTTAAGTGAGAGTAATATAAATGATGGTTGATTTGGCATTCAGATTAGCTGTCAATTTTATTATTTGCATCATTACAGATACAAGTAATTTACGAGCCCTCTATTCTGTTATCATTCTGTTTTTTTCTAGTGTCAAAACTTTAAAACGTTTCTAACGTGACTTTGGACCATAAAAGGCTTTGAATACGTTTCTAACGTGGCTTTGGACTCTCAAGCGATTATGAAGCAATCACACGAAAGCTGTGCAGTCATAGGCTTTGCTGCTAAGCAACCAGGCCTTGATGCCAATCAGACACAGAAACTGTTATAAGTATTTTTTAACAACTGTTGAATGTTATACTGGCCTGACTTACTCGTAAGAACCGATCGGTCAGAGTAAGCAAACATGAATTGACATTGAGTAGACAAGTTCGCTGAGTCTTCAGCATATTCATGCATGCGTAACTTTACCTTTTCTGACTGGATGTGGGTTAAAGCCTACTTCACAGGTGTGAAAGAAGTTAATGATTTTAATACCATATGACTATGACATCTGTTACAGTTAAACCATCCTTTGAACTCTTCCTTAGATACTTTATTTATTTCTTTAAAGTATTTCTACATTCTAGAGATAATACATACTTATTATTTTGGATGCAGTTGATTGATTCTGTTCATTTAGTATTCATCCAGAGCTTTACCACCATTTTAAAACTCGCTAAAATGCTCTTTTTTCGTAACATATTTAGGCATACAATATTCAAAACTGACTCTCTCAATCTAGAATACATTTGCTGTAATTATTACTAGTGTTCTAGTTTAATTTTTCCCTTGTTGAGCACTTGGGTAATCCACTTATAATTTGCGTTTTCATAATATATGCAGAAAGATATTAGTTGCTTTAGAGATGCATCTATAAGATTATATTAGCGTCTTGCTCTGACTTGGATTTTCAGATTACCAAACCAGTGGATTGTCTATTACACCTTGTGGTGTAATAGACAATAGGCAGTGTGAAAATGAAATGTCCTAATTCTTTAAAAAGACAAGCGGCTTGCAAATTTCTCCTGGTAACTGAAATTGGTTGAATACGGGTTTCTTGGATGGTTCCCTTCCTGGATTCGCAACCTTCAGATTGTCCGGCTGGTGCATTATTCATTAAACCATGATTGTATGTAGGAAGAAAACCATAATAGATCGCAAATTAGGATTTTATGTATTTAAGCTGAAGATTTTGAATGTTTAAATTAGAGTTTCTGCCAGCGATGTATTGTTATTTACACAGATCTCACCAAGCTCTGCTTATGCTCTTAAGTTGTGTTCCGGTCTTAACGTGTTGAAAGTCAATGCTTGAAAAAAACGTTCTTAAAATTCTGAGCTAGCTTAATTAATCAATTTTATGTGCAATCTTTGATTACGTTATCTATATTTGAATTTAATTGTCTCTTATGTTAATTTAGATACCCACAGGTATTATAAATTTTGTTAGTAGCTTAAGTTGTGCCGATTCTGTTCAATTTAAAACTAAATCTTCTTCAGTATTTGTGAGTTGTATTTGTCACTTCTTCGATATTTTGTATACTTCTTCAGTATTTGTGAGTTTGTAGCTACAATTCACTATCAGTCTAACAGAGTCTGCAGAACTTTAGCTACCAGTTACAACTGTACTGTACCCTGGAGCTGTATACTCAGGTATTATAAATTTGAAAAAAGAAATACTATGCTAGAGGAAATTCTTACGTCAAAGTGATACTTTTCAAGTTCTTACACAGAGTAATTTTCGGTGTAAGAAGTACCTGTATAAAAGAAGGTGATTATGCACTTCAAATAAATATTATTGAAATTATTTAATAGCTCGTGAATAAGTTTGGTCGAACGATGTATCTTCTGTGTGACTAAATTTCCGTACAATTTTTCAGAAATTCGTTTTTTTATTGCTGTTGTGATTATTGAACTTACCTTTTGTTGCGTGCATAAAATGCATGCTTTTATCAATCATTGCAGATCCATTCTGCACCTCAAGTAGGACAGAAATTGAAAGACGTCATTTCTGCAGTGGCGCCAGTACGAGTGCGTACGGAATGACGGAACAATATAAGAACACACACACAAAAAATAAATCATTATTCTCTCGCTATTCAGCTCCATTCAACCACGAAGTCGTTAAGAGTAATTTGTCGGAGCGGAGACTAATAATAATAAAAATATCTTCGAACCAAAAGCCAATTATTTGACTGTAGTTTCCTAATCAAATTTTGTGAAAAGTTTTGCTCTTGAATCACTGTTCTAATGATTCTCTGGACTAGCTTATTTAGATCCCTCAATGAATGCAAAAAAGAAAAACCATATAATCATTCCGATTTAATGAAATAATATCATTAAGAAAGCACTAAATCCTCTTAGTTTGGGTAATTCGGATAAAAATTAATACGATGGAGACCGCTTAAGCCGATAATATCGTTCGGAATCTTCGTCCCGCTTCTTCTTAATTCTTTATTTCGAAAATTTTATTCTACTTTGAAGGCGTATTTAGCGTCTAAATCTATACTTGAAACGCTTGAAAGCCTTGCAAAAGTAGGATAATACCCAATGAATGTTCAGCTAAGGCTCTCAATGCATTTAAAAAGGCCTATTGGGCAATTTGATGCACCCATTAGCAATATCTTTGCTGTTAAATATCTACAGGGTTTAAAAAGGATAGATACGAAGAGGAAAATAACGTAGTTATCTAACGATAAAATATATTTTAAGCTCTGAAATTTTTGTCTCTTTTACTTCTTTTTCAACTGTTCTGATTCAAACCATAAATGTATTCTTGAAAGCTAGTTCCTGTTACACAACCTCCAGATATGATTTTTATATCTATACACGCGACAATTATTTTAATTAACAACTTAGGCACAAAGTTGCATACTGTTCAATCTGCTCTTAGTTTAGGTCACTATAATGCTCTCATGCCGTAAGTTTATGTAGATTTAAATTACGTGTAGTGTTAGGCTCGTAACTGCAACTCTTGCTGCTGTTGAATATCAAGCGGCAGGGTAAAGGTCTCATTTTTAAATGAGGTTATTCCGAAGTGTTGGAAGAATGCTGTTTGTTTTTCCTGGCTAGGTCTCTTCCCAAAGTTCATAATTTTAGTTGTCTGGAAGAAATTTTCTTGCCAGCTTTTTACTTCCTTGTACGAAGTAAAAAAGAAGCATAGTAATAGCGAAAAATTTCGAATATCATATTTTTACGAAAATATCCATTTTGACAGCTATCGAATATGCAATTTAAAGAAGTTTTTGCGTGACATCTGTACGTAAGGACATAATAAAGGACTCTTTTTCCCAAACGAATTATAAAACTGATTTAAAATGGATTCTGCAGAGATTTTTTCGTGGCGTCAATGCGTACGTACGTATATATGTATGTATCTCGCATAACTCGAAAACAAGTAGCCTGAGAACGTCGAAATTTTGTATATAGGACTGCTATAACATGTAGAAATGCACCTCCCTTTTTTGTTGCAGTCGGCAGCACCAAATGTATATATTTATATGTATTTTATATATGTATATATATAAATAGAGAGAGAGAGTGGATATATATATATACCCACTCTGTTACACGGCTCAGCGAGCTCAAAATCGTTGCTCTTATTATGCTGGTAAATTGTGCATTTTTTGCTTTAAAAATCATTGAATTATGTTGCTTTTATTTTCCTGTTAAGGTTTTTATGCTTTTAGTAAATTTGCGTGCAATATTTGCAGAATTATCAACAATTTAAAAATTGTTTAAGTGCGGCTAAGCCTAATTATTTTTATGAAAGCATCCATATTTGTTTACATTTGAAGCTTAGCAGAATAGTGGATTTGTTGCCAATCTAGAGAAACTAAGCTTCGCAATAACAAAGATAACGCCTTCTTTTATTATTGCAAATTAAATCTTGCTTAACCCATTCTGGAATTTATTGGAGGAAATAAGCCTTTCAGATTTACTGTTAATATAGATATTTTGAGTTTTTACATATTTTTGCCTTATCGCGAAGTGAGAACGGAATTAATTGAATGAGAAATACTGAACCGTCTGTGAAAAACTGTTTCTTTTTTGTTTGCTTGGTTAATTTCTTTTATACATCGTTTTAGATTTATTATAGTATTTGAATAGAACATGTGGCAACGATCAGATAATTCTTCAGATGATATAAAGTTTTGTGAATGCTTACTTATAAAATGAATGAGATGTAACGCCGTTAAGTGAACCTAGCGCCAAGCGCCAGAATGTCGCTATCGTAAACAAATATTGTAAAATTTAAGGAGTGCATTTATTCTATTGTAGTTTATGCGCTATCGAGGAAATAGATGTAATTCCATCCAATAAGTGTAAATGAAATGCAAGAAAAAAATGTACTCATTATATTTCGCAAACAAAAAAGGTAAGTTTTTTTAAATGAAGTAAACATTGAAATATTTAATGTGTGTATTACATATTGAATGAGGTAGGCAAGACATACAAGCCAAGGAATCTTTTTTTGCATCACTAAAAATTGTGTGAAAATTTAGATGATCATAGTAGCTTACATTGTTTACATTGTTTTTTTCTTTTCGGTCTATATTTCTATGCAGTATGAGAGTAGAACCAAATTGTTACATTAAATATTTTGTGCTGTTTTGTTAAAACACATATAATCAAACATTTTTATCCATATTTTAATTTTCATCATTATCAATTTCATGAAGAAAATTTCAAATATTTTTTTTCATAAATTGCTTTTGAAATATAGTTGTGAATAATTAATAGAGTTTATGTAGTATTAAATATGTCAGTTTTTGGAATATGAAATATGAATTATTTATTGGAAGAACACTGCATTAAGTAAAACCTCATATAGTGGTTATTTTCTTAGATCACCACCTCTGACGGTGACACATTTGTCAGGAACATAACTAAATAACAGTACTTAAAACCACTGATAGTTTTGTAAGGCTACAAGAAACTGGCATTTTTTGCAGTTGTGAAGTTAATTGTTTAAGGAAAGTTTCACTGCATAATTACTTGATTTAGGTATAGTAATTTTTACACGGGTATGAATTTTGCATAAGTAATTGAAAGGTTTTACAAGACAGTTAAAACCAAAGCTTTTCAAATCATGAGTCTTGTACGGGCATTGTTTTAGCATTACTTTCAAATATAGTTAGAGTAATATTTAAGCATTATTTTCTTTCATTAGTTATACTGCGGAAATGTTCGTTTCGATTTTCTGCATTAAATTTATCTGGCTGTACAGATATTAACGCAAAAACAGATTGTAAACAAATGTAACTGTATGTGCTCTATCTGCTTAATTGCGATGACAGTAATTTTAACTGTGTGTATAAGGCTGTGCAGAAGATTTATTTATATTGATAAATACTGCACCATATGAATTTCATTTGGCAGTCTAAATACATGAAATGCTCAGCATGAAGTGATATTTTTATAGTATATAATCTACGGTCAATAGCAGCAGCTATCTTTTCAGTACTTTAAATTTTACTGTTTAGAAATTTTACAGTTCAAAATAATATTTCTATACAGTATTTAAAGTATTTTTTCTGCTATAGAAATTTAAATAACTGAAACCTAAAACACCGACTTAAATTTATTCCTATAATGCATCGCTTTAATTAAATTCATATTCCTTGGAGATGATATACGAAACGCCTTTTGTAATAATAAATTATTACAGAAAAAAAAAGCAGTTTTACATCGAGAACTACATGTTGTATAAATACCTATTATGTTATAGATTTTATTTATATAAAATCTGTGGAAGATTACACAACACTAAAAGTGAGATACGGAATAAGATATTATACGCTATGAGATATTTTCTCAATTCCCGCACTGTGGATTGAGAATCGGTATTTGTTGAGTCTTGTAAATTTTTTAAAGTTCGTTTTGTTACAATGTAATTTATTGCATTTTGGGTATTATTAAGTTTATTATATTCTCATATTGATGTTTATTTATATTGTGACAGATACGGGTAACGTTCAAAGTACTGTAAAAAGATGGTCGACAGAGTATTTGTATATTATTATCGCTTCACTACATTATATTCTAGGATTTAGCCTTTCCTCCACGCAAAACATCTATGTGTACGTATGTCATAATACACTGGAGTGCAAAAATTAAGGACGAGACGGTTTTTTCAATATAACTTTGTACAAAAGCTTTCCAAATCAACACGTTTAATACCGTAAGATTCCCAATACGTAAGGACATGAGTAATGTAAGCAACACTTACTAAAAGAGAAATCAGAGGGATAAAAGGAAGCTTTATTGAAAACATAGCATGGAGCGCAATGCGACTGAAAGCCGAAACATCCCTGTGATGGGTGTCCAGCAAGAAACATCCCTGTGATGGGTGTCCAGCAAGAAACATCCGGTCTTTAATAGGGGATATGATCTCTCCTGACTGCTAGGCAGGTTTCACATCATATGTGCATGCTGGATATGTGGTTGTTAATGAGCTGTTGAGACACTGCTGCTCGTTCCTCTTGTAGCACCAATCGCAGTTTCGGAATCGTTACTGGCGATAAGCTACGTGCTGCCACGGGTCTCCCTAGTAAGATCCGTACATGCTTGACGGGATTTAGATCCAGAGACCTTGCCGACCAATCCATGTGTTCAATATCTTCACTCTCCAACAGCTCTTCGACAGTAACTGTGCGATGAGGTGGAGCGTTGTCGTCCATGAAGAGGAACTGAGGACCCATAGCCCTTGTGAAAAGACGCATGTAAGGAAGAAGAACCTCGTTACAATAGCAGTCCCAGGTGACGAACCTCCTTGGGAGATATGAAGGTCGGTCCGGCTACCAAGCATTATGTCTGCTCGAACGAGAACTCCGCGACCTCCAAAACAGTCCCTTTTGATGATGTTGAAGGGGTTATTGCGTGTTCCCCGCTCTGTCCAGATGTGTATGTGTCTAGAATCGCAACTCAGACTAAATCTGCTCTCATCTGTAAAGAGTACTCGTCCCCATTCATTGTCTCTCCAATTCCGGTGTTCCCGGCACCACAGAGAACGCCTTCTCCGATGGGCAGGCGTTAGAGGTACACACCGTACAGGGCGTCGTGCAAACAGACCACCACCGTGCAGTCTTCTGGCCACGGTAAAACGCGATATCGGTCGTCCAGTCGCCTGTGTCGTGTGTCTAGCGATTTCTCCCGCTGTCTGCCGCCTGTTTCTTCTGGCCTGTAAGGCAATATACCGGTCATCTGCGGGTGTGGTTCCTCGTGGACGACCACTACTAAACCCCCGGATAGCTGTTCCTGTAGTTTGAAATTGTCTCCAAAGTCGTGAAACGATGCTGTGAGCAATTCCGAACTCTGCAGCCACACTTGTCACACTGCGGCCTTCCTCCAACTTCCCAATGATTCGACCTCGGGTAAAAGCATCCAGATGTCGTCTAACAGATTGATTATTCGCCATTTCTCGCTGAGGCAGCAACTCGGTGTGATTTTAACTGCTATACGGCGTGCAATCTCTTTGCCAGAAATTCTGATCTTACACCGACAACATGCTTTATACTACTCAGACACTCCCCCATTACGTCTACCTGCATATCTGCGCATGTGCTACCGTACATCACCTTACTTAATCTCCTGATTGGTCTTTCTGTCCGCTCTGCCTCTTCGTTCAGCTGATATGCTAATTTTTCGACTTCGTCCTTAATTGTCCACACCAGTGTAACCAGTGTAAGCTGCAGGCTGTTGCTATCAGTGGTAAGCGAGTTTTAAGGAGATAGCAAGTATGCTAAATTTGTGTTAAAGTTCTAATAATCAAGTCCCTTATTCGTTTTGCTTGCTTGTTTATTTAATATTTTTACTTGTAATAGTGTTTCTCTTCCTGAAAATTAGGATTTTGTCTGGTTTTGTTTAAATTTGGTTTAGTGCATTGTAGGTAACTTAACATTTAAGCAAATGCTAGAAAGTACCATCCTTTGGCAATACATTTCTCGTTAGGTGTCAAATTGTTAAACAAGCTGATGTGATTAAATTCCATTGTTTAATTTGTCAATTAAAGAACTGAAATACAGTGTAATACATATATATGCAATGAGATACAGTATTATTTGTATTTATTTATAATCGAATCAATAATATATATATATATATATATTATCAAAGTCATGATTCGTAACTATCAAATAATATCTATATAAATATACTCATATATATCATTCGATGGCTGTGAATCAGAAATGGAGTGTTTTAAATGACGAAAATATTCATATTTTGGCAATGTCAAATATAAGAGTATTAATTTTAGAAATAACGCAATCTAACATTTAGTGCGGTCTTCCGGTTCCAATACTTATGTTTGGGAAAGTTCTATAACCGTTATGAAAAAATAAAATTGTAAGAAGTTTGGCTCCCGGAAGAAAAAATATGACATGGGTATTATTTAATTTGAAGATTTGCAATTTTTGATGTGATTTTTAACTTTTCTTGAGGGATCAGTTATTCAAATTAGAATAATTCAATGAAATAAGTGTAAGTGAAATGCAGCAGAAAATGTGTATAATTTAATAGTCCATACAAAGTAAGCTCATCTGATTTTTTTTATTAGAGTACAGAATGTTTCTATATTCAAGTTTAGGCACAGAAGGATCACTTGTTTTTTTGAAAGCAATTTTATAATGGGAAGTATATATCTCCAACCAACGGCTGCGGAAATAAAGACCAGGTAAGGAAGTTTGTGGACACGTGTATAATTCCAATACAAAACGAATATCGTTCCTCTCTGAAGCACAAAACCAAAAGAAACCGTGTTATGAAGAATGTTTTGAAGGAGGTTTCCATGCGAAAAAAATCTAATAGCGGGGAATGATACTGAAAGTAAGAATAAATTACTTCGTCATGAGGAAATTTTATACAGAAAATATAATAATTAAATACCTCAAAATGTAAACATATGCAGACTATAGACTAAATAAAGAATCAAACGTTTTTATTGATGGATTATTTTAATAAAAATTATCCTATTTCTCCGTCTATTTATCCGCTGTCATTAAATGACATCATGTCTAGCTAGCTCTGCAAGATACCCCCGTTTGTTCTTTGTGAAGGTATAGCTTCTTGCTCATGTTTCTTCTCCAAAACACTTTTAATGCTCTTAGAATGGCGCCTGGGGTAATACGTGGTGGACGATAATTTGTTAACACTTGAATTTGGTCGCCTTTTCTAATACCTTTAGTCGTCCTTTTAGAGTAGAAGTATATATGTAATTTACGCATTCCCCCATGTATGCTATCGCGGTGTAAGTGGTAGCAAGTCAGTCCAGCACAGAAAGATCCGTATATTGAGTTTCTGTGAGGATATATGTCCTTCCTGCTCCGGAAAACCTGGCATCTCCATAAATATAACTTACAGCAGCTATCTCCTAGAATTGACGATGCAGTGCTGAAAGAACTTAATATTATTATTTAAATGCAAAGAACCGTTTCTAATGACTTTAAATGTAGTTTAGTTGTAAAGCAAATCTGAATAACAGGAATGAAAGTAAGAGTTTTTAGATTGGAAGAAATTTTAGCCTAACCTAACCGAATGCAACCGAAACTAGCTCAACTCAGTCTTGCGAGGATTTATAATCCTTTTCTGTTCGCTGTTTCTAACCAAAAAGATGGGATGCATATTCTCGATTACTTGCTCCTGGAAATCCAAAATGCGAAGATGTATCTAATCTGCATCATCCCGTTTCTTTTCAAAGCAAGATTTCTGATTCGATTTCCTTTGTTGACAGCGCCGAATCATCACAGCTCACTGCATAACGGGAAAAAAAGTTAAAGGCAAGCGAAATATAGGAAGCACAAGGAGCGTTCGAGAAGGCTGTTGCGTCATAAATTGCGTTAAACCTGGCACATGTAGAATCCATAGCGAAGTGAGACGGTTACAGGCGAAACTACTCGAGCAGCAACCTTAAGGAGTAGGTAGGAGGAGGTGTATGGGGTAATATCTTCACGCTCGAATACGATACCAAATGATACAAAAGTCTATGGGGTGCTAGAGAAGTAAAAAGAAAATAAATGCAATAGGGAATAAGGAAGTAAAAGAGATCGATTGATTTGAAAGTCGCTTTGCTGTAGGTGGATGCTGAGCTTAGAAATCACTAACTTAACTTCCACGGAGTTTGTGAAAAGGCTTTTTAAAATGGTGCTTAAACATTACCTGACATTGTTATTATTAGATGAAAACTCTTTTAACAAGCTACCATTTCTGGCGCAGTCATGAGAGACTTCAAGAAATAAACCTTGGGAGTCTTGAGAGAATACGGAAAACAGCGCTAAATTTTTTCTCTTCCTTTTAAGATAATGCCTCCATTTCTTAGAATGTTGTAAACTCGAAAAATAAGTTAAAAATAATGTGTTATTTCTTGTGTTGCAGTCATTTCAGCTTTTAGCTGAAGGAATCGTGTTTGGCAATAAATGTATGTCTTTTATCTTTTTGCTCGTTGCTGGAACACGGAAATCTTGTTTGCGTATGGAAATAATAAATTGTTTCATGTTGTGACATTAAATCCTTTAAAGGATTCAACAAGAAACGCAAGTGAATAAAGTTTCCATAGTAAATTAGTAAATTCATTTTTCTTTTACGTTTCTTTAGAGTAGTCGTTTTGCGTTGTGATGCCCGTATTATACGATAAATGAAAGCTACTTAGGCTTATTAACAATTATGAAATAAGTGCCATTTTAAAAACTGTTAACAAAAGAAGCTGTGAAGTTCAACTACTTAAATCTAAAGTTCTAACTCCGAACCCCACGAACACTTAACTAGCGAATAATCGCTTAAGTGTGAACAGAACACTTAGACTTGAGAAGGGTTTAAAACCCTCTATTATTCAAAATATTTACAATCAGCTCCGACTTGGAACTTTACATAAATCAGAACTTTACACTCGGGCTTGAACTTAAATACTAATAATTTGAACTAAAACTAGCTTAACTAAAGCTCTTAAACAATATAGCCGAAGCTACCAGAATCTAACTAGTTGGCCCCTAAGTATTAATTAAATCGGCGAAGCCTAGCAAGGGCCTAAGATATGGCCCGAGCGTAATAATAGCTAAGAGAGATGTAACCAGAAGGCAAACGCGCCCTAGTCAGGAAATCAGACTCTCTCTCCTGAAGTCGGTTAAGTCACGACTTAAATAGTACTCATTCTCATTTGCATTATCTGCGTTTCTGAAATTACATTCTGGCAGGAAATTGTAAGCTGAAATTAGAATAAGATAGGAAAGATACAAAACTTAAAATAACTGTTAATTAGCATAATGTAAACCTTACAAAGCATTATAAAGAAATGCGGGATATTCGAGCAAAGAAAACATAAAAACATAAATAACAGGAATTGAATCATAACTGAGCTTGTCACTATATGCTGAGTAATTCGTGAGAGCATTTCGGTTAATAGTTGGTTATAAAAATGGTTAGGATACAAAAACAGATTTGAAGTTTGATGGAATCAGGTTTATTGGAAAGTTTACATCAAAAAAATATTTTGCAGATCTTCAGAGCTGACCGAAAGCTTAGTGTTGCCAAGAAACAGAATTCTAGTATTAATTTAAAAAGTATGCAAGAGAACCTGGCTTTGAAAATGTACGCATACAATGAAGTTTAGTTTTTTAACTTCTTTTAAAACGAAGTTCTTGAAAAGTATAAGCCACCCAAATCAAACGCTTCCAACAGTCTAATATGAATTTACTACATTCATTGTGCATCAAGAATATACATTGGCTGTTTTTATTATGCTTGGAGCATACTTTGATTCAAAGCTCATAGATTATTTCGACTAGCTTATTTCTAAAGCGCTGGAACCTACGTTACCCGAGACCCTGCTCTCAATTGCATTTCTAGTGTGTGAGAAAGCCGATAATCTTATGAAAAGCGTTTTGAGAACTTTGTTACTTATATAGACGGATAGGACTTGCAGACAAAAGAAACTGTAGATTCAATATATCTTATTACTCGATAAAACGGTTCTTGAGACGCATATCATCACAGGAACAAGCTTCACCACACAGTTTTGGAAGATTAGCACATTTTAAGGTAATAGAGGATACGGAGGAGCAAGCCACGATTTCTTAGTTGGAAGCAAGCAAGTGGAGAAAAGTACAAGAATTCAGCCTGGAGGAGAGTCAAAAAGGTTGTCGTTTCAAATGAAATCTTTAATCTGACTGACCAAAATGTATCTGCAATCTTATACTATGGATAAAGTTTGAAATGACGCAGTTTTGATTCATATAATTATAAATAGTTACTATTCTTAAAAAAGAACGGATAAATTCTCTAATTAAAATAAAGAATATAACGGGCTATTCCCAGTTAAACCAGACGTTTTCTTTACATATTCTTATCTTAGACACACACACACGCATAACTGAAAAGTAACGCTATTTTCAGTAATCTTATAGAGGCTGGGTTACTCATTCGCAATTTACACCACTTATATATTTATTTATTACAAAGTTCTATTGGCCTTACTAAAGTGTTCATTATCTAACTCGTAAATAAGGTACCAAACTCCTAAAGAAGGTAATACAAGAAATGTAACGTAACCTTTTTCTTTCATTCTGTCTTATGTTCTATGATACTTAAATTACTCTGCATTATTCAATTTCTTCTGCATTGTTCTTTTGATTTTGTTATTTATTTGTTTTCTAGTTTTGGTTTACAACATTTTAAAGTATGCTGTTCTAGTCGGAATATAGATTTAGTGGTCGAGTTTTACGAAGTTTTTTCTCTGTATAGAGATACATAAACATCGATAGATAAACGCACATGTACAGGCTGATCATGAAAAACTTCCCCTTTACGTAACCCTTAGCGCTTATACGCTCAACCAGTGCAAATGGAATTTCATATATTGTTACCTGAAGATTGAGATTCTGAAGACTTAAAATAATCAGTTACGATTCCAGTGAAAAAGTTCCGAAATTTTTGAATAGCAACACCCATATTTTTCCTGCAGAAATTGATCAGAGCACTGAAAAACCATAAATGGCTTTAGAACGCTATACGTATACGAAAATTGCTTGCATGAAACATTTGTAAGGAAGAGCATATTATACGGACACAAGAGAGAAGGGAAAAATATTAAAATAACGAATTTTCAACGTGCTTTACTTTCGCACACGACAACGCATTTCATTTTTGTTCATAATGAGTCATCCCTTTATGGCATCTTTCAGTTCTGACAAATCTCGTAGATTTTATGTGTGCGCACCTTAGATTTCAGATAACATCAGAACTACAAATCTATAGAGGTGGAAGATCCAGTGAGGTAAAGGATCTGCAAATTTCCGGAAGATGACTTTATCTCCAAAGGGCTGTTTCAGCACTTGCCGAACACATCTGGCCACGTGTGGAAGAACACCATTGTTGGGTAGTGCCTTTTAGGAAGTACACCACGGAATAAAGTTAACAATTGTGTCTCAAAATTAACTGAAAGACCACATTACGTTGTGAATTTTTGTTTCAACAACCCTACGAACCTTGATGCTAGTAAATATAAAGGTAGATCATGTAATTGAAAATATGTAACTTAAACCTAACAAAAAACACAATAATCAACATTAAATTTTAAGAAAAACCTTAGAATTTATTTTCCAAACAGATCATTTAAGAATAAATCAATATCTATTAAAAAACTTTGGTCGACCCTCCGGAGAGTGAAAAAAAACCAATTCTAATATTAACTGTGAAACATTTTAGTTTTAACAAATTATTGATTTCAAAATAAATAACTTTAAAATTCTGTAACAACTAATTAATCAAAAGCATAACTATTTCATTTCAGTAAATATTTAAAAATTCATAAACAACCTATTTCATTCCATAACAAGTTATATTTTAATTACACTTATTATTGCACAGAAAAATGAATTCTACTACTTAGATTAATCAATAAATTTTTTATCCTAATTTTATTAAATGAGTTGCAACTGAGACCACTCTTTTCAGGTAAGTTAAGAGTATTAAAATAACTTGAAGAAATCTATTACAGATTCCAATTACTTCAACTCAGCAAGGAAAGTATGTTCAACAACAACAACAACAAAAAAGAAAGAATTAAATTCTTCAACATTTCAATTCCTTAAAACAGAAGAAAATCATTCTAAAATTGAGTTGGTAAACATTTATATTTTTAAATAGGGGAAAACCCCTTTTCAATACTCTAACCTATTTTGTAGTTAATTATGAAATAGTAAAAAAATTAGTAGCCTATTTCCTTACGAAAAGTTCCGAACAGATCAAGTAAGAGAGCATTAAAAATTTTATCCGAGACATCCGGAATGCCAGTCCCTTTTCTGGAAAAATGAAGCCTCCGATATTGGAAAACTGTCTTGGAAAACTGTGCTGGAACCGCAGTTGCGTCTTCGAGAGAAGGACTGTGGGTTCTGATTCCAGCTTTTGAAAACTTTTAATATGACAGGCTTTTGAGAACCCAGTGAGATTTGCTGTCTTCGAAATTGAGGCATCTACTGAACGGCGCCTACAATAAGCAATTTTTCAAATGGTAAAAGATCTATCTTTTTTACATTTTACTTCACTTATCGTGAAACGCACTCTTAGGCCAAACTTATACTAGCATTCTAATCACGTGTAACCCACGTCATAAAAAAATTGCAGACTTCATCCCTAGCGTACGTTCAAATGAAAATCCCAAAGGTTTCTAATTCTAGCGTGTGTATAACGTCGTGTCACAAAAGTTCTTGCTCAGCCTTTAACTTCGAAAAAATTGGTCATTTTGAAAAAAAAATGTATAATATGAAAAATAAATTTTTTACACATTTCTCCAGACCTTACAATTGAAAAGGTTTGACAAAAAGTAAAAAGAAAAATGTTTGAATTTTTTCCTACAAATATCGAGAGATACTTAATTTCAAAATTCATTTTCGATATTTGACGCTGTTTTGAATTTGCTATGAGGAGTCGATTAATAAATAAATCAGAATTATTCGAAGTTAATTTTTACATCTTAGATACCATTGAACGGTATTTTTCGTGATATTCTAGCGTCTGTACTTACGATTTAGTTATATTGATATGGTTAAAGAATTTTCAAGCAAGTAAGTTATAAGTTTTCAAATTTTAAAAATAAATTTTCCGTCTTTTCATGAAATTTATTACTTTAGAAGCATAATCTGGTAATTATAAAGAATTCATTAAAAAAGGATCCTGTTCGTTTATAATTAGCCATTCAGAGGAGGTTATGAGATTAAACAATTCTCCTTAAATACGCGCTATATTTGTCCACTGCAAATTTTTATTTCAAACTATGTTCGTTAGCGCCTACTACGATGCGTAACCAAAATACGAGCTGAGCTCATTAATGGCTAATAAAAGGTTAATGTAAATAATATTACGAGTTGGTTGTGTGCCAAATTTATAATTGGAAGTATATATCCACCATCAACGGTTGCGAATAAAGGCTGATAAGGACTTCTATATATATAGGTCTTTACTAGCCTTTGTATATATTCCAGCCTTCGTATATATCCATAAACGATGTATATATCTATAACATAAATTGGTTTGGCCATGTATCTTCAGTCATCGGTAACGACGATATTGCAACTTTGCAAGGCCTACGATATTTATGTTTCATATTCAATTAGATAGCTCAGCGATGTAAGAAAGCATGTTACCTCTTGCAATATGTTTATCCATAGAATTTAATATACAAACACAGCGATTTTAAAGAAATGTGTTGCTACTGCCCTAATTAAAATACTTTTTATCTTCCACAGTGCAGTGTTTTTATCTTCCTCACAGCAAAGAGTAAGATATTTTTCTATCAAATTTAATCTGCTATTAAGCGGTTTAAGAGCAATAAACGTAGACACATTTCAATTTCTACGCCATTGTGGCTTTCCCGCTATCAGTTCTCACTAAAACTGTTATATGGCATGGTGTTCACTAACGCTTTAGAACAGCGTAGAACATTTAAATTATAATTTAAGTGCGCTCTTTGTTAGTCTTTTGTGAATAATTCGGAAACGGTGAGGAAACCGGACAGAATGAATGGTGATTTACCGAAGTTTATTTCCGAAAACGATATAACCAAAGACAAAGCAAGTTCCAGCTTTTATTCAAACCAATACATGACGCCATGTTAGTCGTGCACTATTTTGTAATCTTTATCGAGCTTGGAAAAATTTTGCACAGTTTATCGTTAACCAGAAGAAGAGGAAAATACTGTCTATCTGATATTCTGAAAAAATTACCCACATACCTCTAAATGAAGCCACTTCACTCTCCATTAGCGGCAATACATGAAGCAACACGTCTAGTTAAGAGAGTCAATGAGACTACGGTTGGTGTCCTGAGAATGGCTCTCCATTCCCTGTCAACGATTTGCCACAGTTCGTCTTCTGAACGCAGCAATGAAAGGGTCTGCAAATGGCGTCCAATCACATCCCAAATGTATTCGATTGGAGAGAAATCAGGAGAGAACGGTGGCCAGGGAAACATTTGTACACCTTGCAGAATACTTTGGGTGATGCAAGTAGTGTGTCGTCGGGCGTTGTCCTGCTGATACAGTGCATTGGGTACTCCCTGAAGGTAGGGGAGTGTCATCGGCCGCAGCACATCAGCCACGTATCGTTAGGCCGTCATAATGTCCTTAATAAGAACTAGAAGTAACCTGAAATCGTATGAAATTGTGCCCAAATCCACTATGCCGCGTCGTCGCGCGGTGGAGCGTTCCACAATTGCTGCCGGATTGGACCTCTCTCAATATCGACGTCACACTCGTACGCGGCGACCAGAAGCGGGACTCATCTGATAACACGACCCTGTTCCATGTCTTCTACATTGCTCGAGCCCGTCATCATTGCAGACGTTGGCGTTTGTGATGTGGGGTCAATGCCAGTCTTCTTAACGGACGAGTCTAGGCTACTAGCCACCAATCTGTGGTAAATGGTGCTGGTTGATATGGGAACATCCAGGCTGTCTTGAATATGTTGCAGATTGGATGTAGAAGTGGCTTGCGGGTGCTCCACCACTTGTCAGCTGATGCTTCGATCCACGCGTGTTGAGGCCACTTTAGCTGCATCGGCATCCCTCGAACTTACCACATTTCCTTGTTCCAGTCATCGTCGCCACAGCCGGCGCACTGTGGACGCGTCCAGGTGTGTGTCAGTTGAGATTTTCCGTATGGACTAACCTGCCCTTCTGAATCCGATCATCATGACCCTCGTAAAATAGCCCGACTGTTAGAACTACGTTTATTGACGACGCCCTGGTATTCTTTACTTTTACACGCGTCTTCTGATATAAAAACAAATTTTCTACGATGATTTCCCTAGCGAAATAACGGCACGAAAACATTTTGCAGTTTCCTTCTCTTATATATTTTTCAATATGCGCTGGAGAACTGCACATTTCACATCATTCGTATAATTCGGCGACGTGCGTCTACTCTGAAATTTGCATAACTTGTGGGCCACGCCTTCTTAGTGTTGCATTTTCAATGTAGGCTTGTGTAAGTGAATAAATGAAAAGCAAAAAAGCAGTTCAAATCTTAACCCAATTGCCCGCTGAAAGCAGTAGCAAATAGTGGCTATAACGCCAAATACATTAAAATAAATAATACGTTTGCCTACATAACACAAGACATCCTCAGGATATCCCATTTATGTCTCAATGTCCCAGGAAACAGGATATCCTGAGGATGTTGATTCTCAGATATCCTGAGGACTTTTTAAGTCAACATCCTGAGGATGTCCTGTTGAAGTTGCAATGTCCCGGGATATATGAAGATCTCCTGAGGATGTTGATTTTCAGATATCCGGAGGACTTCGTAAATCAACATATTAAGGATGTCCTGTTCAAGTCGCAATGTATCGGGATATATGAAGATCTCATGAGGATGTTGTTTCTCAGATATCTTCAGGACTTTATCGTTTATCATCCTGAGGATGCACATATTGAACACACCTGTGGACTTCTATATTACTGAAGACTTCTGTCTTCAAGCAGATTGAGGATATTTATTCTCTCTGTTATTATTATATAGTACCAGAATTAGCCTTTCTATTTTTTTATTAATTTTAATCAATCTTTTCCTGATACTTTTGTTAATTTATGACTGTATGTAATCTGGAAAGGGCTTTCAATGAATTAGCTATTCCTAAAATATTTCCTGCATTTATAAATAAAATACGCGTAAACATTTGTATTCATATAAGATCACTTTCGTCTACTATAAATTATTAAAATCATAGAACTTGTTGCTAATCATCAAACTTTAACTGATTATCTATGTGTCCACATATGAATTAAAATTTCACTAACAGCGCAGACAGAAAATTTTCTAAAGTATCTAGAAAATAAAATTTATTTTACAACTAATTCGTATGTTTAATACTCGTACTTTTTTTCGTTAAAAGCATTAAAAGTGCTCAATTTTTTTTAAAATTTCAAATATATTTAAAAAAATATGTTCCTTCAATCCTTGTCAAGGGGCTAGTCAAGCGCTCTGATGGTATCTTCCCTAGCGGCTAGAAAGAGTTGAAAGAGAGCCGGAAGGGTTATTCATTAAAGTCATTGAAAATACTGCACTTTTTTGTAAATACTGTACTGTATTTTAATACAATACTGTACTTGTACTGATATCTGAAAATATTAAAATAAAGTAACCTTGTACCAGAAACAAATCAAATTATAAGAATCAAATTCTTACTCTATGGATATTTCGCATATAAAAATTTAATTGTTATACTTATTTTTGTCTTGTATAAGTTGGCTGTAAGTAAAACTCGAAATATTTAAAAATTTTTGTTGTTGTTTCACAGTGCACTAGTAATCAGAGTACTTCCTTACAAATTATATGCACGTTTTTACGGCCGTTTTGAGTTCCATATTGAAAATGTGTTTAAGAATAAATTCTAATTGCTGCATAATATATTTTGTAAACATTATTTTAGATATTTTGCTAAAATATCTCTGACAATGCTACATGACTCCTCATAATTTAACAATAATTACTGTTTTATTAATTTATATGTAACATCCAGAAAATACGGTAAACACTCTTCTTCAAGGTAAATATGACAAAGTTAAATGTTCTTATAAAAGCTCAAAATTACTTAACGGATTAAATAGATGTTCAAACTTTAAATTAAAAAAAATTAATTAAACGCATTCTTTAAATTCGGCAGTTTTATTACTTTATTTTATGCTATAAATAGCAATTGAAGTTGAAAATCTGAAATCTTTGTTTTTATTATTATCATTGTTCGTAAAACTGCCCCTTTTCTTTGCTTTTGAGAAACTAAGCTCTGGTCAGAATGTAACACATCTGAGCACTTTTTCTGTAGCCGATGCCCGAAGCAGATTTCTCTTTTGTTAACGTTTTTGGACAGATTTCCTTTCTTTGTACCCCCACAAGGGAAACATCCCTTGTAGAGAACAAAGAACGCAAAAACGGAAACCTCACTGAAATTTGAATTCACTTTCGACGGGAGAATGTTCCGAGCAATGTTAATTGCTCCGTAATTGTGATATCCTTGAAGTACTGCAAAAAGTGGAAAAGTACACGTATTTACTTTTTGACTTCTAGAATTCAGCTATTTTGCTGAAACTTAAATGTTAATTGCCATCGTTCCAAATTCTGTTCCAGTTGGGAGCTGACTTTATTAGGACTGAGTGTTCTGTGCATGCTCTTTGCAAACATGGTGAAATACCTACAAGGGTTCTTCTTCTCAAGTCTCAAGTCCTGAGCTGGAACAGTGAGCTGATAAAATGTTGGCTTTGTTCTGATGTAGGTACTGTGCTGGAAAATGACTGCACTTGAAAGGGATTTAAAAATCCTCTTTTATTAAATCACTATTATTTTCACACTTCCCAACTCGGGAGAGATACAGAAAGTAAAAGACCGCACTTGGGCCTAACTTAACAATCAAATAAATTTAAACTAAATCTAAAATAGAATTTAAATTAAACTTTGCTCGCAGAGCGAATCGCGGAGTTTGGCCTCTCACTAAAAGGGTGCGTAGCAAGATAAACTAATACTAGCGCACTTCAATTTGTTTCAATATGCAATCACGTAGTAAGCACTATGGCTTATAAATTTTAACTGCTAGCTGGTCAGGCGAACGTTGAGCAGAGTCACCGTGATCTGAGACTAAAGCTCTCTCACCCTGAGAGGTTTCTACCTCTGGTTTTAATAGTACTTCGCTGTACTTCAAATTAGCATAAGCTGAAAACGCGCGCTTCTTCTGACGGGAAGTTGAAACAGAGAGGAGATAGAAAGATTTAAATTAAAATAAAACTTGGTTAGTTTAACTAAAACCTTACAACTTCACAAGCAAATATTAAAATAATGTAACCTTGCATCAGAAACAAATGAAATTACAAGAATTAAAACCTTACTCTATGGCTAGTCCATATATAAAAATTTAATTGTTACAGAACAATTTTCTTTGATAGAGTGTGAAAAGTAAATTTCAAAATTTTTCCTTTATTCTACGAAAATGATCAGAACTAAAAAAAATATCTCCTATATCTAAAAAGTTTATAGGAGAATAAATCAACATATATTATCGGATTCAGCCGAAGATGAAGTAGCATTTAATCATGTAAAAATGCCTGTGCCGAAGTTTCGTAGTAATTCTTTTCAGTTTCAGTTCAGACTATTATTCGAAGTATGAAACTCATATAACTTTCACTTAGACTTATAACTCTTGCTTTGAAGTTGGTAAAACAGGTACTGAATCTATTTCATTTGAACAGAAAAGGGGAATGAAATATATTTGATAAAATGTTTCAAATCACATTACATGTGAGAACTCGTTTCTGGAATTAATGGAATGGAGCTTAAAATTCCAAATCAATCAGAATGTTTTGAGTGCATTATTAAAAATTCTGAAGAATTATAAATGTTTAACAATTTACCAAGTGATGCTCGTATACGCGTGGGCACTTCTAAAAATTCTTTTACAAAAAGAATAGAGAATGGAAACTATGTATAGTTCATCTTAGAATATCAAATTAAAAAAATGCATATTCTTCAAATTTTGCCTCAGTTATCTTGTATAGAAATAGCAATAAATATTGATGGTTTATTCAGTTTCAAATCAAATAATAATTCACTCTGCCCGATTTGGTGAATATTATTTCTACTAGAAAGGTATTTATCGTGGGTGCATATTATGGAAGTTCAAAGCCAAAAGCAAATGAACTTTTAAAAGAATTTGCGGACGAAACTGTGAAGTTATCTAATGGAGGTATTAACTTCGGTAGCGAAAATAAAATAAACTTTTCTGTGAAATATATTAAATGTGACGCGACAGCAAAATCATATATTTGTGTACTGAAGGTCATACTGGATATTCAAGTTGTTCGAAGTGCAATATTGTTGGCAAGTAAGTTAACCAACGGGATATGTTTTCCAGGATCTGTTGGTGAACTACGTCAAAATACCGATTTTTTTTATATCTCAAGAAAAACTGACTGATGATGATTACCACAACGATTATCCCATTTTAAGAAATAATCCAAGTATAGAATTAATAAATATTCCGTTAGACTTCATACGCCTTGCGTGCTTAGGGGAAAAAAGTAGTACGGAAAATGATTGCTATTTGGATAGGCGGAGGCAGTTTACAAGTATGATTATCACATAAAAATGTTGAATTAATTTTAAAATTTGACCAGTTTAAAGCCTTATGTACCAATTGAATTTACAAGAAAACCAAGGACCTTAAAAGAATCGAAATATTGGAAAGCTACAGAATACCGTCAATTTTTACTGTACATTGGCCCATTTTAAACAAAAAGCTATGTGATAATTTTTTACTACTTCATATTTCGATTAGACTCTTATGCGAAATACAAAATCAGACAGAAATTCATGAATACCCACAGTTTCTATTAAATCTCTTCGTATTAAGTTTTGGACTTTGTTATTGAAAACAGTATAATAATGTTCTCATAATGTTCACGGCCTACTATATATTTGTGAAGATATAAAAATTAGTGAGCCGTTAGATAATTTCAGTGCATTTAAATTTGAAAACTATATGTTTTCTATAAAAATTTGATTAGAAAATCTTCTGCTCCATTACAGCAAATAGCTAGAGAAAATTTACACACATCTGCCGCAGTACTTAAAGGTTATTAAATGCTTGATTTTGTTATTGAATTTTGAATGCAAATTAACTGACGTCAGCACTGATTTTGTAGAATAATTTAATTATGTATATATTTAAGAATTTAGTTTCGGGCTATTGAATGGTTAAAAATGGTTTTTGATATTTTAAAGCAAAGTTTTCTCTTATAATATTTTGTATTAATAATTCATTTTAAGTCCCTTGCTCAGTTTTATATATATTTTCAAATTATTAAATAAATTGAAATTCAATTTAAAGAAAAATAAGTTGTATAAATATTCTCAACATTTCTTATTTTTCCATAGTAACCACAGAAGAAGGACACTGAGACTATCTGTGGAAAATAAATAGGTTTTAGGTCATCACAACACCTTCTCATACTTTCACTGGAATGCAAGGAAGATTTGTGGGGATATGCTGGGATGTGACATTAAGCAGTTGGGAGTATGCATTTAAGAGGTTAAAGGGATACTCTGAGATATAATAACTAATATTTCAAATTCTGATAACATCCCATATGCTGTCGATTGGACCTAGATAGGATGTTCTAAGGATATACGGGATGTGACATTAAGCGCTCGGGAGGATGCGTTTAGAAAGAAACTGGGATATTATGGAATGTCCTGAGGATGTAGTAAGTAGGACTTTAAATCCTAATAACATCCCGTACGCTGTCGGTGGGACCTAGAAAGGATGTTCTGAGGATATAATGGGATATGTTTAGGAGGTTAGTTTGATATCCTGAAAATGTAGCAAGTAGGATTTGAAGTCCTAAGAACATCCCATACGCTGTCGGTGGGACTTAGGTAGGATGTCCTGAGGAAATACTTGGATGTGACATTAAGCGCTCAGAAGGATGTCTTTAGGAGGTTCGGAGGATATTCCGGGATGTCCTCAGGATGTGCGCATATCCCGTGAGCAACAGCCTCAGGATATTCCGAGGATATTTTTGTGCTATGTGTGTAAATTCCATGCCATATTCATTGATTATTCCGAAATGAATATGGCATGGGTTTTCAACATATTATTTACTTTAATTTATACCCAACTTACAGATTTGTTAGTTTTTTTCCTTGTAAAAATAATTTTTATTTAAATGATTTCTATAATGATCCTTTTTAACAAAAACGACTGCCGGTAGTCTAAACAGCCGTCTAAAACACGAGAGTGTCTACATCTTCTAAATCCTTAAAGCAATATTGTTCACTACCTGATCTATTCTAGCCAGTGTTTAAGCGTCGCTGTTAGCCAGTATATTAGCCTCGTTGTTAACCAGCATAGTCCTCTTAATACATTTCGTCTCCGTCTTGTAGAAAAAAGTTAAACAAAAATGTCTAAAGTCGAGGAAATATTTTGCAGCAATGCCTAGACCACCTTGTCGCCCAAATTTACTTCCCAATTAGCTAAGTAAATTGTTCACATGTTCCAGATGATTTCTGCAGATGTCCCAAAGCCTATGAAAACTTTAATAGCACTACACTGCTTTTTTTCTACGGCATGTCCTCTTTCCACTAAAGCTACAGATGTTGTTAAATAATTTCTGCTAGTCAAGGGATTAAAGAAAAGTTTAATGGGGTAATGACAGGCCCCGCTTTCCTCAGGAAAGTGTTCTAGTCTGCTGAGTTAGACGGATTGTTAAGCAGCCGGACAAAATTCCAGCGATCAGATCTGACCTCACCATGAATACTAACGTCACGAAATGACTAGATGCGTCTTCAGAATTTCACTACCTCTGTAATATAATGAGTCCCTTGATCAATAACATTAGTTTCGGAGTAAAAAGCGAATAATCAACAGTTCTAATAATTTACTGCAAGAAAGTTAAT
>KK122351.1:223339-263254 GCA_000611955.2 Stegodyphus mimosarum
AGAAAATTAAAAATCTGGGCGTTATGCGTTGCTTTTAGGATTTCCAAAGAATGTCTGGTTCTGTTTCGGAAAGAAATTAAATCACTGAAAGGAAATGAATTAAAGACTGGATTAAAAAAGAAAGTTTAATAACTCTTCAAACGTATTTCTCCAGATTCAATTTTCTAAACTTTCTCTTTTGAAATCTGTAAAAATTTCCAATGCAGTCGATATAATTACAAAATAAATACAACAGTCTTTCGGCTTCTTTTCATTTTCCTATCCATTATTTTTAAAAGATAAAAGACTGTATCGGAATAATTAGAAATATTTTTTCTGTGAAGCTAATTGCAAAAATTGCATTTTCAGCCAATATCACCGTCGGAAAAAAAAGGATTATCTATCTTCATATTCCACTTAAAATTAATACAGATTTTCATTCATCCTACTATTTCATTTTTAATTCCAATTTTATTTCTTTACTTGAAATTAAAAATTCATTTGTCATTGATTAACCAGTCGAAAACTGAGAATTTATAGTACATTTGCTAGACGTTCTGATTTCTCTAGTTTTCCATATATTTCTACAAGTTCAATGTATGAATTCCAACTAAGTTAATTGTTTCAGCGGCGTTATTTAAAACTTTTTAATGAATGTTTATGATACATTTTCAGCTTGAAATTCATGAACATGAATACACGTATGACCTGCTTTACTAAATTTCTCTTTTAAACGACTTCATTTCAGACATAAATTAGGGCCTTTCTTCGTAAAAGAAAGTAACACGAAGAGAATTTCCTGAGGAGGATGTCACTTTTATGACAGCAACAGCAATAATAATTTATTCAGCATTTGTTTATTGCAATGATTACAGAACAATATAGTATCAATCGCGGAGTTCGCCTCGTTTAGGTCGGGAATTACTCTAACGAATAAACAAAAAAGTCAACCATTTCCTCGCGAGGATTCCAATCATCCACACTGTCAGCTGGAAGTATTGACCGCTAACAGCACAAAAGCATGTTTGATAAAATGTGATGAACCCTTACAATGTTTGAAATAATCGCAGGGCTAAAGTCAGGAAAGCTTAAGCTTTTAGTAAAGCTTTTAGAGAGTAATGCTAAACATTGCAAAAGCTAAGAAAATTAAATGTTTTTTATTGTAATATTTTGCTCATAACTTACGAGTATGGGAAACTAAAAAAGTAAAATTTAAGCGGTATCTTTCTAAAAACTTTATAGAATAGGAAACAATAGTACACTGTTGTAGTACACACTAAAATAGTACTTCGGATGTTGCTTAAATTACTGTCTAGCATATCTTGTTAACGTGATTTGTATATATTGGTTAAACTAAAAGAGCATTTAAATATCGTGTCAAAGAACATGGATCCTATGTTTGAAAAGAAGAAACAGACAAATCTTCTCTAGGTAATTATAGCCGGTCACTTTGCCATGATTTTGACTTAAGTTTTCATAAAATTATTCAGAAAAATTCTTCGGTTGGGAATTTAGACTTTCCTGAAGGATTTCACATCCATAAAGAACTATTTTCCTGCCCTATGGCATCACGCCTAATGCATTTTCCCCAACTCTTTCAAAATTTAATATCTTACTTTTTTGCTCCTTCATTGTTGTTTCATTGTTGTTTTCTCCTTCATTGTTGTTTGCTTCTGAGGAAGAGGGTCTTATATTTGATCTCCTTCAAAACCGATCAAGTTTTATTCAAAAATCTACGCCAGTTTTTAGCCAGTTTTAAAATTTACTTTGGTGCGTTGGTCTTCCATTAATTTGCAGTAATCTAATGGTTTACATTAACGAATGTTAGCAGTTGAGAAGATTAAACCTTTTAATAGCAGCTTTCAGTTTTTTTTTAAAAAAAACGATTGACTGTGCATGAATTTCAGAGGAAACTTCCTAAGGTAATACAAATGTGATTCAGTTTTTTGCACAAAGCCTAATAAGAAACGGAAAAGGAAAAATCCAAAATGAAACCTAGATGACTAATTTAAAATAAAAATAAAACTTTACTTGTGAAGTAAAATCGAGTACTGATTTACTGCCTTAAGCCTCATAGCTAAATATTAAGCTAAAATAAAAAGAGAAAAATTTGATTAAAATGAAAAATGATTTAGAATTAATTTTTACAAGCATAAAAAATTGAAATAAAAGGAAAAAAATTGATGCATATCTTCTAGACTTGGATTCAGATTAAGACGCCATTTAAAATGAAACTGATTGGATCAAGAATGACCAGAATAGTTGAAAGCTTGTGGGAATTTATCTATTTATTTTTAACTAACAGTTAATTTGATGTTGTTAATTATTTAACTAATAGTTTATTCTCTGACACTCTTTTTTCATCTACACATTTCATGCCAGAATGTAAATGAGATAGCGAGCGTTTATTCAGATTGAAGGAGAAAGAAGTATAATTTCAGCGAAGGATTTGGCAGTTGTTTTTAGAGCATGTTCTGCCTCCATGAGGCCACGTCGTTACCTTGACTCAATAACGATTTGATTCTGTGGCGTTGAGTGCTTCTAGCCATTAGTCTTGTCTCGCCGGTTTTCCACAAATCAGAGCTATGTGCTACTGTCCCTGTGAGCCGTTAGACTAATCTGTTACATTTGATTTAGTTCAGCATTACATATTTAAGTGTTGGCTTGTGTAAACCCAAGTTGGGTCATTGTTACTTCTTTGTGTTCAAATAAAAGAGTCTCATGCATCTTTCTTCTGAATTTTGTTTTTGTAATAACAAACGTGAAGATAATTCTTCTGTTATCTTTTAAGGTCGGTAGTGCATGCTTTTTAAGAATACCAAACTGTATAAGCTGAAGAAAACCAACTTTCACTGCTTCAGAATGATTCAACCACAAGATCGATGAGAAGAACATATGGTTTCACACCTACAGCAAGAATTTGATGGAAATTGAAATGTCTTTCGAGAACGTATGTGCTTTAGCGATTCATGATAAAAAGATGTAAAGGGGACAGGAAACTGTGTGACGTTACAAGAAATTCTTATACACGTTTTTTACTTGCGGTTGTTCTTTCACGTAAATATTTGAAAACGGGTTGCCAGAATTTTCTGTGAAAGACTTTTATGACACTTATATGCTTTTCTGTTAGCTTTCATAGCAGACAGTCTTGCGAAAGAACGTCTTGTCAACTGTTTCGAAATTCTTAGACTCAGCTTTTTACTATAAAATGGTTGACTGAAGGAGTATATCAAAAACTTTGATACTTTGAAATTCCTGTTCACTGATCACACAGTTCAAAAAGTAATAAAAATTTCAATGTTATTCAAGGTTATCAACGAAGCTTTGAACCTGGCACTATAATATCCTCAGCTAATATATTCTAAAAGATAAACTGCGGTTGCACGAAGCTGTGGGTAATGTAAGTATAGTTCATACCTGATGTCAGCATGACATACGTAATTATGGTAAAGTACAATCGTTAAATTCTACGATTGTCAGTATAAAATAAAATAGCAGTTAAATGTATGGTATGGTAAAATAGACTCTTACAATGAAATTTTGCTTATTTCTCCCGAACTGCCTCGACCTTATTATAAGCAGTGCTCAGACTTAGCTCAGTGTAGCTTAATCCTCCATAGATGTATACGTTATAGCTGTAGTGTCCTACCGGCTTAAGGGGTACTTAAATCTCTGCGATGACAAAAGAGCAAGAGATGTTTTATGCATGAAAAATAACAATTTTATGAAGATATTTGATTTTACTGTATGATTTTGTGTTTCCAAATAATAAGGAAAATTAATAAAAACTTACAAAAAGATGAATAAAATCTACTAATAAGACACAAATGTAGTGTAACTTCAAAATAATTTTATTTCAAATTAGAAAATAAAAAGTGCACATAATAATGAACGCATTACAAGAAAATGTAAATGTTAAATTGTAAAATATCTGGTTAACTGAGTACTGCATTAAATCTTTTAATTACTAGTGGTTTGATTATTAATATTCTCTGAAAATTATTAAAATTTGTCGTATAATCTGATGTACAGCATGACAGCACCTTGCTTTTTTTCATATGCTCTGAAGTAAACACACTTCTGTACTTTCGTTTTATTATTTTAGGTTTGTGAAAAAGCTTGCTACCGAAGGTTAGCCAAAAATGCTTTCACTGTTAGTGCACACCTAAATATCCTTTTGTATGTAATAAGGTCCATTAGTTTAAAAACTTCATGACTTTTCATGACTATTTTTTGTGCTTTTAAGGGTTGTATCAATACGAACAATAATAATCTCTAGCTCAGTCTCCAAGCAAAACAAAAAACAAAATTTTTCCATTGACGAAGTCCCTTCGGTTATGTCTGATTCTAAGAAGGAATTTTTGTAAACAATAAAATGGGCTCCATAGAAAACATATCTTGGAATTTTTTTTTAAAAATTCTAAGCTATGTAACATAAGAATTTCAATATTTAAACTTTTTTTCTGTAATGACCGGGTCCTTCATTTAATAGCTAT
This sequence comes from Stegodyphus mimosarum, assembly GCA_000611955.2. Taxonomy (NCBI): domain Eukaryota; kingdom Metazoa; phylum Arthropoda; class Arachnida; order Araneae; family Eresidae; genus Stegodyphus; species Stegodyphus mimosarum. The sequence continues at coordinate 227,815 of KK122351.1, forward strand.
TATCCTTGCGCCAATACACGGACCGGAAGTAGTGCCCATTGCATTTTGAAGCAATTAATAGGTGGCCACCGTTGCCTCTTATGAAGGGACGGGCCCATAGCTACGACAATCACGGTCACTAAACACTATACTGGTTCGGCGGCTTTCAACATGCTTAGAGGGATCATCGATTACCTACAACGCCAAGGACTGGACCTCTGCCATCCATAGCATACAACGCGAAATAATTCTCCAAGTTCAGAAAATGCAACAATAAGAATATCCACTCTTACTATGGAGGAGGACATTAGAAAACACACTTAAATACCTCCATTTATTGAGATAATTGTAACTTTTCTTATATCTTCTCAAACTACGAAATATGAACTACTTCATACTGTGCAATGTGTGACAGATACACCAGTACTACACACTCAACACTATGTACCATGAAATGAATTCATTAACTGTGTGCTGAAATATAAACCGTGCTAAGAATGAACTTATAAGCTGCAAACCGTGTAACAAAATACAAAACAAGCAACGAACCACGTATCATAATCATTCCCCCCTCCCCACCAACAAAGCTCCAAACCGAAACACAAAGGAAATATGTATTTACATCTCTAAATGACTAATTGTATTTATCCATTGTATACTTATTGTATTTATTCTATTTATCCATGTAATTGTAAAGTACCCGTGTATTGCAAAGTATATCTTACGTCAATATTGTCTGTAATGCAAATTATACACTTTCACTATATAACTATTATAAATGCTGCAACATAAACAAATGCCCGAGCATGGCGCTAGCGTGCCCCGTGAGGGTGCACTTTCATAGATAGTTAGTACAGTGGGGCGATACCAGTTTTGTCCATGGCGATGTTTTGGTGTCCCTTGTACTTCTTTCTGTCTGTCTGCTTAGATGGATCGTATTCCAGAATAAATCTTGGGTCCAAAATGAGGGTAAATGACAGAAAATTTTGATAGTCTTTCTTCCATAAGTTGTTCTTCCACAAAACGATTTTAGCCGGAAAAGCATTTTCTGAACTCTTCGCTTTCAATACATGTTTTCCTTTTCCTTGTAATGTTGTACTTGGGTAGCTGAGTTTTGTAGTGATATTAGTTAAAAATGCCAAATCAGCAAGCTACTCCATATCATCCAATATTTAGTGACAATTGTCTTTGGATATGAGAAATGTTTTAATCTCCGATAGCATTCCAACAAATCTTGTAAAAAGGTTTCCTCGACTCAACCGCCTTGTTACTGCATGGTAAAATGTGTGACCATATTCACTATCAAGCTCAAGCAAAGCTTTAAAAACTCGGTGCTCCAAAGGTCATTCTGAGATAAAATTTATAATGCTTACAATGGTAGTCATTACGCGATTAAACCCATTAGTAGCCTGATTTTCTTGGTGAATAACGCAGTGGTATGACTTAAATTTGGAAGTTGTGTCATCTTGCTTAGTCCAATAAACCCAATTTTATTCTCGATCATAGCCGGAGCGTCGTCGGTTGTGATTGCAACTAGTTATTTTATTGCTACGTTCACTTCAGTAATACAGTTTTTCTAAATCAGATCTCATACGTACGTAGGTGTCGTTTATCATATCGTCAACTCGTCGTGCCGCCGTTTTCTGTGACAGAAGTATATCGTCTTATAGCAGAATAGCAGAGATTATTTCCTTTCTGATTTTAAATTCATAAAACAAAAACTGACATTTCCAGCACATCTTCCTTCATAATAGCCCCGTCTGAATATATGTTTTTATGTAATGCAAAAATTTAACTTTCTTTAAGGATGCTTCAGTGTGATTCTTTGCTTCATTTTTAAAGATAAAAAGACTGCTTTGTTGAGCTTTTAGAGAGGATTTCAATGACTAAACTTCATGTCTACGTAAAGGAGACTTGAGTGTATATTTGCCATCGAAATCTTTATGAACGGTTTTATGATGACGTTCAACGCTGCATCGCTTTAGTACCGCTACTGAAGCATTGCATAATAAACTGCTTTTTCGCCACGTCACTCATATCGACAAGCAAACCCCAAAATATGGCAAATAATTAAAGTTTTATTTTAAAACTCAACAGAAACAGCGCAGTTTAGTAGCTGCTACCGTGAACTTTTCTCAATTAATTTTAACTGGACTGACGATTGTATAGTTAGATGGATGATTCATTGTTCGTGAAGACGTACAGCGGCACCAGCAGCGAGCAGGACTTAACGTACGGTCGAATTCGACTCGCCCCGTAACAAACAACTGTTTTTTTTTAATAATATTTCAACTTAAAACAATAATGATGTTTTTAAACAATCAGTAACTTTCTTTCTAAATTATATTACATGTATAGTAATTTTTTACACTTTCAAGCTTTACGCAATTCGCGAGTTGTTGCCATGGCGAACATTTTCTTCAACCGTCGAGACCTACCGCGGTAAGCAGAAAAGACAAATATTTTGACAACGAGCTGCGTTAATGATGTACCTCAAATCTTGCAAAATGGCACTAAGAATGAGTTTGTTTGCGACTTACACAAAAGAGAGTCTCTGATGATCAAATTTGCATTTAATGAATTCTTTAAATTGTTTATGGTAATTCTGCATCGTAGTATGCTGGCCTTTCCATGGTTTAAATTTAATTGTGTAGAATAAACGAAATTATTATTTTTTTCATAAAAAATCATCACTAAATTCTTAAGTGATAGCGTGTTTTACACAATTTTTGTGCATCGAATTGCAGTTTCTAAGAAGAATTACAGTTCCTACGAACTGCAATTTCTACGAGTCGTTTCTCATCTAAAGAAAAATAGGTATATTTTCAAACCATGTCATTTATGCTTATCCCGAATTAAAAACTATCTTTACTGTTGGGAAGACCATTTGCGTTTTTTTTCCAGCTTACAACTATTCAAACCAATTGATAATTAGAATCAGGGGGAAAATGTTTGCCAGCAAAAATATTTCTTTCGTCTGAAAAACTTCCTTCATTACATCATACAAAAGATTAAAATTTGTGCTTCATAGGAAAAATTTTCTTGAATGCAGTGCAAGAGCGACAAAATTATTTATTTATGCTTATGCTAAATAATCACATAAATTGCAAAATGGGATATCGTTGTTAACTTACCTGAAGTATTTCTTTCAGTGAAAGGGCTGTTCCACTGCTTTCAAAATGAAACATGCAGTTCTAATATGTGATTTATATTAAAATGAAGTCTGGTCACTCTTCCTACAGTGTCTATACATGGTATCTACACAAATCCTTACCTTTTATATTCGCAACTGCTAGTCGTTGACATATACTTCCAGTTACAAAAATGTTTTAAATGACGCTGAGTTTAATGCTTTGGCATTTATAATAGCTGATTTATTATTTACAAAGAAGTGTATTTAAGTATTGTTGTCCATTGTATGGAAGAATAGAATAATAAAAAAGTAGTACTGTTTATAATTAATAGCGAACTAGATAGTTTATAAACAAATTATACAGGGTGTTTATAAAGTCCCGGACCCAATTTGATGTTTAATAACTCATAAAATAATAAAGATATATTAAAATTAATAACATAAATGGTTAGATAGACTCAAAAAAGTTTCATGATCTTTGTCAATGAACTTCCACGTGTGCCCCCTTCGTCGCACGGAGAACGTCAAGTCGATATTCAATTTTACGCCAGGTACCGGCAAGTGAATGAACAAGTAAACTTTGTGCAAAAGATATGTAGTCTCAAATGATTTCAGTCAAAATTTCAAAATATTTTAGAAGATCATAAAAACAAATTGTGTTAATAAGTAGAAGAAACAATGTCGAATGTACATGGATTTTTAAAGTTTTTGCCAAAGATAACAAGACAGTCAAATTATTATTTTTTCAATCAGTTGATCATAGCTAATGGAGCATTTTCTGTATAACTTAATCGTTTTAAGAGATTTACATGTGTCTGTGGCGAGCAGTTTTATAGATACATTTCGTATTCTCATTTTTTTGAAGTTTTAAAGTATATTCAAAAATGTATTTTCTATGTATTGAATTAACACTAAAGGATAATGCATTAGCTTAGAGAGTTTCGCATTCTTTGGTAACATAAACTCACTAGCTCTAGAAAGACTGTACAAGAATTATCTTCAGGTCTTTACCAGTAGGCGGACAATGTTAGATGAAGGGTGTAAAAAGACCTTTTATTCGATCACAAAGAACTGACAGTTGACCCTACTTGCGCTTCCAAAAGCCAACACTTCTGGCTAACTTAAACAAGTAATGTCGAACTTAAAATAAAATGTAATTAGATAAGCCTAACGGCTTACAGGATAAGTAAGCGCTCAGGAAGGCTCTGGTTCGTAGAAGCCAACGGAACAAGCCTAATGGTTAGAAGTGCTCAACGCCACAGAATTAAATCGCTATTAAGTTACAGTAACAAAGGGACCTCGAGCAGGCAAAACACTCTCTGAAATCAAATTTCGAAACCTTCGCTAAATAACACTGCTTTCTCCCATAATCTGAATAAAAGCGCTCTGTCTAATTTATATTCCGGCATGGAAAGCGTGGGTGAAAAGGAGAGCAAAAGAAAAGTAGCTTTACCCCAAATTAACTAAAAATAAAAAAATAAATCCTCACAAGCTAAACTTTGACAACTATAGTTAACCAAAAAGTTAAGGATTATGTTAAACATTTAATTACTAATGAAGGTGCTATTTTCTTCCTGGTTTAAAATTAGATTTTATTTTTAAATTATTATAAAATATAACATTATGTGAAACTAGAAACTGATAACTATGAAATTCTTAGCAATAATTTATAAATACAGAGGACACATTATTTTAAATGTGAGCATACATTTTATATTTGTCATTGTTTTTGCTAAAATGGAAAGAAAAGGGAAAGATATTTTAAGGGAGGATTTTAGCATGGTAGAGAGGAAAGATGTGATGTTATCAACACTGTTGAATTTTGCAGAAGCTAACAGCATTAATTTACTAATTTACTATTTTTTAATAATTTCTTATTTCTCCAAAAACTTTGAAGGAAAGAAAGAAATTACTATTCCTTTCTCTTAATTATTAGTTGTGATTATCATGTGTTTTTTATAAAACTATTACAAAACTATCTTTATTCTAATCATCCTAGCGATGAGAGTGGAGTAAACAAAATTCAAATTCGATGAAAAAGCTCGTTGCGTGGGTGTTTCCTTTGTTTGCCTAGCGTATAATTTGAATGCTGGGTAATTTTCCTTAGAAATTCCTCCATGAAGGCATCTATCTTTTTAGACAAACAGCACTAGTGTACTTGGTCACAATTAAGTAATCCAAATCCAATCTCATTTTGTATTACATTAATCGATTATCTTTTCATTAGTGGAAAAATAGGCATACGATTTGCCAGTATAACTGCTTTAGACTTAACATATAACTGCTTTGGACTTCTAAATATGTTGGATAAATTCATTACTAACATTAATTTTCTAAGTAACATTTACGGTCACTAACCAGTGATTACTATAGATTCTCTTCTTAAAAGAAAAGGCTAACTGCACGATTTTCTTTCAATTCTGCATGATTGTCCCAGGCGAACTTAATGACGCTTAGTCATTCTAGGCGTACATGATGGTTATACCGGGTGAAAATGATGACGTTAAGTTCATCATGAAAATATTTCGTGAAACATCTCAGTATATTTTCGTAGTAGTCACAGTAAAGATAAATCTCTCCAGCCGCTTTAATGCACCTGTACAAATTTTCAGCGACTCGAACTCAAGTCTGGAAGCCATTGGTGGTACCAGGTGCAGGAACCCACTCATTTTTGTAATACAAAAACAACTGCTTCGAATTTTGCGAGACTTAAGGCCCCAGTTGCGCTGGGTTCCAGCCCACACTGACATCATCGGTAACGAAATTGCAGAAGAACTTGCTAAGGAAGCAGCAATGAGTATTAATCTACCATAACATCCACAATTGATCCAAATTCTGTCTCAAGAAGATTACATACGCCCAGCTAATTTCCAAATGGCAAACCAGATGGAATGAATCAACCACTGGAAGACGTACTCTTCATTTCCTACCGCACGTTTCCACAAATCTATCTTCGTTTTCACCAGCGCTAGCTACCTTCCTCATTGGCCACGGCTCATTCCATACGTATCTGCACCGCTTTGGAATTGCTGAAAGCGATACATGCGAGTGTGGAGAGCAAGGTAATCCTGACCACTACGCATTTTCCTGCGAGTTTACAAAGAGATACCACCTGTCCAAGCCTTCAGAATCATACTGGATAGAGTGGGCATTGCACTTAATGAGGCATAAAGGTGCACGCAGTAAATTAATCAATGTATTTCAGTACTGCAGTACACACTACTGTTAATATACACTTGCATGAGCGTAGATTCTGAATACTTCATTCAGTTTTCATTCTCAATCGTTGTAGCTTACTATTGTAAAATTATTCTATTTTTGTAACTTTGTTTTTATTATACCGCGTTCAGTAGTATTGGTAATACTGATTACACACAACCACCAGTACTTATATTCTGCTTATGTACTGTATTTATACTAGGCATAACCGAATGTGTATATTGTTCATATACTATATATTATGTTCATACATGTCTGTATTTGGATATTTAAGTTCATACTTTAGCTTAAGTCTTCTATTTTCAGTTATAACCTAAAGTATTACTGAGGCTACTCATACACTGGTGTGCAAAAGTTAAGGACGAGAAGGTTTTTTCAATATAACTTTGTACAAAAGCTTTCCAAATCAACACATTTAATACCGTAAGATCCCCAATACGTAAGGACATGAGTAATGTAAGCAACACTTACTAAAAGAGAAATCAGAGGGATAAAAAGAAGCTTTATTGAAAAAGTAGCATGAAGCGCAATGCGACTGAAGGCCGAAACATCCCTGTGATGGGTGTCCAGCAAAAAACATCCGGTCTTTAATATGGGATATGATCTCCCCTAACTGCTAGGCAGGTTTCACATCATTTGTGCATGCTGGATCTGTGGTTGTTAATGAGCTGTTGAGACACTGCTGCTCGTTCCTCTTGTAGCACCAATTGCAGTTTCGGAATCGTTACTGGCGATAAGTTACGTGCTGCCACGGGTCTCCCTAGTAAGTTCCGTACATGCTTGACGGGATTTAGATCCAGAGACCTTGCCGACCAATCCATGTGTTCAATATCTTCACTCTCCAACAGCTCTTCGACAGTAACTGTGCGATGAGGTGGAGCGTTGTCGTCCATGAAGAGGAACTGAGGACCCATAGCCCTTGTGAAAAGACGCATGTAAGGAAGAAGAACCTCGTTACAATAGCAGTCCCAGGTGACGAACCTCCTTGGGAGATATGAAGGTCGGTCCGGCTACCAAGCATTATGTCTGCTCGAACGAGAACTCCGCGACCTCCAAAACAGTCCCTTTTGATGATGTTGAAGGGGTTATTGCGTGTTCCCCGCTCTGTCCAGATGTGTATGTGTCTAGAATCGCAACTCAGACTAAATCTGCTCTCATCTGTAAAGAGTACTCGTCCCCATTCATTGTCTCTCCAATTCCGGTGTTCCCGGCACCACAGAGAACGCCTTCTCCGATGGGCAGGCGTTAGAGGTACACACCGTACAGGGCGTCGTGCAAACAGACCACCACCGTGCAGTCTTCTGGCCACGGTAAAACGCGATATCGGTCGTCCAGTCGCCTGTGTCGTGTGTCTAGCGATTTCTCCCGCTGTCTGCCGCCTGTTTCTTCTGGCCTGTAAGGCAATATACCGGTCATCTGCGGGTGTGGTTCCTCGTGGACGACCACTACTATACCCCCGGATAGCTGTTCCTGTAGTTTGAAATTGTCTCCAAAGTCGCGAAATGATGCTGTGAGCTATTCCGAACTCTGCAGCCACACTTGTTACACTGCGGCCTTCCTCCAACTTCCCAATGATTCGACCTCGGGTAAAAGCATCCAGATGTCGTCTAACAGATTGATTATTCGCCATTTCTCGCTGAGGCAGCAACTCGGTGTGATTTTAACTGCTATACGGCGTGCAATCTCTTTGCCAGAAATTCTGATCTTACACCGACAACATGCTTTATACTACTCAGACACTCCCCCATTACGTCTGCCTGCATATCTGCGCATGTGCTACCGTACATCACCTTACTTAATCTCCTGATTGGTCTTTCTGTCCGCTCTGCCTCTTCGTTCAGCTGATATGCAAATTTTTCGACTTCGTCCTTAATTTTTGCACACCAGTGTATTTACCTGTTAATTGTTAATATCTGTGGCAGGTTCCCCATGGAAAGGCAATTGGTAATTCATGCAATATATGTACACTTGTAAGGTTTTAGTTAAACTAACCAAGTTTTATTTTAAGTTAAATCTGTCTATCTCCTCTCTGTTTCAACTTCCTGTCAGAAGAAGCGCGCGTTTTTAGCTTATGCAAATTTTGAAGTACAGCCAAGCACTATGTAAGCCAGAGGTAGAAACCTCTCGGTGTGTGAGAGCTTAGACTCAGATCACGGTCACGCCGCTCAACGTTCGCCTGACCAGCTAGCATTTTAAATTTATAAGCCATAGTGCTTACTACGTGATTGCATTGTAAAACAATTTGAAGTGCGTTAGTATTTAGTATAGCTTGCTACGCACCCTTTTCGGTAGAGGCCAATCTCCGCGAAGTGCTCTGCGAAGCAAAGTTGATTTAATTTCTATTTTAGGTTTAGTTTTAAAATTATATGATTGTTAAGTTCGACCCAAGTGTGGTCTTTTACTTTCTGTATCTCTCCCGAATTGGGAAGTTTGTAAATTAATAGTGATTGAATAAAAGAGAATTTCAAATCCCTTCACGTGCAGTTATTATCCAGCCAGCAGTTACATCAGAACATAGCGTACCTTCCGCTCCCTGTTCCAGTTCAGGACTGAATACCTGAGGTTAAGAACCCTTTACAGAATTTACCATGTTCTCAAAGAATACACACAGAATGCTAAGTCCTGACACACTAACCTTGTTATGTTATAGTATTTAGGTACTTGGTTTAAGTCTTCTTATGCACTCTTTTATACTATATATACCGAATGTGTGCATAATTATACTATATACCGCTGTCACCCTATGCAGTTATGTTCAAACATGTCGGTACTTAGATATTCAGTGTAAGTTTTCTACTATCTTTTATAATCTAAAGTATTACTGAGGCCATCCATATTAATTTGTCAATAACTGTGGCATGTATATCCATGGAAAAGCCATTGATAATGCACATAATCCATGTGCAGTAACTACGTTATATGTTATATGATAGCTATGCATAATAGCATAACGGTTTAGTAACGTCAGATCATTGTGCATTATTTTAAGGAATAATTCCACGGAAATATCCACAAAGGCACGATGGTATTTTCCTAGTACATTGGACTCTCCACTTCTACTTTTAGTATGATTATGGACTCATTTAGTGATTCACACACGAAGGCATATTATTGTCTTAAGTAATCCCCCCACGAATAATTGTAGCATTCCTATGCAAGGTGACTAAGCAACAATAACCTACCCTCTCTATGAAACTCTTCAGTGACAACGAATAAATTTATGCCTGTCGGTCCTACTCTGAGATTCTTCCACAGAACAGGTATCATTCCACATGGATTTCTAGGACGGAAGCCTGCTGTGTGGCGTACAGGCACAGTAAAGAATGCAAAAAAATAATTAAAATTATGGGATATTGTTCCGAGAACAGCCTTGGTTGCGCCAACTTGGCTTCTTTAAGGGTATGGGCGATATTTCATCATGCCAACGGAAGTAAATACTACAGAATAAATACTACAATAATAAATACTACAGTAATAAATACTAATTACTATACTACAATAATAAATACTAATAATAAATACTACAGATAATAAGTAATACTACGGATAATCCCTTAGCAAGGGAAAAGTATTACGGCTGTCTACCTAGAGGAAGTACGTCATCGAATGACAACTATTGCCTGCCATACCACAATAAGCTGTTTCTCCCTTTTTGGCGTCAAGGTTGTTCTCCGGACAATATCCAAATTATGACTTACTGATTAAGATATTAATTCCACTAAATCTATTAAATTTTAAGCGAATTTTATTATCTTTATGATTGTTAAAATTTATAAAAAGTTATTATTATGATTTTATTATCTACACAAAAAAGCTTTTTTTAGTCATTCTAATTCAGTCTTGTCATGCTACACTTGTGTACGTGTATGAAGATAGCCAGTAGTATATGATACTATTTTATGTAAATATCAGATAAAGAAAAATGTTTAAATATGAGGATACTCATTTTTAGTAAATTTCTAAACTTTCATTGCTTAAAAATTCTTCCTAAATGCTCTTAAAATCTAATTCTGAGCGTTGCAACCATTCTTTGGAGAATTTCATTCGAAATTCCATTAATAATACCATAAATGACAACAAGCCGAGAGAGTAGAAGTTGTGGTCTTCTCGCAACTGAAAGGACGATATCAATTTTGATTTGAAATGTTGAATATTCAGTTGATTTCCATTCCATCCTCATTGCTTATGCATTCAGTTTCTTCTTATGTAAATTGTTATACGCTCAGCACATTTATTTCAAGTTCTTGAATAATAGCGTTAACCGGACTTCGCGTCTCAAGAAAAGCATTATTGCAGTTTTCTCTAACGCTAGGTTCCACAGGACATTAACTTCCCACAGGCTGACAGAAAAATCAATGCCAAATATATTTGGTAAAAGAGGAGAGTGGTTAGATTTTAAATTCATAGTAGCGAAAGAGCATATTTAAAAGTCCCTTGAGAGCATTTTAGTTAGTTCGTTCGACAAAAAGTGTTTTAAGATTTTTTGTCCAGAAATAAATAAGGCAAAGCTAAGTGTGACAAGTTCTTAAAAATTAAATTCCAAATCAAAATTACCACATCTAAAAGATTTTACAAGTTTGAAACCAGTTTCAGTTAAATGTGTTAAGTAAGTAAGAATGAAAAATTAATTGCTGTCAGATTTCACTCTCAAAAACTAACATTGATTTTGACGAGACAATCATAATTCCTAAATTTAAAAATTAAGAATGCCGTCTTGGGAAAGAAATGGAAATTTTGACGAGACAATAAAATTCTGCTTAAACATAAAAAATTAGAAATGCTCTTTTTGTAAAGGAAGGAAAAATATTTTGCGAGTGTCTACGAAATAAAATTGAATATTGATTAAATGAATTTATCGTTTTTTCTGTGACGTATATTTAAAATTTCCGTGTTAAGAAATTTCTGCATAATTTTCATTTTTCTAAATTAATGGAAATGTTGTTACTTCTGTTGTAAGATCAGTCTCTGCTATTCCGCATAAAACTTGTAGAGACATTAGGTTAATTGCAAACAGGAGAGGTGAAAAATATGCATTGACTTCGCCGGGGATCGAACCACGGACCTCTGAATTACCGGCTCAGTGTGCTGACCATTACACCACGAAGGCACGCTAAGAATGTGGGAGATATACCTTATATACTCCCCTTTTTAAAGGGCGACTAGGGTTTTAGGGGACCTAGTCGCCAAATCCTGGGTGTGGAGAGTCATCATCCACAACCCTTTTAGTTCGGGCGCCAGTGTAGAGACATTAGGTTTTTTAGAAGCCGGAGAGATGAAAAATGAGCAACGCTTTCGCCGGGAATCGAACCACGGACCTCTCGGTTACGCGTCGAGCATGCAGACCACTACACCACGAAGGCATGCGAATGAGGCGGGAGAAATACCTTATATACTCCCCTTTTAAAGGACGACTGGGGTTTTGGGGTCCCATTCGCCAAATCGCGGTGGTGGAGAATCATCATCCACCACCTGTTTTAGTTCGGGCGCCAGTGTAGAGACATTAAGTGTTTTTTTCGATGCAGAGGAGGTGAAAAATGAGCAACGCCTTCGCCGGGAATCGAACCACGGACCTCTCGGTTACGCGTCGAGCATGCAGACCACTGCACCACGAAGGCATGCGAAGATTGCGGGAGATAAAGCTTATAAACTCATTTAGGTCCTAATATGAACCTGGCGGATTCTCGCACAGGTTTGAATAAATTACCAGCATAGAAGAAGGGTGAAAAGTAACCCTTTATTAATTCAAAGTTTAATAGAAAAGCACTATCTTCGTGCATTACAAAAACACTGTCAACTTGCGGTGAGAACATAAATGTAGACTATAGCTTCAAGTCGAATCTAAAACAAAATAGTGCTGGGTTAGCAAGTTAAATTTCACTTAACAAGTTGACTCACAAAAACCTAACAGGCGTGATGATAATCCGAAATGGCCAAAAGGCTAGATAGCAACGAAACAGCTAGATAGCAACGAAACGTGCGTTGGCTAGCGAAAACACGCTCTGAATAAACTCAGAGATTTACCCGTTTAAATATTCACTTCACTGAACTTTAAATTTACATCCTGGAGAGAAAATACATGGGAAAGTTGAGAGGCTTAGGAAAGGTATCAAACATAAAATAAATTTGTTATGCAAAATATAGGTTACCTTACACTGTTTCTCTGCAGTCATTCATAATGCATTTTAGAAACTCAAAGTTTGAATTGATTCCAAACTTTCAGTAAAGCAAAGTGACTTTTGATTACTTGATATTTGATTTAGGGGTTATTTTACAACCAATAGAATAGCAGCAAAACGCTCTTCATTAGTTGACAAACAGAGCTTTTCTTAGTAACGTTAACAAAAGTTGCAAGGAAACCTGTTTTATGCATTAAATTTTTATACCGATTGCCCAAGAAAAGAGTTTCTCCCTGGACACTTGATTATCTTTGCACTAAGCTGAAAGATGTAGGCGTTTGATAAAATGTTATGATTTGCGTGTTGGTTAAAAATACTTGAAACACAGAACAGAATTTTAATAGGAATTTAAAATGCTTACAATGTATTTCCGAATTCAAGTTACAGTGGTAAAAATAATTTGAAATCAAGGAAAACGAAAAATTTAAAGGAACACTTTCTTACTATAATAAAGTCTCGGTAATCATGCGATCTACCCCTTTTATTTAGTTATTTGTGTTTTACTACGGTGGCAAATTATTGTTGGTTGCCGTTTCAACTATTTATTTTTTTCGTCATTTTATAGCATGTTCCAATTTAAAAATAACCTTTCCCTGGCAGTATCTAAGAAGTAGCTAGTTAAAAGAGTAGATAGTTTCCTATATGCCTGTCAAAATTTCATTTTCGTGTGATTTTAACAGCAAACGAAAATGTTGCCAAATAAAATTTACTTTTATTTATTTCAACTATATTTTTGCATTTTAGCATTAATATACACTCACGTTTGTGAAAATTGCAACACCATGAAGGACTTACGCGAGTGAGCTGAAATTTTCAGGAAATGCAAAGTAGCGCATGATATGCAAATGATTAGAATTGCAAATCCGTAGCGCATGCGTATGCTGCGCAGCGCCCTCTGAACGGCTGATGGATCCGAATAAATAGACGGCTGTAGCGAGGCGTGTATGGTTATCGGTGGTTATCTGCTAGTGGTAAACGTTAACTCAATCTGTACTTATGCCTCGTCGACGAAAGAGAGCGAGATTTGAACAACTTACAGAGTTTGAACGAGGGAGAATCATCGGCCTTCGTGAAGCTGGATTGTCGTATCGTGCAGTAGCCTCTCGTGTGCAGCGTAACAGCAGCACAGTGATGCGCGTTTGGAAGCAGTGGACGGACGAGTGTCGGACAACTCGGAAATCCGGGAGTGGACCCCGAAATGTGACGTCAGCTCGCGATGATAGACACCTGGTCCGCATGGCGCGGACGGACCGTACAGCTTCCTCTAGACAATTGGCAGCACTGTGGTCAATAGCTACAGGTGTTTCATTGTGTGCTTCATCAATTCGTAGACGTCTGCTGCAGTGTGGACTGCGCGCACGGACTCCTTTATACAGGATCCCCCTAACGCACGACCATCGCCGCCTGCGGCTACAATGGGCCAATCAGCATAGAGACTGGCGTGCTGATTGGCAGCATGTCGTGTTTTCTGACGAATCCCGCTTTAATTTGTGGTACCATGATGGCCGCATTCGTGTCAGACGCTATGCCGGTGAACGCCACCTTCCGGAGTGCATTATCGAACGCCACAGTGGACGAACACCCGGAGTTATGGTCTGGGGCGCCATAGCATATCATAGACGATCTCAATTGCTACGAATTGTGGGCAATCTGAACAGCAACCGGTATATCCGTGAAGTTCTACAGCCCGAAGCTGTTCCCTTCCTTCAAAGCTTGCCAGGCGCTGTATTTCAACAGGACAATGCCCGCCCTCATACTGCTCGGATTGTTAAATCCTTCTTTGCAGCGCAGCAGGTACAGCTTCTTCCTTGGCCTGCGTGTTCCCCGGATATGTCGCCAATTGAACATGTGTGGGATGTCATTGGTCGGCGTCTTGCTCGTGATCCTCGTCCTGTTGCGTCTGCAGACGAACTTTGGGTACGCGTACAAACGATATGGAATGCTCTTCCTCAGTCAGACATTCAAACTTTGTTTGACTCCATGCCACGTCGTGTAGCAACACTTATTGCGGCGCGTGGTGGCCACACAAAATACTGATTCTGATCTCTTGTTCTTGTTTGTTTGCTTTGAACATTTAATTATTTATTTGTACCACTACCACTCAACTGTGTATTAAATTGCATTCAATTATGACGATTCCTTCTTGGTGTTGCAATTTTCACAAACGTGAGTGTAAAATTAATTTAGAATAAGTAAATTTTAGAATTCGGTTCTTAATACGAAATTATTTTAATTGATAATTTCAAGATGAGATTTTTTATATTACACCTTTGTTTGAGGGTAAAAATATTTAGAGACGTATAAAAATAGCTTAGGATACTGTCAAGAATCATCGTATTTTTCCTTTCGTGTTCTCGAAGACTCATTACCTACGTGATTAATTGGAAAATCCGCGATTTGAATTCTCTCCATTGCATAGGTAAAAGTTCATGTTTATGATCGGAAATATCTAATACACTCTATTATACTATAATTATTAAATGATTTTAAAATGTTTATTAGATGATTTCAAGATATCTTGTGAGATATTTTGAGAATTATATTAATAATTCTGCGAAAAATATTTTAACGTTGGAAGACTAACTAATTCTCAGCTGCATAGGGGTATAATTCTGTGCAGTAAAATGCAAGAATTAGGAATAATAAAAGCAAAATGCTAAAAAAATTAACTGAGTACCATAGCCTGATACTTTCAAAAGAAATTCTTTGCCTTCATGCGTCTGTGAAACGTACCCACATTCGGATTATATTATCCTTTTACACTTGACCTTCCTAACCTTTTACACTTGAGACGAAAATTTATTTTCGACATCTTTAAAGAGGGAAAAAAAAGAAAATTGATACATCCGTTATCTCTAGATTCTGTTTTTTTCCTTTCCCTTAATGTCGTATGTTTTAATTTTAGTATTATTTGTCGAAAATGCTGCAATAATATAAAAATAGCAATGAAAAGCTTTCCTTTTGGCACCGGAAGGCAGACACTCTCTGTGTCAACAATAAACTTTGTATGTTTATCATATATGTGAAATTTGTTGGAAGTGTTCGTTGCTATTAGAGTATCTTGTTTCAGAATAGCAGCGGAATTTAGTTTTCGCCTGAAATGAGCATGGAGAAATAAGTATATTTACAAGCACCAGCTTTAAACTTCTGATGATAATAACGATAACCAGTGTTGGCATGATTTGCGTGCGAATTACGTTGCCTACTTTTTGAACGATTGTGGTTATCGCGGTATCTTAAATTTTTATTGTACTGTTTCCGAGGCAAATGTTCAGCTTGCTTAGTGAGAGTCTCTATTCGTTTGGTATTAAGCTTAGTGCTGAGCTTAACTCTGATTTTTGTTCATCATTTGATGCTTCGCAAACATTCAGTTGTGCGTCACTGTTCTGTTATCTGGGATAGAAGAATTAAATCTTCATCCGAAGAGGATAAAATTGCTAGCTTATTAGAAGAAAATCTTTGTATCCACAGATGTTTTAGGAAATCATCATGTGTTTTGTTTAAAGCTCTTTCATTTGTTTCAGAAGGAAACTAGGTTTTTTTTTTG
The DNA here is from genome assembly GCA_000611955.2 of Stegodyphus mimosarum. NCBI lineage: Eukaryota > Metazoa > Arthropoda > Arachnida > Araneae > Eresidae > Stegodyphus > Stegodyphus mimosarum. The sequence continues at coordinate 243,869 of KK122351.1, forward strand.
TCATTTTATTGTAATTCCGATAGAATTTCACGGATTTGCTGTACTTCAGAATCTTGAAACCCTGTTTTTTAAAGTTAGATATTTGTCGATTTCAGGAGAGTTAAGATTAAATCTGAGACATGTGGTAAAGTTGATGTGTCTAAACTTGCTATAATAAGCGAAATTTTCGTGTTATCTTTGGTAATTGCAGTCAGATCAGCTTGGATCTTACATTTGTAGAGACATTAGGCATTTTTGGAAGCAGGAACCATGAAAAATATGCATTGCCTTCGCCGGGAATCGAACCACGGACCTCTGAAATTCCGGCTCAGTGTGCTGACCGTTACACCACGAAGGCACGCTAAGAACGTGGGAGATATACCTTATACATTGTCTTAGCCATAACGCGATATTCGATTTTCAAATGGGAGGTATATTCGAGGCTTCAATGGACCTGATTAGTTACAATTTCCTGCCGCTCGGTCATTTTCCCTGAACAGCATTCGTCGCCTCCCAAGACAAAAAGAGGAGAAATCGCGAGGGTATTTGGCTTGAGTATCTGGAGAGGGGGGAGGCCAGTGGCGTTTTCGGTCAGCTGTGTTTGACTGTCTTATTTATAGGCAAGGCAACACAAGGGAAGGATGGATATAAACATACTTCCGTTTTACCACGTCTGTTGTGTTCGGTGAAACAGCGGGCATTTGCGGAAAATATTTTTTGAAGAAGCACAGTTGAATATAAAGAACACGGTAAACACTTACAAATCACTGCATATACGATGCTGCACATAAAATCACTACACAGTTGTCCCACAACACCAAAACTGTTGAAAGCGAGAATTATATGCTTCTGTATTGGAGAAAACGTTTAGCGAAGATGGATGCCTTTTTTCGGATTTTCCGAGGAAAATGGAAGCGGCGTGAAGAATTTCGTCGTTACGATCCGCATCAGTACTTGTGTCAGAGAGATGCTGAATTTAATGCCCGCTTTGCGACGACAGTTGCTTGATATTTTCTTTATTATGTCCTGCGCTACATCAGGCTGTATAAGAGGTGTTTCTTAGTATTAAAAGTTTTTATCGTAACATCCGTACGGAGAGTTTAACTGTGCAGTTGAATTTTCAGACGACCCAGCAATTACGTGAAGATGCAGGTGGGCTGGCAGTTAATGAAACTTTGCCGAACGAATTACATGAAGCAACTACGTGAAGATGCACTTAATGAAGCTTTTCCAGATGAATTGCCGTATAGCTGTCGGACGGTTTGACAATAGTTTAGTTCGTTAATGCAGTTTTAAGTCCTTGGTCACCACTGAGGGAGACAGGGGTTTACCACTGTGTTGAATAGTGGCAGGTACCGCATCTGACTCCGTACAATGATTGGTACATTTGTGAGTTTATTATTGAACTCAAAATACATTTATTACAATTACAAGAAGCTGTTTACAAATATATATTATTCATGAATAGTATAAAACAGTTATTGAAGTGAATTATAGTCCTCGTGAAGTAAGCAGCCTGCCAGCGAGGATCTCTCTAGTCGAGAGTTCAAAAGAATTTTAGATCTCTCTCGTCTAGAGTTCAGGACCCTTCTAAGTCTCTCTATTAGCCACGCCTCCTTAATTTTGCAGTAGTATTTTACATTCTCTGATTCGTCATATCTGGAACGATATCAGAAGTAAATAAAATCATTGGTTCATCGGCCCTCCTGAAATAGGGAGGCTTTGACCGCAGACACGATGCAATACGCTAAAATCTCCTGACACCAGTTATGAAGTTATGCCTTTTTTAACTGTCAAATGGAACGAATTATTGTGTCTGAGATGTGACACCATGTTGTCTCACAGATCGTAACAGGTTGAAAACAATGACTTGTGGGGGGCCGCACTCACGATTTTCTCATTTCTGAGTGGTCCGCCGCAAGTTTTTGCATCATGCCCAGATGTTAATAAGATGCTGAGATATTCGTTAATCTACTGAATACCTAATAACTTGCGAGTCCGAATAATATGTTACAATTAAGCTCACCAAAACTTGAATTCTAGGAATTATTTAATGTGTAATAAATTCTTTTAATCTAATTTTTCATTATTTTGAAAATTCATTTCATTACTATTTTAATCTTTAGTATCACTAACAACAAAAAGAAATATATTTAGCTTAAGAGATACAAGAAGAAAAGTAAAATTTGTTGCTAAGTAGTATTATTAATCAATTTTCAGTCGAAAGAAATATAATTTGAAAAGTGTGATGATAATTTTCTTATACATGTTTTAATAAAAATGAAATTTTCTTGAGTAAAATTTGCATCAACCCAACTATTAGTTACATATTTATTTGGATTGTATGAACTAAAATTAGCGAGTGTAACTGAACAAGCATAATACTGGAAACGAATAATTCATAAACGGTAATAAATTCTTAATATTATTGATCATAAAAGAAGAGAAACGAGTCAGTGTTAAGATTAATAAAAAAACAAAACCTCAGACTGGGGTGATCTTTAAACAAGACCCTTTAGATTTCGAGGCTGATTGGACATAAAGGTCTTCTTCAAGAGCAAAAATGTTTGTAAGGATGGAAAGAGAAATGAACAGACTTGAATGTCAATGCGATTAGGTGATTGCCGAGGAAAACAACAATGACGCATTAAAAAGCTAAAATAAAAGTCTGATATCATTGGACACAACTGAACTGAAATTAATGGTAAGGAAATAAATTTTCGTGCAAGGCTTTAAAGAAATGTAATTCGTCAGCTGAAGAAATTTTGTGGATACATCTCCACAGACTCGAAACCAAAGTTGTGGTAAATGATGAAATAAGATTAACTATCTAAGATTATTTATTTTCGAATGGCTTTTCGAATGGCTATTGCTACTCCTAACTTTGAAAAACCTTTTTGCTCGTGTAAGAAGTTTAGTTGTTTTCGAAATATGTAGTTTTATTCAAAATCTACGCCACATGATCTTGCTTATCTTTCTGATTCTCATATTGATAACCTTTTTAACGAGTTATTTAGATAAATTTCCTTACTAATAAACACTTAAGTAAGCAAATTATTCATTAAAATATTGAATTCTTATTGGTTATTTTTGAATTATTTCTAAAATTGATATGATAATTACTTCCTGTGCTAGATGTATTAAAATAATATAGTATTTTCTCAGTCTTTTTTTAGGATGGATCCTCTTGAACTTTCTCTTTTATCTCAATTATGATAAAATTAATGCAAATAATTAAATAAATTATATATCAGTTATTATTTCAATTATGAATGCAAAACAATCAGATTTTCAGCTCTCGATATTTATTTAGAAAATGTAAGTGATTATATGTTGGAGGTTTTTCTTGGCTTTTAAGGGTTGGTTCGACTGAATTAAGACAAAGTACACGAAGGTTACCAGCGAAAAGAGGGACATTGTTCGGAGAACAGCCTTGACGGCAAAAAGGGAGAAACAGCTTACTGTGGTATGGCAGGCAATAGTTGTCATTCGATGACATACTTCCTCTAGGGAGACAGCCGTAATACTTTTCCCTTGCTAACAAATTATCTGTAGTATTACTTATTATCTGTAGCATTTATTATTGTAGTATAGCAATTGTCAGGACTGAGTGTTCGGTGCATATTCTTGGCAAACATCTTCATGAACTCCTTAAATCCTCATCTTGAACAGAGAGCTGAATGCAGCTATGTTCTGTGGTAGAATATTGTGATTAAGTGGTAGAAGAATTGCACTATAAAGGACTTTAAAATCCTCTTTTATTAAATCACAAATATTTACAACCACTTCCCAACTCAGGACGGATACAGAAAGTAGAGACCGCACTTGGGTCTAAAATGAACAATCAAATAAATTTAAACTAAAACTAATTAGAAATTAAATAGTCGTTGCTCACAGAGCTATAACGCGAGGTTGGCCTCTAAACTAAATGGTGCGTAGCAAGATTTAACTAATACTGACGCACTTGGAATTACTTCAATAAGCAATCACGTAAAAGCGCTATAGCTTAGAATTTAAAAGCTAGCTAGTCAGGCGAACGTTGAATAGAGTAACCGTGGTCTGAGACTAAAAGCTCTCTCACACTGAAAGGTTTCTACCTTTCGTTAAATACTTCTTGGCTCCACTTCAAATTAGCATAAAGCTGAAACGCGCGTTTATTCTAACGGGAAGTTGAAATGAGAAGGGATAGACAGATTCAAATTAAAATAATTATCGGATATTGTTCGAAGAACAGCCTTAACGCCAAAAAGGGCGAAACAGCTTATTGTGGTATGGCAGGCAATGGTTGTCATTCGATCGCGTACTTCCTCTAGGTAGACAGCCGTAATACATTTCCCTTGCTAAGGAATTATCTGTAGTATTACTTATTGTTGTATTTATTATTGTAGTATAGTAACTAGTACTTATTACTGTAGTATTTATTATTGTAATATTTATTCTGTAGTATTTACTTCCATTGGCATGATGAAATGTCGCCCATACCCTTAAAGAGGCCAAGTTGGAGCAACCAAGGCTGTTCTCCGAACAATATCCGAAAAGAGTGATAAATTATCTGTAGTATTACTTATTGTTGTATTTATTATTGTAGTATAGTAACTAGTACTTATTACTGTAGTATTTATTATTGTAATATTTATTCTGTAGTATTTACTTCCATTGGCATGATGAAATGTCGCCCATACCCTTAAAGAGGCCAAGTTGGAGCAACCAAGGCTGTTCTCCGAACAATATCCGAAAAGAGTGATACTTTCGTGGAGGCCTTTTTAAAGGGAATTGTGCTTTATTCCTGCTACTCATATAAAAAATAAAAAATACTACCCAGTAAGCACATTTATTAAGATATAAATCGGTATCGAGATACTGGTGTTCAGTAGCTTTAACCACTCGGCTACTGCTTGGTCCAGTCCTTTTTAACAAAGAAAGCTTATTATATTACAACAATTCAAATGAAGTGTCAAATGAAAGGTGAACGCAATTTTGGTCATATGAAAATCTATGCTAAATTCCATTAACCCAGTAAGTATCGGTATCTAGTACTTACCATTACCGTTAAACAGTAAGTATTAGCATCAGTCGCTTTTCAAATTTCGTTCAGAAATTCTGGAATCCCTATTCAATTACATAAGCTAGGGATTTCTTGATAAAATATTTGTTTTGCCTTCCTTTCGATTCAGAAATGGAATTTTTAATTAAAGAGACATTATCTGCGAAAATTTTCTAATTTAAGCGTGGAGTTGAAAATGATGTAAAGAAAATGGCGTCACTTCTAATTACCTTGAAATCTAATTTGCAAAAGGTGTGGGTCGATGACCAATGCTTATTCTAGTGTTAAATTAAATGGTATAACAATTTTATGGTCAATGATTTTTAATCTCAGTTTTAAAAAAATCTCGTAAGGGAACCATAGAATTTTATAGTTTGTGTTTCTTCATAAATCTAAGTATTGATAAACACGATATCAAGAAATCGAATTACTGAACTCTTATGAATTATTATATGAAGTTTCATTTACCCATACTTTGAAATAAGATCAATTACGTCTAAGATTCTGAAGCACCGTTGAATTATATTATGTTTATTTTTTTATGTATTAAAAAAACGTTGTTATTAATTTATCATTTCGAGAAATTAGACGTAAATCGAATATTTTATTTTCCTAAATTAATTAAATAAATAAATTCCATATACAGTGTGTTGGAGTTTAAAAGCTTATAGACAGGTTTGTTTTTTGTTTATATTAAAAGACGAAGAACTGTCTGAAACTAAAAATAATCGAAGTTTTAAACGAATTTTCTTTAGATTTAATGTATTTTAGCAACTGAAATGTATATATAAATTTAAATCTTTCATTTATGAATAATAGGGAAATTAAATACATTTTATGCCGTTGGGGTGAGGAAATTAAATAAAATAGTAACGTCATTAGCTAATGTATTCTTAATGTCTATCAAAAAATGTAAAATGAATAAAAAAACCTTATTTAAATTTATAAAATATAAAATTGCTGGCGAAAAAGGGAACCGCTGATAGAGTATATGGATCCGGATTACAAACAAAAATGGTCAAAAATTTTTATCATAATTATAATTTTTTTATTTTATTATCCATTGATCTTTATTTATCTTCCATCGACACTTTGTCTCATATATAATTTAATTATTCTTCGCTTTATGTCCTTTTGGCTTGCAAAGATTTCCTTGAAACGCTCTGCCTTCGTAAAATGAGGGAAACCTATAATTATGTCCATTGCATATCAAAAATGTATTGGAAATTAACGGACACTTTTTGGAGACCCTGAAACTAAAGATAATTCATCATTACATGAGAACGAGTAATTTGGCTATCATAGTATAAGTGCTGAAGTGGATGAAGATGTAGAAAGTGACAAAGATAATTATAACTGGGCAACTAACTGTTGGATAAGGTAATGTCACGTAATAGAACACAGACAAGTTAATAAAATGTTTCTACTATCCTCAGTCATAATTTAAGCGACCTAAAGAATAAGAAAAAAGTTTTAGAAAATGCAATAATGAATTTAGAAATTTTTTTGGCAAATCCATATTACAGAACTCTGCAAACGGTACATAAATTTGCAGTAATTACACATGAAAGTATACGAATTTTTCCTGACAAATTCCTGTACTTTGAAGCTCGTGTCTGGAAAATATTTTTTGATAATAAGGATTCTATATATTCCTAACTTTAAATCAAAGTCTTATCGGTAAATGAGGAAAAAAATAAACATTTTTCTATTATTATATCGCAGAATTCTTTATATAGATCTTAATTTATGAGGTGTCATAACATTCTACAGTATTCAAGGAAGTATATTTAACATTTTTTTAAATGAATAAATAAAATTTACTTTTTAACTTATTTTCTTGGACTCGATATTTTATTATATAAATATCGCTTATTTTTATGTTTTCATCAAACTCGCTTTATCGTCAAAAAAGAGGGCATCCTAATCAGGACAATATATGCATTTAAGAAATAGGTAGTTAATATATAATATAATTATAGAGCACTCAATTCAAATAGTTATCAGGACTTAGCATTCTGGGTGTATTCTTTGAGAACATGGTAAATTCTGTAAAGGTTCTTATCCTCAAAATCTAAGTCCTGAACTGGAACAGGGAGCGGAAGGTACGCTATGTTCTGATGTAACTGCTGGGCTGGAGAATAACTGCACGTGAAGGGATTTGAAATCCTCTTTTATTCACTCACTATTAAATACAAACCTCCCAATTCGGGAGAGATACAGAACGTAACAGACCACACTTTGGTCGAACTTAACAATCAAATAAATTTAAATAAATTAAAATATAACTTAATTCAAACTTTGCTTCGCAGAGCAATTCGCGGAAGTTGGCCTCTACCGAAAAGGGTGCGTAGCAAGGTATACTAAATACTACCGCACTTTAATTTATTTTACAATGCAATCACGTAGTAAGCACTATGGCTTATAAATTTAAACTGCTAGCTGGTCAGGCGAACGTTGAGCAGCGTGACCGTGATCTGAGGCAAAGCTCTCACACACCGAGAGGTTTCTACCTCTGGCTTAAATAGTGCTTGGCTGAACTTCAAAAATTAGCATAAGCTAAAAACGCGCGCTTCTTCTGACAGGAAGTTGAAGCAGAGAGGAGATAGAAAAGATTTAAATTAAAATAAACTTGGTTAGTTTAACTAAAACCTTACAAACTTCCCGCCAGAATTGCGATAGTTAAACTACTTTGGTCCAAACGGACCATGTTGAAAACTAGCAATTCTAAATAGTCGAAAATTTCACTGTTCTAAACTTAGGCCAACTCTTACAAGGCAATATATGTTTGTGTAAAATACAGACGAAATTTTCTGGAACAACAATCTTCAACATTTTTTTTTTCAAGTCTTATTCTTCAAACAGTCTTACTCCTTCCAGCAAAATCTGGAAGGAAAACAACTTTAGTATGACATAATAACAGAATAATTCTAAGTGGTACAAATCCTTATTTTTTTTTTTTTGTGTAATTTTGCACACACACATTATCATTCAAGCACAATTAAATTCTTCCCCCGTATGCTCTCTCACCGGTGTTGGATGTAAAGCAAACCGCCATTGCGGGTTTTTATGTGTTCGGGGGTGTTCAACTCTTCCACCTACAATCGACTAACATTAGTTAGAACTTGACATACGAGACCTGAAAAAAACGCCCTATAACCAGCTAATCCTAAGGTTCTCACTAGCTTTATGTCTAACACTTTAAGTGTATTTGGTGGAGAGCCTAATTAACACTTGCATTCTAAAATAGTCAATCTTTAACTTTTCATGCATACAAATTCGCAGTTTGCACACAACATTCACATTAATATTGCACTTAACGTGCATTGCTAGCATAATATTATTTGTTACATTTCATAACACATTAACAATTTCATAGCAATCCTGAAATGCAAATAGAGGTTAAATTTCTAAGCTTACAGAAATATAGGTTAAATTTCTAAGCTTACAGCAAGTGCTTCCTATTCCTTTCTCAAGGTACTTTCTTGAAATATCAAATTACATTGAATTAATAGTCTACAGACTAAATCGTGTTTTTCAATTTTCCGAATTTTCATTCTAGACATTTTACAAGTCTTTAGACAAAGCGTCATACAAAATCATTTAGTTAACATATTCTTTTCAGCAATTCATTGCTTTTACAGAATTAATCTATTTACAAAATTAAGTAATTTTAAATCTTTAAGAATTACAATTTCTTTTAACAAAACATTTTACTTTCCATATGAGAACTTATCGCTCACTTGGCGTAAAAGTCAACCTCGCTTGAGGTAAAATCAGTCCTGCAACTTGCAGTATACTCAAAAATTAACTAAACTTTTGAATACGAAATTGTACTTATCTTATTATGATCGTCCATCCTTTTCTTGGCCCAATCTTTAAAACTTGAGTAAGTTGTGGCCTGGTTCAGTTTCCTCGTTTTTCGTTGTTCTTTCGGAGCCTGCTCGTCTCTTTTTCTTTTGAAATTCCGTCGTTGTATCCTCGGCAATTTCCTTTGTAGAGGAGGTTGCTCCGCTGGACGTTTGGTGGACTGGGCCCTTCTCTCCTGGGCCCTTGCTCGTTGCTTGTCCTGGTTCCTGCTGTATTCGGGAAGTTGATTCTCAGGCTGCAATCGACGTTTCTTGCTTCTCAGGCACCTGTCCGATGATTCCACAGTTCTTTTGGATACATTGGGCTTCCCTTGCCCATTCTGCTTTCTTCTCTTGGTGCGCTCGTAATTCCGTTCGTAGATTTGTTCACCTGCATCGTGAGACTTTCTTTTGAAACCACCTTTTTGGTTCTTATTTCTTTGTTGGGGGGGAGCTTTCTTCTTCTGACATTTCGATGCCGTTGTAGCTGGTTCCTGCTGTTTTTGCTGACGTATATCTTCCTGGCTAGTCGATTGCCTCGGATCCTGAAACGAATCTTTAAATACAGCCATTTTGCTGCGATTATAGAACGGTTTTATTTGGTCCACATTCGCTTTGAGCGTTTGACCATCATTTCTTTTTAATATAACCACTGCCCCCGTAATTTGTTCAATTGTGAACGGGCCTTCAAAACGCGGAAAAAATTTCCCCACCTTTTCCTCTGGGGCATTTGACAAGTTGTGTTTAATCTTCAACACTTCATCTCCCACATTGTACTTGACCTCTCTTCTTTTTAGGTCATAGTACAATTTCTGTTTTCTTTGGGCCATTTCTATATTTTCCGTCGCTTCCCGTATTAACTTTTGTATATCACTCATTTTAAATTCTTCTGCCCTTTCCTGTACAAAGAACAGTTTATCTAGGGGGGTCAAGATCTTTCTTCCTAAGAAGAGTTCAGCGGGTGTTTTTTGTGTAGTATCGTGTTTGGCGGTCCTAAGTGCAAATGCAAATTCATTTATATGGCTATCCCAGGTAGAGTGATAGTTTTTCACATAACTACGAATTATTTTCACTACATTTCTATTCACCCGTTCCGCTATGTTTGACTGCGGACGATACGGGACCATCTTTAGATGACGTATGCCCAGTTTTGCACACATTTCCTCAAACATTTTACTAACAAACTGAGGACCATTGTCTGAAATAACTTTTAGGGGCGCCCCGTATTTTAAAATATACTTATTTAGAATTGAATCTACTACAATTTTTGCAGACGCGCGTTTTAACGGAATTAACTCTAACCATTTGCTAAAATGATCCACTATAACTAAAAGATATCGGCTTTTATTAACTTTACTTCGAGGGTAAGGTCCAAGTAAATCGATGCCTATTATTTGATTTGGGAATTCTGATTTAATACTATTTAGGAACCCGGCCGGGCGGAAATTAACATAATTATTTAATTGACATGTTGGGCACGACTGGACATACGCCCTAGTAAACTTTTGCAGTTCTGGAAAGAAAACTGCCTCGCGAACTCTCTGAACAGTTTTTCTTATACCTAAATGAGCCGAAATGGCACAATCATGCAACTCTTCTAATACATTCAACCTCATGCTAGCTGGGATAACCGGTCTATATTCATGATTCTCATTAGTAGCTTTCGTATAGAATAACAGTCCGTCAATTAATTCGTAATTTTCGGCCCTATTTCTTATCGGCACAATATCCGGATGATTGAAATTCTCAGGGTCGGCCAAATAATTGTATATATTTTTGAACTCCGGATCTTTTTTGAGTTCGGCTATTACTGTTTCACGAGAATCTAATACTTTGGATGTTAACATGGCTATCTTAATTACACTTCCATTTTCATCTAAGTTAATTCTGCTTAAAGCATCTGCCACAACATTTTCCTTTCCCGGCGTATGTTTAATTATTAGGTTATATTCCTGTAATTTGAGAGCCCACCTTATTAATCTGGGTGATAAATTTTTTCCAGAATAGAGTCTAGTGACCGCCGCGTGGTCGGTATATACAGTTACTGGAGAACTTCCAAAGAACACACGAAATTTCTGTACTGATGCTAACACTGCGAGAGTTTCTCTCTCTGTTGCGGAATAGTTTCTTTGGGTTTCATTTAATGTTCGGCTGAAAAAAGCCACGGGCTGACCATTTTGGGAAAGCACTGCACCAATCGCGAAATCTGAAGCGTCCGCTGAAATCTCTAATCCTTTATCCCCTTCTGGAAATTTTAAGACGGGAGCTTGAGTCAATGCGTCTTTCAATTTTTGAAACGCCAAGTTGGCTTCTGCTGACCACGAAAACCTAGCTTTTTTTCTTTTCAACTTTAGCAGTGGCTCAGCTATTTTTGCAAAGTCTTTAATGAAAGCCCGGTAATATGAACACATCCCGAGAAACGACGATAATTTCTTCGCTGTTTTAGGAACAGGATAATTTCTAATGGCTACTATTTTTGACTGATCCGTTTCGATTCCCTTTTGGGAAATTTTAAATCCTAAATAACGTAACTCTTTTGCGGCAAATTTACATTTAGACGCATTTATCTTTAAACCAGCTTCGTTTAACAATGAAAATACTTTTCTTAAATCTTGTAAGTGTTGTTCTAGAGTACTACTCGTAATTATAATATCGTCTAAATATATGAAAGTGCTTTTACCAAGGACTGGTCTTAAGACGATGTCCATACATCTTTGGAACGTTGCCGGCGCGCCGGATAATCCGAACGGCATTCTAAGAAATGCGTACGTACCAGATTTCGTTATGAACGCGGTTTTGTGTACGTCCTCGGGTTTTACCCCAATCTGAAAATAGCCACTCGTGAGATCTAATGTAGTCATGTATTTTGTAGACGAAATATTTCGAATAATTTCTTCAATTATCGGCAACGGATATACAGGATATTTTGTAACTGAATTTAACTTGCGATAATCTATAGCAAAACGCCACCGCTTCGGGTGCGTAATCGGGTAATCATTATTTTTCTTACACAGGACAACGGGGCTAGCATAACTGCTAGAAATTGGCGTGATGATTTTATTCTTTAACATCTCTTTAATATGATGTTCAATTATTTCTTCTTTTGTCCTATCATATCTATATGGCTTTTGCCTAACTGGCTGAGCGTCCCCCGTGTCAATGTCGTGGTTCACCACCTGCGTAAAGCCTGGTACATCACTAAATAAATTCGCAAAGTGACTTACCAGACCTTGGATTTTCTCTTTTTCCTCTGCTTGTAAATGTTCCAAGTCCAGCTGCGGGGGCTTATCATTCTTCGCTTCAATTGGCTTCATATTTAATGTTAGTTCTCCCCCCTTGAAATCAATTTTTGCTTCTGCCAAACTAAAAAAGTCCACACCTAGAATAATACAAGTCTGCAGGTTACGCACAATATAAAACAGGATTCTTACCTGTTCGTTGTTGATACGCACGAACAATGGTACTTTTCCTAAACAGCTACATTTTTCTCCTTGGGCCGCTATGACATCCGTGTCTCTTGCACTAAAAATTCTGTAACGTCGAAAGTGCTTCTTAAAGAATCTTTCCGATACGAAGCTGCTTTGGGCTCCTGTATCCAAGAGGGCTGTCGCCGGTATGTTGTTGATTAGAACTTCAATCTTCGGCAAACTCAAATTCTTAACGACCACGGTGTTTAAATTGATTTTGGAAGGGTTTTGCGCTGCTTCGGACTTCTTCACCTTCCTCGAAGAAATCCCTCTTAGTTTAAATTCTTTTTCTTCTGGTTGCCCTCGGAATCTTTGCTTGTTCTTCTATTAAATTCCCTTCGTTCGCCGCTCGCTTTAGGAGACACATCTTTCTTCGGCCATTGCTTCGCCTTATTCCCGTAACTTTGATTTTGCTTTTGCTGCGGTCTTGGCGAACTCCACTGACTTCTTCGCTCAAATTGGCGTCGTCGTTCGTTGTCGGCTGTTCTTCGGCTTTCAAATTGTACCGCGAGCTCAAATAATCTGTCTAATGTTGTTGGATTTCTTAGTTCGATGAAATCTTGAACTTGGGGCAGTAGCCTAGGAAGTATAACTTGAATAATTTCAGGATCCGGGCGACTTCCATACAAAAGCTTGAAAACTTGAATTTTCCTCAAAATAAAATTAGACAAATCTTCTATTCTTTCTTGGTATCGGCTAAACAGTTCAGCTTCCAATCTGGCTCGATCTCGCACCACGGGAAATGCTTTCACTAGAGAATTCTTGAAATTTTCATACGTGTATGTGGGGCTTCCTGGTTCCCCCAAGAGATTCTTTCCGATGCACTTGAACCAACTTAGCGCTTGGCCCTTCAAAGCGCTGGTAGCAAGAGCGACTTTCTGAAATTCGTGGACTGGATATAGCATGAAGTGGGAGTCTAGCTTTTCCAGGAAATTGATTACGGCTGTCTTGCCGTCAAAACTTGCCGCTGGCTTCATGGCTGCTCGCATGGTTTGTACGATGTAGCCGAATCCTTCTATGCCAGGAGGTGCTATCTCAGGATTCTGGACAGGTACAGCAGGTGTCTCAGGTTCGTCTTCTTGTTGTTGAGGCCATCCTCTTCTTTTTGTGCGGGCGCCACTATCAGGACTTAGCATTCTGTGTGTATTCTTTGAGAACATGGTAAATTCTGTAAAGGGTTCTTATCCTTACGTTCTAAGTCCTGAACTGGAACAGGGAGCGGAAGGTACGCTATGTTCTGATGTAACTGCTGGGCTGGAGAATAACTGCACGTGAAGGGATTTGAAATCCTCTTTTATTCAATCACTATTAAATACAAACCTCCCAATTCGGGAGAGATACAGAACGTAACAGACCACACTTTGGTCGAACTTAACAATCAAATAAATTTAAATAAATTAAAATAGAACTTAAATTAAACTTTGCTTCGCAGAGCAATTCGCGGAAGTTGGCCTCTATCTAAAAGGGTGCGTAGCAAGGTATACTAAATACTACCGCACTTTAATTTATTTTACAATGCAATCACGTAGTAAGCACTATGGCTTATAAATTTAAACTGCTAGCTGGTCAGGCGAACGTTGAGCAGCGTGACCGTGATCTGAGGCAAAGCTCTCGCACACCGAGAGGTTTCCACCTCTGGCTTAAATAGTGCTTGGCTGAACTTCAAAAATTAGCATAAGCTAAAAACGCGCGCTTCTTCTGACAGGAAGTTGAAGCAGAGAGGAGATAGAAAAGATTTAAATTAAAATAAACTTGGTTAGTTTAACTAAAACCTTACATAGTAAGTAGTTACAATAATGTAATATATTAAAAGATGCTAAAATTTGTAGAGACATTAGGGTTTTCTTTAAAGCAGGAGAGAGAAAAAATGAGCAACCCCTTCACCGGGACTCGAACCACGAACCTCGAACGGTCAGCACCGAGGGTACTGACCATTACACCACGAAGGCATGCTAAGAAGGCGGGAGAAATACTTTATATACTCTTCTTTTAAAGGGCGACTTGGGATTAGGGGACGCAATCGTCAAATCCTGGTGGTGGAGAATCATCATCCACCATCTTTTTTAGTTCGAGTGCCACTGTAGAGACATTAGAATTTTTTTGTAAAGCAGACGAGATGAAAAATGAGCAGTGCTCGCCCCGAGACTCGAACCTCAGACCTCTCGAATACAGGCCGAGCGTGATGACCACTACACCACGAAGGCATGCTAAGAAAGCCGGAGAAATACCTTATAATTTGCTTTGATACTTTCAAAACACTATTTTGGAACAAATATTTAACAATGTAACAACATAATAACTGTTGTAAATATCATCATTAGACAATTGCTCGAGTATGAAACCAAATAATATTGAAACGTTTGTAACTCGAAATTTGAATACTACAAATTCTTGCTCTGTTAGCAATTCATGAAATATGTGTCAGTTGCTTCGACATTATTTTCCTACATCGAAATTTAATTTCAATTCATTGATTTCAATAAATTAAGAAAAAAGTTAAGCAAAGCGAATTATTCCAGTTTAAATGCCTTTAAACAAGTTTCGGCTGATGTTCAGATTGATAGATTGCCTAATACTGAAATTCCTCTATCACCGACACAGTGGCAACTATTTTCGGTTATTCTAACCTCCTTTTTTCTTTCTTTAACGGAAAGTTAAAGAAAGGATATGACATTGATAGTTATAAGATTTTATATAGATGAGGCCAAGAAGATAAATATTTAACACAATTTATTATGATGTAGCTTCAGTCTCCTCTAGTCTAACCTTCAGTCTAACCTTTGAGTTATATGTTTCGCATTTATATGATTTTGTTCATTACGCAGCATGATAAATAGGAAAATAAGATTGTGTATTGACTGGCTTGTGTACAGCCGGCATTTTAAAAAGCATTCTCAGCTGTACGTTATAAAAATTACTCTCAATCTCTTTTCAAAAATCTTTTGTCATGAATTCGGCTCATAAAAAAAATCCTGGAAAGCCTTTCCAAAACTTTAAGTGCATTTAAATGTGAAATTTTAGAAAAAACTTTATGGATTTTGTTCAAAAACTTAGATCATTTAGACATCATTAAAAAACTCAATGCATGCCTAGCCAAACAGCGCAAGTTACCGGGGTTAATCTTAAAAGAAAAAAATGAGGATCTTAACAGAAATTGAAGTAATGACTTTGAAGAATATTCAAACAAATGATATTAAATTCATAATAGAATATTTCGAGGCTTTCGAGTTTGTTCTAATTCGATGATTTCAAAGAGCTATGAGCTTATAATTCATCTGTTATCAGTAAATTACACAAAGAAAAAAACCCACATTAAAACTCAAATTCGAATGGGGAATACTTCGAAAAACTGTAGTAAGAGATCGGAATCACTGTCTTAATGAAGAAAGTGCAACAGCTGAAGAACTGTGTAACCCATGCTTTCTCTTGCTCTTTTCTGGCAACCATAAACCTGATTTTCGAGGAAGCTATCTTACCCGCCTGGACATATCGTAACAATAATGACAAACTACAATAATAAACAATGCTATATACATATCTAATACATATCCAAAGTAGCGCTTTCGAGACATGAAAAACGCAGTTTTAATATCGTCAATCGGCTCAATAGAACGGGAGAAATAGAACTGCTTTCCCCCTTTATTATTATTATTATTATTATTATTATTATTGCGCAGTGTACATGATAATTCTACCGAAAAGTTTTACTAGAATTTTGGTTACCTCAAAGTTTTTTGTCGTGCAATACATTTATCTTTGAAACCGCGGTAGTGATAACAGTCTATTAAGTCTTGAGATAGTAAATAACGGAAGATGAAGGACATCTAGAGTAAAAGATAAAGATGGCTGTCTTTTGCTTCCATCAGGACACATTGTCATCAGTTTCTCTGTGTGTCTGTCCAGTGTAGAAGAACAAGATTTGTCCTCTTTTATAGTTAATGACTTGAAATTGGACAATATACTTGAAAGTTTATACTGATACACTTTTCTATTGTGCAGTTTTCCATAACAATCAACATATCCTGAAATACTGCTTCAAATCTGCTAGCTCCTTTACAATTAAAGAATTTTCCTATTATTACTGCTTAAAAACGAATGAAATTGGTACAAATTAACAGAAACCGAAACTGACCGTTAAGGAAAGTGAACGTTCGTACAGGAGGGTGTTCCGCGGCTTATATAAACCTGACGAAAGAATTTTCGTAATATTTTTAATTCCAAAAACGTATCACCAACATAAATCAAGAAAAAGAAGAAAACAACAGTGAAGCTGAAGGAGTAAACAACAGTGACAAACAGACTTTTTCAAATCTCTAGAATTGTTGCTCATCCTAAGTGAAAGAGTTCACTAGATATGAAATAATACTTGCTGCAAAATATTATTAAGAAGCGAATATAAAAATTTTAAATGGCTCACATCATTATTTTAATGTATAAAGTAGTTCTACCGCCTTCTTAGCATGTCTTCGTGGTGTAGTGGTCTGCACGATTGGCGCGTATTCGAGAGGCCAGTGGTTCGAGTCCCGGCGAGGGCATTGCTCCTTTTTCATCTCTCCTGCTTCGAAATAACCTAATGTCTCTACAAATATACAAATAAAATTTTATAATATTGAAAGTAAATTAAAGATCTTGAGCGCTGTTGATTGGCAACAACGTGTTATTTGTTTTTTTAATTTATTTGCAAATGAATAGATTTTATTGCTAACCGTGGGCAATAACACGAGTCCGGAGTGCTAATGTACAGTGCGAAAAAAAATGGGACAGTTTCTATATCTCCCGTTCTACTGGGCCGATTGGCGAAATTCAAATTGCGCTTTCATGTCTGGAAAGCTCGACTTAGATTATATATTAGATTTATATATATGGCATTGTTCTGAAATAGATATTTGGACATGCCAGTGTTTTTCATATTTAGATTACGAAGAAATTCCAAAATTTGTCTTGGAGCATTTTTCTCAGTTTGCGCCAAGAATAATTTACTTGGCGAACTTCTTAACTTACAGCAAAATATTTGCCTTTCCTTTTTAGTCCAAAGGGGCAATTTGCCCAGAAGATTATTAATTTCGTTTTGGCATTTTGCGTCGTTTCGCTAGAAACGGCGAATTACTTTTTAAATTGTTGCCACCAAATATTAAGAGCTCTGTAGTGCATTTAAAGAAATTAAATAACGAAGAATCTGCATAAATGCATATATGTTTCTCGCATTGTGATAAAACGAGGGTACCTAGAGCCATCAAATTTTGAACAACGTACGTCTCCACCCGAATATGGGCATCTGGAAGCCCAAATTTAGAATTTGGATTTTCTTTTATTATCTATTTCATAAAACATTTATGTTACGTTACAATATATCAAGGCACCAGTTGTTAGGTGCTAAATGTTAAATACTAACTGTTACAATAATTTGCCTACAATAATATCAAAACCAAAATTCATATTGCGTTGTGTATAACTAACCCGAACAACCCCTAAGACCAAGCAGGAGCACTGGTGTTAAAAACATTCACACAAGTCATCATAAGAAAAAACTCTGAATCAAATATATATATATAACCAAGGATATTTATTGCAGCATTAAAGGAAGACAATCTTTCAACTTAAATTTTTAGATCTGTGGAGTGTTCAAGTGACTACTTAAAATAATGCATTTAGAATTATAATATATATATTGTTAATTTCAAATATGCACCGAGATGAATTAATCAAAATTTACACCGTAAAAATTAATATTAAAATTTCATATGCAGTTATCAAAACTCTGCTGGCCAGCATACAAATACACAGGAATTTAATGAATCACCGAGCATGGTGTCTTTACCAATATTGATAGAGATTACTTAGTTCAAGAAATTTCTTAATTTACTCAGGTAAAAATTACATACATAAATTTAGCAAATCCCTTAGGCAGTTAGAAAAATATTACATATTCAAGTAGACCCGTTGGAGAAAAATGATTACATTTAACCCTACATTCAATTACTCAATTAAAGGTAAAGTAGAATTTAAATTTTTAATCGTTCCTTAATTTGCAAAAGTTAAAGTTAATCCTCAACCAAAAATAGTAACAACTTAAAGTAAAAAGGTAAAATTTAGATAAGTTTACAAATTTAATAACCTGTCTTAATCCATTATATATAAATTTTAATTACATTCCAAGTTAAAGTTAAAAGGTCTTAAATAGAGTAAATGCACTGCAATTGCTTAATTAAACACCCTGGATTTAAGATCCAACAAAAAACTCTTGACAAATAAGTTAAATAGAATTTAACTAGAAATTAAATATACATATTATTTCTCCTTACTTTAATAAATCATAGCTAGAAATTTTCCTTCAATTAATCAAATCTCTTCCAATATTTGTGTGAATTTACTCATCCTTATTATTTAGAATATATGTTCACTGAATTAAGGTTAAATGCCGTACTAAAAATTTCTGGTGAAAGGAGAAACAGAACAAAGTTGAACTCACTCGAAGAAAAAAAAACTTTTGAGGCTTAATTAAGCGTTACCCATTGTAACAAAAGGTGTCGGTTATCATTGAAATTTTAAATCTTAATTTACTTTTACAAAACGCTACAACTATGGACAAAAACGAATGCACTTATCTGCTGAAATTCTTTCCCAGACAACCAGTAGGCTGATGTAGTCGCATTCCTTCGGTGGAGTACAAGGCACTCCACCGAACGTAAATCTTGCCAGCTATCGATGTTAATTCGGCCCATCCTAGTAGGATGATGATAGGCGCATGGATGTTTTCGAAGTGAGAGATCCGGAAGAAGCCGAATTCAGCGGGTTTCAAGGAACGTCAAGCTCTGGTGGAAAATGCATTGAGATTCGAAGAAAAACAATCTAGACTCCCCGACTGGATAAAGGATGGCAAGGTGCAGAGGAGTAGTAACATATCAATTCTCCTTAGAAGTACATCTCCTTCTTATTCTTCATCTCTTCCTCAATGGGAGCAAGCAACAAGCCGAAGGCGGCTTTTTCCGGACAAAGCCTTGGACATCTATCCTCTACCGGTCTCCCTGGGTCAACATGGCGGCTCTTC
>KK122352.1:5716-22710 GCA_000611955.2 Stegodyphus mimosarum
AAAGATTAATATATAATTTAAAAATTATTTATTTAGTTAATAACATTTGGAATTCTCTCCCAGTTTCAACACATGAGAAATGTACATAATATGTTAGAAAATCCTTCCAATTTTTAAATTTGAAACTTAAGGTAATTAAAGTAATGAATTTATATATGATTTCCTTAAGAATGTTTTGTTAGAAAAGACTATATGCAATACTTTCACAAACATCAAAAGTGTGTAAAGGATTAATCCCCGTAACAAATAGATTTTTAGAAAAAATATCAGTAGCATTAACATGAGGCACGTACAATGTGAAAATCTTCTTTACAATGTATTAGATATTATATATATATGCAGTTCATAATCATTTGAAAAACAGGCCTGATAAGACTGCTGAATGCTGATAGTTAGGTTTAAATCCAAACATGTGCTTTTTGGCACATTTTACTGAGTTTATCTAGTCTGATGATCGCCATAAAATATTAAATGAAGAACAAAGTATTTGTGTCATAACCATGTAATACTATACTTGATCTGCAAAACAAAATTGCGATGGCTCTAGAGACCATGAAGCTAGTGAAATTGTTCTGTGTCTTGTAGGTAATACAAAAGCAGCTCAACTAGAGTACTCCATCAAGTAGTATGGAGATAGGTATCATATAACCAAATATGCATGCATCAAAACATTTGTAGGTACATATTGCAAAGTGACTTCCAATATTATTAGAATTTATAGTTTTAACTTAAATCTACTTCCAAAATATTTTATTTTGATATACTCTGTGGTCTGAAAAAAATTAATATTGCTGACATTCAAGAGCAGATAAAAGTATGTCATACTTAAATAAAAACACATATAAAATTAATATAAGGCAAAAATAGCAGTTTAGCATGAAATCTTGTGTCAGTTTTAAGGATTAACTTCTCAGTAAAGAAAAAACCTTCTTCAGTTAAAAAAAAAAATTGGGAAAAGGTTTTTATTTCCAGGTTTTTAATATGCATATATTAGATAATCCTTGAAATTGATAAGAATTATTCGAACTCTGCATCAATCTAAGCTTTTTTATTTATTTTAATCTTTAAATTCATGGTCTGTCAAAATTTTCAATTCTGTGTCAACTACTATATGTTTTTGAGAATCTGGAATCACAGCTGGATTTGTTCAAACAAATAGCATTCGAATTTTTTTATTACATGTTTGCAATGATTCTGCATGACAAATCTGCTAATTAAATTTGTCACAAGTTTTACAAAGTGGAAACTAATGCTCTTATCAGGTTTGTTCCTTCTTTTTGAGGAAATCAGCTTTATTATTACTATCAATTCTACAATGGAAAGGAACTTGCTTGACATTTACTCTGATTTGAAAGTGTCTTAAAATTTCTCTAGATATCCTCAAATATAGGTCTAATATATACAAGTAAAATCTATTTAGCTTATTCTTAATACTTGTAACATTAGATTTTTGCAATATTAAAGGTAGGTAAAAAAGACCATTATGATAGCTTCAGTGGTGAACTATAGGAGGTTTGCATAAGCCCTTTGTTAAATTTGTCTCCAAATTGCAAAACCCGTGTTCTTTATTGTTTGTTTATTATTTGTTCCAGGAAAAACAAATGGCTTGCATGTTGTAACCATACTTTAAAAATTTTACATTAAAGCATGAAATAAAAATAAATTATTTGGGGGTTTTCATTGAGATGGCTTTTGAGATTGAAAGACAATCTTAAAATGGGGAAACCTTTAGAAGAATTTAAAAACTTTTCAAAAATCTCTGCTTGGTTCTTGAAACCTTAAAAAAGATCATCTGAGGTGAGAGAAGAAAGCAGTATATGGTAACTTCTTGCATGAATTGTGCATGTAATGAATTTTAAACAATATTTTTTATGTACAGTTATTTGTATTTCTTATTTTTTGTAAAAATTAAAACATTTAATTATAAATTGGTATTTTATTTTTATAAACTAAAGTGTGAGCATGTCGTTAATATTTTCATAGCTCACCCCTGGATATTTTAATCAAAATTTTATATAGATTAGTAAATTACAATTTAATATATATTGGTAAATACATCAGATTATGCAGCATAGTATGAATATCTTTAAATTCTTAACATATGCCAATTTTAAGTTTGTCAATACTGTATTTTAAAATATTTCTTTCCATGGCATCATATGCATAATCCCAAAAATAACCTGAGGATAGAATATTTCAGTTGTTTGTTTCTATTTCATTTAACATTTCATCACTAATGCATTAATACATTGAATACTGCATTTGAAATTGGAAACCAAGTAAAATAGACTTGTTGTTTAACATGTTAGATATTGTGAAAACACAACATTAGTGTAAACCAATGTAAAGCAATAAATGAATGTTAATTATGCAACTAAATGCACACATATAGTCAGATACCCACTCATTTGTCATAAAGCCAACTTTGACTCTTATACATACATACTCCTATAAACAATGGTATAATAAACTGAATGATGTTTATTTATTGGATGAATGATGTTAATTTATTAATTGGAGAATAACAATTATAAACAGAGTCCTTTTGATACAGTTATTATGCCACTATGAATAATTATTCCAAATGGAAAAAAAAGTAGTTGCCAAATCAGATTTATATGAAGAAATAATGATGATACATCATATAATGGTAACTTTATCCAAAACTTCAGCAACAGAATATAGTGAGAAACCTTCGATAAAATGGGCAAAAAGCTTTCACACAGAGAAAAACTATGATTTCTTTTATTTATCTTAGTATTCATCAGCAGCCGAGTAGATAAGAATTTGGAGCAATGGTAGTTTGAACCCAAGTGGACAGGCTAGCTTCAAAGGAATTTTTTTTATATGTTACATGAAGAGGAGTCATTTTGTTTTAAATATATTTCATGAAAGTGTTCTTTCTCTCAAGAAGATACTGTTTCTATACTTTGCAATAATCAATTAAGGAAATTAAACAACATTCTCATTTACTATCATCAGTATAGAATTCAAGCAAAAAATTTGTACATTCTTTTATCAACTGAAGTATTTTTATAGGTGTTCTAGTTTAAGAATACGAAAAATTTATTTACCATAAAACAACAAATTTAGTTTTTCATGTTTACATCTTTATTGAAAAAATACAGAATTGTGAAAACTCACTGCAGTTCCACAGTCAATGATAGCAAATTATAAGAACATAGGCAGTAGATGTGCATGTTACAGGATAAAATTTGTTGCTTCTTAGAAAATAGAAGAATCCAATGGTGAGAGCTGTTTTGTTTGTAATGTTTTATTGATACAAAAAAGTAAATAAATAAAAAAATACGGGATCTCAAGAAAACTTTTCTGCTAGGGATTACAATATGCCATCTGAAATCATAAACATTTATAGCAACCGTAAGCAAACTAAATTTCAATTGCAGATTAAAGACATGTGATCTTATAATTATAAACTATTAAAACTAGTAAAGCTGATAAATTAGAGCATATCATTCAGAAAAGTCTTGACAGAAATAATAATAATAATAAAAAAAAATTGATGTACATAGCAACATACACAGTGTAATATAGAGTGTAAAATGTTCCACAGATTTGCAGTGAATAAAAACCACTTCATTGTGCTAATGCTGCATTTTTGCAAGACTTAAAAAATTACATCTTTATTTTTACATAACACAACGAAATGAAATAGAATTATTTAGCTAGAAAATTATGCATAAAACAAGTTTCATATTAATTTCTCAATTATTTTTTCTTTTGGGAGTTAATAGGTTAGCTGAAATTTTAAGAGGTATCCAATGTTTACATTTTAATATACAGATTCTCTGAATAATCATTCCATTTTCTATGTTTCAGTAGAAGCTTCTGTTAGTAAAATTTTGCATTACAGAAAAACGCTTCCAATAAAAAAAGAGATTTCTGATATCTGCTAGTTCAAATATATATATTTTTTTAAAGCGGACACATTCTTAAAATACTTTTCTTTATTGAATATTATGATGTTGACAGTACACGAAATAATGAGGACCCAGATATCACCAAAAGCGTTTTCAAATACACGAGTGAAGATATTTCACAATGCAGTAATTTTTATCAATAGTCAATAAAGGGTATGAGGAAATCAAAAGGTAATTCGGTAACGACAGAGCAAATTGAGTGGGATAGAAAGCTTTTTTTTTAAATATTGTACATACTATAAATATTCTACATTCTTCACTTATCATCCCTACAGTAATTTAAATTAAATTATGTGAGTACCTGAAAAAAATAATCAAAAACAAAATGAACTGCTGCTACCTAAGAAGCGCTCATGATTTCGATAACGTAACCAAAAAGTTACCATTACATTAACAAGTCTGTCACTCTATCTCGTATACCAGTTTTGCACAAAAATTGCGTTTGGCAAACAGAAAATAATGCCAAGTCTCCCAGTGCAATGGTCCTTTCTGATTGGTAGAATTTCCTCAGTTCCTGGCGGGTTTTAGCCGCCCATGTGCCCTGGTTCAAACCCTTTCCGCAGAACTTTGGAGGAGTCGGCACGACACACCCGAATCCACACGGGTTATTGGTCGTTAATTTGCTACCTACCAGTGGCTTGGACTGCCCGTCGCAGAGGGCCATTACCCAGCATACCCGGTACGCTAACCCCGGGCTACTAGTACCTCCCTGCTTCAAGACTTGTCACTTACCCCCTTAATTGGTCGGAACTCTGTTCTAGCTATTGACAACAAGTTACTCATTTATAAAACCCTTTTGCAGCCCATAATTACCTATGCCTGCCCGGTTTGGGGCTATTCTTGTAATGTCCATCTTAAAAAGCTGCAAGTATTGCAAAACATTACGTTATGACAAGCGGCAAACTGTCGCTGGTTCATAAGAAATACTGATATCCACCATGAGCTGGGTGTCCCATATCTACATGAGCTCATTGCTGAGCTTGCAAATAAGTTTTACAACAATATTTGTAAAGTGGGTAACCACTCCATCCCAATTCTAAGTTACGACATAAATGACCCAAGTAATGTAAAAAGGCCTCGTGCAGTACTAAGATATCTAGCTAACTAGCTATTGTTTATTATTCTGTATTAATATGTTACACCAGTTTTACTACTAAATTCATCATCTTGCTTTGCTTTTTGTATTTTTGTTATATTGTAAATCTTATGTACCCATCATTTTATAATACTTTAGTTTACTGTGTCTACTATTTTATGATACTTTTGATTGTTAAGACACAGTTAGGCAACTGGCATTTCTTTCGAACTTACTAGCGCACTTGCTCTTCGTTTTCTTGTGGCCTGCTTGGCAGGTGAAGCTACAACTAATCTACGACTAATCACGCATGTATTTTAAGAATTTCATGATATTCTGGATCTTCGATTATGCCATTTATTCAAAATAGGACTAACATGTATTCGAAAATTCAACACTTGTCACTCCGGGGTAGCGTAAACCGCGGAAACCCACGTAGTGAACGTAGTCGCATTTACCTGAGCCGACTTGTCACTCTACGTCGACCCCGGGGGAGGGGGAACAGCACTTAAGAAAAACAAAGTATCATCTCATATCTAAGAAAATATTTCATAAAGAAGCTCTGTAAACAGAAAGATAATGCATGATTTGATGTTAGCATTACCTCTGATTTCAATTTTTATAATCGCTAGCCAAATAAAAATTTTTGCTAATGTAACTAGCAAAAACTTCTGAAAACATTTCATTCAAATTAAAAATGTTCAAAACACAGTAAAAGTAATAGCTTTTCACTCCGTTGAGAATGAAATATTGTTTAAAAAGGTAATCTTTCAAATAGTTATTACTCAGAAATATCGTAGGAAAGGAAAATATATACACTTATATTTATGATGTAATTGCAGAATATTTACCCCAGAACGTGTTAAAACACAGTGGTCTTAACAAATCATTGAATGTTCGGATAAACAAGAGGGGGGGCCTCAAATCAGTTGAACAGTAGGAAAAAACCCTTTTATTCCTTCCTGCATGGCAATATCATGTGGATATTGCCATGTAATTGAACTGTTCCTTTCAAATGAATATTTCCTTTCAAATGATTTAAATAAGCAAATTATACACAAGTTTTTCTAAAAGAATTTATTATGCTTGATAAGAACAAAACTATATAAAAAAATTTTTGACATATATTCTCAAAATGTAAATATTTTATTTATAAATGTACATAAATATAAGCAAATATTATACAAGTTGGAAACTGTTATCTTTGCAAATATACGAGATAGAATCTTCAAATTTCAGTATGATACTGTTTGAAGACTTTAATTTCACTACATATCTTTTATAGACAACTCTTTATCTATTAGATATCACAGAAGAAAATGAATTCATTTTGCTATTAATGATTGCATTTCAGTTTCTTAATATGGTTAATACTTGTAACATAAATCACTTTATTCCACACAAAAAGTCATTTGGAAACAAAAATATTTTTCTCTGTCATATGTGTGATACTTATATTTCTTAGCATAGTGTTTATAAGAAAAGTGACTCAAATAAAACTTTGAAATTTAACATCTAGTAAAGAAGTGCAAATTTAATTATTTATTTTCAATACATTACCCAGTTAGGTAATATATTACAATTTTACTCTCCACCTCTCCTAAATCTTAACACTGCAAAAGAATGTAATAAATTATAATTTTATTCTCCACCCCTCCAAAATCTTAACACTGCAAAAAAATAAAAATAATATTTTTAAGAAAATTCCATAGAATTTTAGTAACTAGGAGACAGAATAGCAGTTAATCAAGCAAATTCAAATATCTGAACTTTCCATACAAAAGCCATTCCATCAAAACTGAGAGTAAAATCTAGAAAACTGAGGGAATGAATAATTTCCTTTCTCAATTCTGTCACCCTTCAAACGACATGCAATGGTCCCATAACTTGGTTTACTTTTCAATGCATGTAGAAAAGGCATTTTACAAAAGTCTTTTGGCACATTCTGAACAGAATCTTGACCTCAGCACTGAATTTTATGCTACAGAGCAGAGGTGACCAACTTTTGTGTACAAAAGATCTACTTTGTTCTAAAAAATGCATCGCGATCAATCAGTTGTCACGCAATATTTTATAGAGGGCGAGAGGGGTGTAAAGCACTTAATATCTTGAATTATTATTACACATGTATTTTACATTACAAAACAAACAGTTTATGGACTAAAATTTAAATATCCAGATAAACTTAAGCAACAAAATTATTAATTGACAATGCTAGCAAAAAATTGAAGAGAAAGACAAAAGAATATATTTGACTACTTAATGAGCAAATTGAATTTTCATGTCTCTAACCAAGGAATCAAAATGCCGATTCTCAGAGGGAGGAGGATCGAAACAATACATAAATATATTATCTACATTTGGTAATGCTTGGATATTTTTTTCGGTCAACATACTTCCAAAAATCAGCTTCAAATTTTCATTTTCAAATACCTTGGCTGACAGTTCTTCGCCAACTCAAGAGGCTAGAGCTTCATTTTTCTCTTCAACAAAGGATTTTCCTATGTGGTTATATACACATAGAGGCGGAAATTGATGGACTGAGGTGCTGGAAATAGCGTGATAAAATTCACGCTGATGCCGGCCTATATTAAAGAACAAAGTATCTATATCGTCAGAATTCTGTACCTAACAAAAGCATGGGTTCCTTTGTACAAGAATTGTAGTTTCACTGCTCATTTATATCTCTACTCTAAAGCATTTTAAACAAAACACCTTAATGTCACTGTAATTCTAACTGAAAACTTGGTTTTCTATATATCATGCTGAGTAATCAGTTTCTGTTTTTAAAATTGCATGCAATCCACTTGTTGGCCACCCCTGCTATAGAGTTCCTCTTCAGAATACAAAACAACCAGAAATCAATCGCTTGAGGAACATTATGATTAGGACAGGCTCTGATTAAGATTTTGATAAAATAATTCTTTAGAAACTATAGAAAACAGATGCAAAAGGGCATTATAAATTATGTCTAGCCACATATTATACTTCTTCTTTGATAGATGTTGATGCAGATATTTCAAAATTAAAATACTCAGGACTAACAATAACATGTGAAAGGTTCACCAGATTTCCATGCCTGAAAAATCATTATCACTACCTTTCCATTTGATTGTTAGCAAATGTTTTTTGGAGATTAAATGAAGTTACTCTGTTTCCAGGCAACCATTGCTTGCTTAATATGAGATGAAATTCAATTTCTTACTACACATTAGACAAAGTTCTTTACAATTTATTTTCCTTCACTATACATCTCAAATGGCTAAAAACTATTTTTCTATTCAGTGATAAAATAATTACTTGGAACACAAATGATATATACTGCAGTAATTTGTAAAGCACAATGCAAAATGTAGATGTTTTCAAATTATTAACAGATGCTATAATGTCTTCACATATCATCTGACAGTCTTTTTGCAAGGTTGCTCTGTAAAAAAATCTTTCAAGTCAGCTAAAGTCAACTAGGCTTATGAGAGAATTTATCTGACAAATATCTTTTTCTGATATCATGATTTCTCCTAAAAGTTGTTGACTTGCAAAACATTTGCCTTCTTAGTTTTTTTTTTTTTTATATTAAACTAATAATGTCTGGGTCTATATTTATTGAAACACTAGAAAAGTTTTATTATATAACACATTTTACTTTCTGATTCATTCACATCCGCAGTTATATCCCAAAATACAGATCAAATTTAAAAGACTGTGCATTAATGAAAACAGAATTATCCTCCATATCTACTGATGTACTAGAAGTACTAGAAGTAGTTACTAGAAGAACTTTGCTTATTACGTTAATCATCAATTTGTCCCATTTTGCATTACTGTTGACTCTGAATAAAATTACTTTCAATTTTTATAGAACAATTATTATAATACTGCTAAAATAAATAAGAGATAAAAAATTGATCCATTTACCCCCCCCCCAAAAAAATCACTTTTTCTTATTAACCTATCTAATTGGTATATATTAAAGCATTTTCATATTTGTTAAAGGTGAAGAAACGTTGGAAAAAATGCATAGCATTTTATGTTTTCTTTTATTCTGTAATATATTACATTAAGCATACATTTACAAAATTGTTTTAAATTGTGCAGTTTATAAGAAAAAACATAAATAGTTTAACATGAATGCAGAGAGTTAAGCACTTCACATACAATAAGCATATATCTTAAAATATCATTGATACAACTTCATTTGTTCTTCTACATCTGATAAACTGATTTCCCCAAACTTATTGCTCTGCTGTTTCATAAGTTCATATATTTGAATTAACTGCTGCTGTCGAACTCTGTTGACAAAAAGAATAATATTTACTGCTTTAGCACTTGTAGAAAAGCAAGAATATTAGCAAACATGTCTTTTATAATTTTCATGCATGACTGTAACTACTGGCATAAAATAAGATACAAATAAAAATATCATATTGCTTTATTTAAATAAAGCAATATTTATTTTTTTTAAATGCTTCACACACTGCCAACTTTGACAGCAGAAAAAGCAGAAGGTTTTCATGCTACATGGCAATGCTATTTAAAAAAAAAAAAAAAAAAAAAAAAAAAAAACAAAAAAACAACATTGGCTTAAATTCCCTTTATAATATAAGGTTCGGACAACAGAACTATTTACAAAATTACAGCTGTTAAATTAGTATGGTGGGACTACATCTGTGTGATCAATGGTGAAATTCTAATATCCCACTCACTTTCCCTATATCTGTAAAATGTATTAATATCTGGTTGTAATGAAAGTTTTCCACCAAAAAATGTTCTTAAGTTGGGGGAAAAAAACATGAAACAGTTACCTTTAGTGCGGCTAGTAATCACCACCCAAATCTATGATTTTCTGCCAATGTTTTGGTAGTTTTTCAAAGCCTTCAGCCCAGAAACTTGGTGGCTGTGAGTCCAAAAACACACCAACCTCATTTCAGATGTCCTGTGCAGAATCGAAGATAGCACCAGCAAGATTTAGCTGCAGGTGTGAAAAAAGGTAGAAGGTCCGAAAGAACCATGTCGGGGCTATATGGTGGGTGCGGCAAAAGATCCCATTCAAGTCTGTACAGAGTCCAGTTGGTGAATACAGACACATCTAGTCTTGCGTTATCTTGATGGAACATTACCTTTTTGTGCTGGAACTCAGTATGATATATTTCCTTGATAGCAGCATCAACACAGACTAGCATCACACTATACACCTTACTATTGAGAGTTTTACCTTTCTCAAGATACTCTTTGTGGATAATACCATGACAATCCCACAAGAGACAATGCATAATCTTTTTGTTAGACAAATTGCACTTTGCGACGCTGCCGATGGGCTCATCAGGCACAGACCAACCCCCTTTTTGGCCTGTGTTGTTGAAGTAAATCCACTTTTCATCACAAGTGACAATCTGGTCCAGAATTTTAGCCTTGCATCGATATATGAGGAGATTAGTGCAGGCCTGAACACGTCTGCCCTTATCTGCTTGAGTCAGCTAATGCGGCACTCAGAGATTGGACTTGTACGTCAAATTTATGTGATGCATAGTGCGATTAATGGACATGGCACTAATGTCTAACTTCTCAGCAAGCTCTCGAGTGGTTGCATACTGATCTTCTTTCACAGACGGCCCTCATCAGCACCAGTAGGCTGGCCAGAGCGCTCTGCTTCTTGAATGTCATAATCCTTGTTTTTGAACTTTCAGTACCAAACCTTCACAGTGTCATATGATACAACATTAGTACCTAAATCTGTATGATTTGGTAACATTCTGTACCTGACTTTTTGCAACAGAACTGGAAGTAAATGATGGTTCTAATCTAGTAGCACGATAGTTCATTTCAGACACTTTGTACTTAATGATATCGATATTTGTTTACAATTTCACAACACAGTGTTCTAAAGCAAGTCTCTTTGTTGCAAATGCCAAAAATTGTTTGATGAAATATGATTAAACACGCCAATGCAAACTGTTTGTGCAGACGATATTTGAGGTAGCGGGAAGCTCGTTTAAACCCGATATTTGATCAGATGTACTAAAATCCATGTACTTTGGTTAATTTCTTTCTTACACTTTTATACTAAGAAAACCCTACGTAGGGAAGGAAGATGTTTATTTATCAAATTACTTTATATAAAATTAATAATTAATGTTCAAACTATTGTATGGATAAATTTAATAATGTACCATACATTTATGTAAAACAAAATGAAATACAAATATTATTTGATTAAACATGAGTTTAATCTTCAAAACAATTCTTACAAATGTCTGCAGTAGATTAGGAAAATTCAGAACAAATTAAATTTAACAAAAAAAAAAAAAGTATACTGAAAATCATTAGGGGTGGGAGAATGAACTATTTCAGCAAATTTCATCTACTGCAAGAAAACACTTTTTTAGTAAATGTTATCAAAATCCAAGAAATTCTGTGATCTACCTGGAGACAGGGAAATGATTAAAAAACTAGGAGTCTCCCAGTAAAACATGAAGATTTGGCTGCTATGTCACTCACACACCCGAAACATTGAACTTATATCAATAATTATTCTTGTATGATTAGCAAAATGCAAATTTAAAATGACTTTTTCCTCAATGATATTTTTAAAGAATGATTATCTAGAATATATTAATTTAAGACAGTTTCCAAAAATGAAAATTATCTTGTTAAACTTGATTTTTAACACTTTGCTTCACCATATTTACAAATTACAACAGACAAATTTTATGAAAATCATTTCAGTGCAAAAAATAACTTGTACAACTCTTTGCTTGCCTCATATGAAGAATAAAAATCAAAGCAAACATATCAGAAAAATATATAATCTTTGATTGCATTTGGGTTTATTACAATAGTTGTTTCTAATGCAGTTCATGCTTCTGCTGTAAAACTAAGTTTTGAAGAAATAAAAGATCAGAAAATCACAATTTGGCAGTTTAATTTTACTTGACATTATATCTCATGTAGCAGCATCTAGAAAATGGATTGAAGATTATTTTTACCTGCTCTATTTGTCATCATTTAGAAACATTTCACTAATATTTCTCTATTTCAGACTAATTTACACATTTCTTTAAATGAATTAATTCAAATAAAAGTAGAATATTCGAAAATGTCATGTACTTCTAATGTGCTTAGAAGGGCAGAAACTTCTGTCTTCAAATCAATTTAAAAGTGAACTTTGAAATATTTACATTTTTATTTTGACTTAAGTTCTACATATAAGTCTTCTTTTAAAAATATTTTCCCCTATGATATTAATAAAATACTATCAATCTTAGTTTCAGTTTGGTTTATAATATAATTTTTTACAAAATATGGTTAATAAAATAAAATCTATTGCTTAAAATATATTCTGAACCAGTGGAAACATTCTGTCATCAGGACTCTAGAATCTAGAAGTGGTAGCTATTATGTTGATCACTTCGCTATTGGGTATAGACATTATTTGTACATGAGTCTTCAGTTTTAGTCATAAAATATTACAGGATCTTCTATAAAACTATTATTCATTTATTCATGTGTAAGAAGAAATTCATATATATAATATATTTAAAATCTCAATTAACATAATTTTAAAAAAAATTAAAGAAAATTTTACAATCTGAAGGTTAAGCAACACAGTGCATTATCTTATGAATACTCTTCAGGAAGGTGACATGCATAATTAGAAAGAACTCACAATTTAAAAATCTAAAGGATCAAGTTAAGTTAAAAGAAAAGTTCCACCTCCAACAAAATATACTGGAGCTGCTTTTCACACTCTGATTGCTGTAAAAAAATGCTGACGAAGCATTAATTAAATATTAAGAAATCATAATTTTTATCACATTATGTTCAACTAAAAAGCATATGAAATAATATGACACAACCATATCATAATGATAATATGATTAACCTATAACAAAATCCCATTTTTTCTATGCAATGAAATCTGCTGAAAATAATATCATTAGAAAGGTTTTGCATCAATCACTTATTAATATTAATTATATTACAGAAAACATCTTATTGTTTAAGAATTAATTAAATATAATAGCTTCAATATATTCTAGCATAAGAAACAATAATCATTTTGTAACAATCATGGATATTAAATGTTGATTCTTACATGATATAAATACTAAGAGTACTACTTACTTCATTTATGACAGCAGCAATTATTCATTTTTTAAAGCAAGATCTTTATTCATTAAATTTGAATTCATTTATACTTTCTATTTTATGTATACCTATGTATTTAATATTAATTTTTCTTTTTATTTCTCAACATCATCCATATATCACTTTTAAACTAAAATCCCTTGACAAGTGCTACTACTTAATGCTTGTAAAAGGCTTATTATATATTAGAAAAATATTAGTTAAGAAATAAGAATAAGAAAAATATTAGTTACACTGGATGTAAATATCTTGTTGTTATTACAGGCATTCATTTGGCTTTTTATCTGCTGATTAATTTATTTATATACATCAATGACATCAATTTTTGACACCTTTTCAACATGCTGATTTTCCTTTTGCACACATATGTATTTATTTACCATCACAATGCAACATTCCACAATGACTATTTTAAATTCTGATACATGTCTTTTTAAATAACTATTAAATTTTTCCTACGTATCCTCGATTAATTATCATCCCAATATTTTGAGCTTTAAAACATCAAACAGACCAGAAAATAATGTTTCCAATAAAGCAAATTAATTTAATTTAAGTCATTTAGAATGTTTAATACAATTTACTGAGTTCTGGCAGTTTGTTAAATGTACTAAAATATAACAAAAATTTTTCTTAACTATCAAAATATTCTTAGAAACTACATAAAATCATGGATGCTCATATAAGAATTTTGCGACATTAACAGAATAATGTTCCAATATTCCTATATGGGCAAAATTTAATTATATTGCAGTAATAACAGAATTTCAAAGAACAATTAAAAAGGCATATATAAGAATAATTGTATTCTGTTCAGTTACAATTTTTCTTAGTATTTTCTGAGTATCCACACTCCTATAAAAATGTTTGTTTCACTATTTTTACAGCTAATACATACTATTTTGTTCATAAATAATGCTAAAAGGAAGCATTTTATAAAGTTCACAGCCCTATTACAATTAGTTATGCCCCCAAACGTGCTCTTGAAAACACTAATCAATAAAGCACTTACTAAATATAATGCATGTAAATTCTTATGTATACACATGTATTTATACAGGCAAGCACGAATTAGCTATTGTCACGTGTATATTGGAAAATATGCCCGATTGAGTATGATAATCAAGCAGTATCTTCTTTAAAAATTTTTATTTACTGTCTGTTCTTATTAACAGTCCCACAAATAAAATGAAATAAAACTATACAACTTAAAAGGGTTTTCTTTTTACATATATTTTAAACTTAAATATTTTAATATTCAGGAAGTATAATATTAAGCTTTCATGGAAGCTACATACATCAGGACATGACAAGCTGCATGCCTTCAACTTCTTGTAAGCAATTTGTTGAGCCAAATAAAAAATTAGTAAGAATACATAAAACATGAATTTAAAAAAAATGCACTTTTCAGTTTGTTTGGTACTTTATGATAGAATGGTCTCGCTTTCCTCTACTTTGGAATTCTACATGTATCCAGAATTCACAAGGTTGTATTTCATCATTTGTGTTAATTCACTAAGCTGGTAACATTGCTCTCTGATATGACATTCACTGATATTCACAGCATATGTTGCTTATATTCATGTTTAAATGATATGCCGAACTGATTTGTGAGACTTGCAGAAATTATTTCAGGAGTAACAAAGCATTTGGCTTTTGATATTTAGAGTTTTAAAGCATATCAATAGTATGCAATCCAAAATCTTATTTCTGTGAGAGATTAAAGTAAAGTAAGTTGTTGCACAGCTACTTACTCCAATCATAAAATGGCAAAGTTCTCTGTAGTGTAAGTGTAAACAGCAAAGAAACAGAGTAAGATGACAGTTTGAGCCACGCTGAAAACTATTACTATTATTATTACTGTAGTAGTATTTACTTCAAAAATATACTTATGGTAAATATGTTATTTGATTTTTATTACATATAAACATCTCACTGCTTAATAATTAAGCATACAGCATTTGGGTGCTTAATAATTTCCCCCACTTTGATAATTTCCTTATGTTATTTTATTTTTATTACATTTCATTGCACTGGTAGAATTAAAACTGTTTTAAGAAGTCATTGACATGGGATATCAAAAGTGATGTTCACTGCAATTTTCTGCTTTAACTATTTCCATTCACTATTATTAAAAAAGTGGAGCTTAATAATCAGATCTTGGATACAGATGGACTATACCATGAAGACTGACAAATTTCTATGCGAATAATTCACAGAGTTCAAGGTAACAGTAATTAATAAAAGGGAGAACAAGGAGAAAATGACAGATACTGAACACATTTTAGCCATTATGAGAAATAACATTAACAATCTGGAAAAAAATAATTTGCAATTATTTATAAACCGATGAGAATATACTGAATAGGTTTTCACAATTTATTCATTAAAAGTTATGATTGCAAATTCAAATCTTGTTATATACGAAAAAAAATGGCTTCTGTAATGGACAAAGGCAGATATATGGGGGACTTGCAAGTTACAATCACAAAAAAGCCTCCTTCCCTTCCATTCCAAGATACTCCTAAATTAATATCTCGGTTTAAAAAAATAGTAAATATATGTGCATCTTAAAATGAGGGGCCCATAACATTCATGAAGGGAATCTCTCACTTTATATGGCTACAGGTATTCAAATGTGGCAAAGTGTGCAATGGCTATCTGTCAAGGGTAAGAATGCCTTGGTGGAGGATTTTCTAAGGGATACTAGCTCATGTTTACTTACAGATGGAGAAAACCATGAAAACTAACCACCTGCCCATGATTGAACACAGGTGGAATTCCCAATATTCAATGGTCTTAACTGCTTGGCCACTTCATTAATTGGCCCTGATGATGGAATTGGAAGCTATTGTGTAACAGATAAGTTTTTCATTATAGATTTGATTTCAACAACTGAACTAACTAGTCAAAGAGCTTTAATCAAACTACCAAGAATACTTTTTATACTAAAGCATAAAAAGGTGCAATCCTTTTTCAAAATAATACCAACATGACACTTCAATATTTATTCAATAAAAGGTCCAGGGATTAGGATTTGAAATGCTGACTTATTTGGCTTATACCCAAGATATTGTGCTAGCAGACTTTTCTGATTATTGTAGCACTTAATAAAAGACATTTGCAAAGACAGATAAGATTAACTTAGAAATGGATTCATATTTTGCAATAAAGCTGGTAAAATTCTTTGCTGATGAAATATCAATTAGTAGATAATGATAATAATAATAATAATATCAATTATATTATTAAATAATATCAATTAGCATTAAAATAAATTACATTTTACTTTTCTAATAATGCTGTAAGTTTCTTTTCAGTGTTTCTCTTAGAAAAGAGAACGCTTTTATAAATAAAAAATTATAAATTAACTTTTAATTATGCTTTAAACTACTGTCAACTTACTCTTTCTCACATAATAATTGCTCTTCTGTCAGATCTGCATGTATCATGCTTTCAGCAAATGCAGCTAATGGCCTCTTCATCTTCGAATTAATTATGCTGAACTGTTTGTCTTCAGGTTTACTAATCTGCAAAGCAGAAAATGAAAACTGAATAATTATAATCAAATTATATGAATATAAAAAATACATTAAAAATTATTAATGCATAACCTAAAGGTTCATGACTAAAAATCCTCGTAATAAATATAAAAAACACTAAGAAATGTTCTCATTTTTAAAGCATTTTTTCTTAAAATGTGCTTGAAAACTGCTCATATACTACTCATATATTATGGGCAGCAATGTAGGTCTCTATATAAAATATCAGACCAAATGTAGGACAAGCTCATTCAATAATCACGTAATTTTTAAGAAATTTCATAGGGAAAG
>KK122352.1:29164-49972 GCA_000611955.2 Stegodyphus mimosarum
GTGCCAAAGATATTATTTTTTATTATTATATTTTTTAATGCTATAAATCTCTGATCCAAATCCTAGGTCTTTTGGTTATTTTTAAAATTTAAATACATCACTTATTCCATATCTTGAGCCCTTTATGATAATTAAGTTTACGGATTTATATCATCGAATATCATAAAGCGAAAAAACTGTTATATTTGTGAGTAATTTTTTCTAGACTGTGATTCAGAATAGCTATAAAATATTCTGCAAAATCTGATATATCGTACATTCTAGTTGTCTTACACGTGCACAATTTCATTGTTGATTTATTCAGACAATGTGAACATAAGTGGGAAAAATATAAAGAGTTACTGTGTTATCTTGAAGTTTTAAATAGGTTATCATAAGATTGACTTCCGATTTTGATTCCCGGCAAAAACGGCCCGTTTCTCTCTTTTCCTTCACATGTAAGGAGAATATGAGTAGGTTTCCTTTAGAAAATGCTCCTCAAAAGCTTTCCCACTTCTCACGTTAAGCAAATTGTCCTCTATTTTTCATTCCGTATATGATGCATTTTTGCTTTTGTGATGGTGAAAGCGGTAGAATCTGTTTTAGATAACATGTTTAGAAACACAATTGTCAAAAAAATGATTGCAAAACTGTGTGCTTTTTGTTCACGTCATAAAAACAACTCAGAGCTGTACATGTATGTAAGAATTTTTAATTTGCTGCGTAACACATCTGATTATGGTTGCCTTCATATACCTTCTTACCTTTGCATAGGTTCGGGCCTTCAAGACTTATTACGATCTTCAGAGGAAGAATATGTGTAAATTAGCATAAGTTTAGAAGAAAAGACCCGTGTAATGTTCGCGCTGAAAATTTTACGCACATTACACAAGCCTATAGTGCAATTCAAATGCAAGATGGAATGTTTTGCGCTTCAGTTGTTGCAGTTTTGTCATTTTTGGCATTAATTATTTGCATGTTCCCTTATTTCTGAAAATTTCTGAGGATTTTATTACAAAATCTGCAGGAAGTAAGTGCTTCCGTACTTTTCATTCGAGTTCCCTTTAATGGATTAACTCTAATAAATGTAGTACAAGGAGTTCTTTTTGCTATTATTTTTTTATTTCCTACTTTACTGATATTACTGATAATTTTTCTGCTTTTGACATGATTCATTTTATGTTTTTGTGGAACATAAAGCTAATAACTTTTAAAAATGCGTATAATAGATTCGTTATAATAACAATTGTGCAGTTTCCTTCATTGTGGTTGCTTACTTACGGAGATAAATTTCACTAAGAGAAAGTTCACATGTAAAGTTACCTCTTCAAATTTACAAAACAAAAAAATAAATAAAAATTAAAATAAAAGAATAAGAAAATAAAATCTGAAAGCTTTAAAATTTTGAGTTCAAGAGTTATTACGGGCTTCAGAGGAAAAATATGTGCAAACTCAACTTGAGATCTGAAAGCTTTCAGATACGACGCCCAAAAGGGCGCTTATTTAGCGTTTTGTGTGTTATCTTTATTTATTAAATACCATGTTCTTCACACTTAAACCATAAAATTCAATTCAACAGCAATATCTCATGAGCATATCCTTAGAATTTCCGATACACAATCTCTCGCGGTGGAGATAAAAAAGTTTTTTTTTTCTTGCAATGTTGCCACTGCCGCTTTGAAATCGTTGAGTTTCTTGATTAAAAATTCGTTATAAAGTTTTTCAAAATTTAGATAATAAAACAAATTTGAAGTTCAAAATTCGGGCTTCCAAGTGCCCATGTTCGGTTGGAGGACTACGTTATTCAGAATTTGATGGCTCTAGGTACGGTTGCTTTTTCACAGGGAGAGAAATATTCATGCATTCATGCAGATTCTTAATTATTAAGTTTCCTTAAATGTAATATATGGCGATAATATTTGGTGGCAACCGTTTGAAAAGTGAATCAACGCAGAAAGTGAAACGAAGCAAAATGCCGTTTTGGGACTAATAGCCCTTTGGGTCTAACGTCCCTTGGGGCTAATAAAGGGGGGAAAAAGAAGTTCCCAAGTTTTTATGTAACTTTGCTTTAAAAACATTAATTGCCGAGCATACAGTATGCAATTTACTACAGATGATTAAAAATTACTTAACAGTAACCGACATGCACATGCACATTTAGAAATATATACAAATGCACTTTTGAGTTCTTGTTTATATCTATTTCGTATATATTGAGCATGTACACCTAAATATAAATGCCCAAAATTTACCTATTTGCGAATTTAATGTTCGCACATTGTTCGATAACGATGTAAAGGCATTAGAAGAAACATTTCATTTATAAAATTCACAAACGTTTATTTGAAGACGATCACGAACGAGAATCATTTACATTTTCTCACACGAATATATAACATTTATAGAAATGTTCATAAAATCACATTGTTCTATAAATAAGCCAGTGCATCTTAAAATTCACTATAAAAATAAAACTCTCTTGCTGTCAATAAACATTTGTGAAACAACTTTTAATGAACAACGAAACATCGTTCTAAAATTCTTTAAACTAGCAGAAGGAAAAATTCGACCTGTTACCACTAAAACGTAAGTGAAATATAATTAAAGCTACAAGATTATGTATATATATTCTTGCGCACATATTAGATGGGGAAATGTAAAGATGTAGTGTCCAACACACGTACAAGTAAGGAAAATACTTTTATTTGACTACCCTATTCACGCACAATCTTGTAAATATGATTCCCACTAAAGCAATAATTCTCATTGATACTAGAGATATGTGCTAGAGATTTAAAGCGTTTGAAAAGTTTTTATATTTGATCATAGCTCTTTAACATATATATTTTTTCTTATAAGTATTCTTATAAATATTAATAAATGCGATATGCTCGGATATAATATATGTTACTGAAAAATGTATCACCAAAATATTACATATTTTATAGAAATATACATTTTTCTTTCATTGGTACAATCAAATCTCTTTACACTAGTCACCAGAATAGCGCGTTGTTGTTTTATAATTCTAAAATATCCCAGTTGCTCATGAATAGTCTGTATGTTCATCTCTCATCGATGAGTATTTACTGTATTATTTTGAACTAAAACATTTATTCTATTAGAAGTCTCTTTACTTAAAATAATTTGTTATTTTCAAAACGAAATTTCCGGATTTTGTCTAGGTATGAGACAGTGTTGTAATCTAATTCGTTCATCCTCTCTTTTCCCAAAGAATGTCTGCTCAGTATACTAAATGACTGAGATGGGAACGATTTTTGATGAGGTTTGAAAGGTTTGTTGAAGAAGGTTGTTTGAAGTTTGAGGCAGTACTTTTTGAGGCATTACCTCAAGCTTCAAAAGATTTTGCTATTTTGAGGCAATGCTGTAATCTGATTCGTTTACTTTCTTATTTTCCAAAGAATGTCCATTCAATATACTAAATAACTCAGATAGAAGGTTGCATTTTAAACAACCAAATTAAGAGCCAAATTTCTCAAATTGTTGCTTATTTCTTCCTTATAAGAAGTAAAGGATGTGTTATAATCGGGAAAATTTTCGGATATTATATTTCAACGGAAATATTCATTTTGACCCTTCCCGATTCCATTTAGACGCAGTTTTCTTATGTGACTTAGGATGGAATAAAGGACCCTTATTTTTAAAACAAACTATAAAATGGATTCAAAAAATATTTTTTCGTAACATCCGTACGTACGCAAGTATATGCGTGTATTTCTCGTATAACTCAAAAACGATTAGCCGTAGAATGCTGAAATTTTGTATATGAGACTGTTATTATAACATCTAGTTGTGCACTTCACTTTATTATTGCTATCGGCAGTACCAAACGTAAATAGACATATACCCACCTGTTATTAGGCTTAAAAGTCCTTTATTTTCACAATCGTTGATCGTAGACATATACTTTTAACAACAGAAGAGTTTTAAATGACGAAAATACAACGTTTATATGACTTTTTGCCAAGTTCAAAGTAAAAAAAAAAAACATAATTATGGTTAAATAACGGAACCGGAAAAGTTTTATACTTGCTACGAAAATGATAATAATAATAAAAAGAAATTCGACGCTCGTTACGACAAAAATTTACCGAGCTATTTAATTCCAAAATTTGCAACTTTTGATATTATTTTCAACTTGCCTTAATTACGTTAGAATAATTCGAGGAAATAAGTTTAAATGAAATGCTGCAAAAAATGTGTATAATTCAATAGCCGTTCAAGGAATTCATGTGGTGTCCGCATCTGATTTTTTATCAAATGTCAATAAGATGATAGTTGAGATTATCTTGTTTCTTGCTGGTTGAAATGTAATATTAATAATGAGATAAATTTACAAACAGACTTGGTGCTGCCAATTGGCAAACTTAACATTTGTTGGTTATTGATTAAGGCAATGCATTGCGTGGGCTATCTGCTTTGGGCAAATCTTCTTGAAGAACTTTCTGAGACAGCGCTTCTTATTTATGTCGCAGAGAGTGAAATCACAAAACTTTTAAGCAATCAAACGTTTCTGCACAGGAAGCTAAAGGCTGTCTTGCTTAGATAATACTATATTGGGAAGGAAAAAGGCGATTCAGTTATATTTTGTAGCGCATATTATTTTATTTAATTCTATACAGATTTTCCGGCACTTCCGTATTTTTCCGTTGACCGTTTCTGACAGACAAAATATGTCTCCAAAAAATTGCGACTTAGGTCCAGTAATGGAACAACGTGACGTCACAACACATTCATAAGATCTTCTGATTGGTTTTTATATAACGTCTATCTTCAGAAAGCCAATTTAGTTTTTGTATAGATGGATATAATTAACTTTGATGTCTTTGAATTTTTATCGCATTTTGAAAAAAAAGAAAAAAGAAAAAAAAAAAAAGAAAAAAAGAAAGAACAGGAAGGGATCTAGATTTTAACATTTCACCAAAGGGCTTCTTATCTTTGTATTTGAAAAGTAATACGGGCAAAAAAGTGTGGATCTAGATTAATAACACCTCTGGTGCTAAAAAAAAGGAAAAAAAAAGATTAAAAGAACACCAAGTATTTAAAAAAAACTGGAGTGACTGTACTGGTGGGCATAAATGAAACGTTGAAAGATTCTAAGGTCCTGCAAAATGGCTTAGTAACCGCGTGGTATCACTTAGATCCATACTTAAGGGAATTTACCTGGCGCCGATAACCAAAATACTCATAAATTTTGCAGCATATGAATAAGTGCTGATTACTATGTCCCCAGCTCGACAGCAGGGGAAAAATAGAATTAGAAAGAATACTCTTCTTTGTGCCACTAGGTGGTGGCACAAGCTTCGCCATTTTTTTTTTTCCATATCGGCGGCTTGCTTTTGCATGCTTAAAAACTAATTAACTAATTAACTACCGCTCCTTTACCGCAGTACTTCAATACAATATTGGTTAAAGCTTAATCAGCTAAATGTCATTTGTACCTCAAAGCTCCAAGTGTCGATAACTATTTTGTTGCTAGCCGACGGAGTGTTTGGCGTAAGCTTTGATGAATTTATATCAGATAACCTCGTATTTATTTTAGTTTTTTACATCTTAAATTAGTAATTTGTATTTTTTCATTATCTTATTGAATAGTGATCTATGATTGTCTGTCTGAATAAAGGACCATCTGTTCCTTCAACTTCCACCGAAATGACTGGCGTTAGTTTGGCAAGATCTTTGCCAGTCGACGAGAAACGAAACGGTCGAAGAGAAAATGCGTAAGTACCTTTTTTTATAATAAAGGTAAAAAAAAATTAATATTATTGTATAAGTAGCAGAATGGAAATTAATTTTTTCATTTAAACCTCAGCTTAAATATCTTCTCGTTTAATCTGTCGCTTCTTAATCAGTTTCGAGTGTGATATGCACGATAGAGATTTAACTAAATTTGCTTATTTTGCGTATTATTAGAAGTACGATATATGTTATTTAATTCAAATATTATAAAAATTTTCTTTTCCTTTTCTCTGAATGAGTGAAATAATTAACTTTCAAGTTATCCACAATTAGACATCGAAATCTATGACAAATATTACATATTATTAGAAACATTTCACTGTTGGCAAGATGAGAATTTGAAGCAATAAACTGACTTCCAATTCAAGTCTAGTCCCATTTTATTCACTACTTTGTCTCGAAGTGCACAAAAATTTAGTGTGCAACTTGAAATTTAGTGTGCAACTTGGCGAGAAAAACGTGAAAAAAATATTTCCTTTTGAAAGAGAGAGACTTTTAGACAGTCTTAAGTTCGAAACACTTTTCTTTTACAAATGACAATATAATATACTGTTACGGATATTTATTTAGCTATTTTTAGTAGAATTGTAATTAAAATTGTTTCATTTCCCCGTGCAATGCAGCGCGTGACGACTTTTAAGAGAAAGTTATGCCCTAATGTAAAAATACAAGAGCGCGTGCATTTAACATATAATAAAACATTTTTTTTGCTGGTGCCTTTGGGTACAGGTATGTTCAGTTTCTTTAGCTTTGTTTTGAAATAGGTCTTAACAAGACACTCGTATTTTATTGTGTTTTAATTTTCCTTTTTTCGTTAACTAAGTCTAAATTTTCTAGCTCATTGGGATCTCCCTTTAATTATGTAAATTATGTAATTTTTGACCCGTGCCTAATTGGCTACTTTTGTATATTTGTACATTAGTTTTACCAAAATTTTTTAAAGGTTATTCTGTGGTCTTGTTGTTTTAAAGGCTTATGGCAGGCGCGTTGGGAAAAGAAACGATAAGAATTGAGACCTACGGTATTATGTAGATTTTTATCTATTATTATCTGTTTAATTATTTTTAGTTTTTGTCTCAATTATTGTCGTTTGACGAAACGCGTGATGAAGTTTACCTATGTACAAGCTATAGTGCTTTTCCCCTGACGAGTCCACTAAAAGCTCGACGTAGGCTAAATTGCCATTTTTGTATTTTTTCTGGTATTTTAATTTTAATTATGTTTGTGCTTTAATGTTTTTTTACGAGTAGCAATTTTTTTAAAAGTTGATTTTCTTAAACACCAGCATTTGGTTTTTTTTTGCGATTTCCTTAGAGTAATAAATTTGTTAAAAT
The DNA here is from genome assembly GCA_000611955.2 of Stegodyphus mimosarum. NCBI lineage: Eukaryota > Metazoa > Arthropoda > Arachnida > Araneae > Eresidae > Stegodyphus > Stegodyphus mimosarum. The sequence continues at coordinate 36,238 of KK122352.1, forward strand.
GTTTTACCGTAGTTAATGGGTATCAAATTTACTTTTAGGCGAGTGCCTTTAGAATTTTTCTCTTTTTGCTAGGAGCAAGTCTATCATTTACATTTAGGTGATTGCTATTAGAATTTTACTCCCTTTATTTAATAAATATATATCTCACAACAGCTTTTGCTTTAACATTTAATAAATATATATCTCACAACTGCTTTTGCTATCCAGAAAAATCGAGAAAATACCAGAATGGTCTCGTGAATGATTAAGAAGCGTATAAAAACTGGAGGAAAACGTCTCAATTCAGTTGTTTTAAATGAACTGTAGTTGTTTACTTAGTGCTGTTACTGACTGTAGCAAATTCGCGAGAATTAGAAGATCGAATTAGCTTTCTCTGTTTTGAATTGTGATCAGTTTAACGTTTTAGTAATTCAAAATATAACTGCCGTGAGACATTGTGATATTGTACGAATATCTGTGAGGAAATATTTCAAAATTTTGTTTTATTTCTTCTTTTTTCCTTTTATTTTCATCTATTTTGAAAAGAATAAATTTTATTAACTTTTAACGACTTGTGCATTCAATAAATTACGACCCGTAGGTACGTAACAATTTTTGGTGTCATAAATGGGACTGGATGCCAATCACTAGAGCGATAGAAGAACAACTGAGACAGCTCGTCGCTGCTTATGCTGCATTCCAAGGAAAGACGGAAGCTGACCAGGCGTCATTTAAAGAAGAGGTGAAAGATTATGTAAAAGAGATGAAAGCTGGCCAAGAATTCGTTAAAGAAGAGATGAAAGTCGCTCAAGAAAAGATGGGAGTATCTGCTAAAGAAGTTGATAATTTAAAGAAATTCGTAGGGACGGCACGGAGCAATTCGGATGGTTCTAAATTTCTACCCATGCTTGCTCGTCCCTCACTGAAGACCCATGCTCCACGTGTGCGAGAAAGACCTCCTGGCATGTATATAAGACACTATTCTCTGTAGTGGCGGATGCAAATGGATGGGATTCCCAAGCTAAGACCTGTCATCTCGCCGCTTCTCTGAGAGCAGACGTAGCGGATATCCTTCAGACTCTTCCCGAAAACAAAAGGATAGGTTTCGAAGCTCTGTCGGGCGCATTGGAGCTCCGCTTTGGGGAGAAATGTTTAATTGACTACAGCAGGCTTCAATTAAAGTCCTGTCAACAGATGCTAACGGAAACACTCCAGGAAATCGGCACGGATATTGAAAGGCTATCTCATCTCGCTTTTTCCGAATGCCCAACAGAAACAAGAGAAATCCTGTCCCTGCAATACTTCATCGACGGCATCCGGGATACTGAAATATAGAAAGCTCTGCGAACGGCAGACGTCTAGGATGTAAAAAGCGCCCTATGTGTAAGCCAAAATTCGAGGCAGCCCAGCACGCAACTCGTAGAGATCGCTACCCAGTCAGAGCTATGAAAGTCCAAGAGCCAGTAGATCAATTGATGGCTCGTTTAGATAATTTATCCAGACAAATCAATGTCTTGAGACATATTAGTGACAAGAAACCGACTCTAAAATGCTGGAACTGCGGTGTTGAAGGCTACATACCAAGGAACTGCAGAACACCCAAGAGCGTAGAAAATAAGACATCCGATTTAAACAAACAATTAAATCCCATGCGACCGGAAAAGGAGTGATAAGAAACCAAAGTGCTGGAAATGGGGAGCTGAAGGCCACGTGCGAAAGAACTGCAGAACATTTCAGGGCATAGAAAATAACACATTTCCCAGCTACCACGCAGGAAACAAATTAATGGCCATATCGCAGAAAGGAATTTGAAAGATAATGAGAAGACCCATTTTAAGGAGCTCAAGACTTCTGCAGTGAAAGGTAACAGTAATGGACTATTCATCAATGGGCATATTAATGGGGTTTCTTGCAATAAGATCATTGATATAGGAGCTAATGTTACCATCATTCTGAAAGATTTAGCTCAACAGTTTAAAGATAAACTGATTTGGACGCCATTCTGTGTTAGCCTCCAGACTACGTCCGGCGAGAAGATCGACGTAGATGGAAAGTTAAACGTGAACATCACCTTTGGAAGTGCTACCTACTACCACACCTGGATTGGACTTTTTAAGGAAATACAGTTTTTCCTTGGACTTCAAAACAACAGACTGCTTTCAGCATTCGAGGAATGACTATCCATCATCAGAAGGGATCCTGAGCTGGATACGCCGACGTCTCGTCTGAAAGACTTTGCTTAGAAAGATGCCGAAATTATACTAGGGTCGAAGAGAAACACTAGACTACCGGCTATTCTCCATCCCAAATGCTCATCGGTCATGATCGTCGTCTGCCTAGTGATCTCTTGTTTGGTCTCACTCCGGATGAGCCTTCATTGCCTGAAGAATATATTCAAAATATCCAGGCCTATGCACAATTTTGCACAAGAGCGAGTTAGCATGGCAACGAGGAAGATGAGGACCCGATACGACACCAGAGCTACTGGACATCGATTCAACGAAGGAGACAGGGTGTGGTTGTGGAATTCGACTCGACACAGAGGATTCTGTCCGAAATTACGTTCACCTTGGGATGGTCCGTACACAGTCCTAAGCAGGCTGAATGAAGCCGTGGTTCGGATCCTAAGTCATCGAAATCTAAGCCTAAAGTCGTTCATTACGACAGGTTTGTTCCTTACTATGGCCATAGTAAGTAGTGTATATAATTGTAAATAGTACTATAAATAGTCTAAGACCATGGTCCTTTTTGTTTCTAAATTAGCCATTTGATAGTATTTGATTTGTATTTAGTATTTCGTAGTATTTGATTTGTATTTAGTATTCGATTTGTTTTAATTTACTTATTTCAATTATTGTTTATTTTGTTTGTTATTTTAATGTACTGTTTGTTATTGCATTGACGCCTTAGTTGTAAGTTTCGTTTCCTGTCCAGGGATTGTACTGCCTGAAACGTGAAGTCCTTGGGAAGAAGGCAGTGTTAAGGATATTGTATTTGTTTAGCTATTTTTAGTAGAATCGTAATTTAAATTGTTTCATTTCCCCATGCAATTCAGCGTGTGACGACGTTCAAAAGAAGCCTAAGCCGGAAATGTAAAATCACAAGAAAGCGGGCATTTAATATTTAATAACTAGATATCTCGTAATTGCTTTTGTTGTCCAGAAAAATCGAGAAAATACCAGAATGGTCTCGTGAATAATTAAAAACCTGATAAAAGCTGCAGGTAAAGATCTCAATTCAGTTGTTTTAAGTGAACTGTAATTGTTTATTTAGTGCTGTTATTGATTTTAGCGAATTCGCGGTGAGATCGAATTAGCTTTCTCTGTTTGAGTTCTGTTTAACGTTTTGGTATTTCAAAATGTAACTGCTGTGAGATATTGTGATATTATAGAATATCTCTGAGGAAATATTTCAGCATTTTGTTTTATTTCTTGCGAAAATAATAAATTTTATTAACGTTTTAACGACTTGAGCATTCAATCCATTACGAACCCGTACGCACGCAACAATACTAACCCTTTAATGAAATTTTTAGCTTTAAAATTTTAAAAACGTTAAAGGTAGACTATCAATATTTAAAAATAAATCATTACTATATTATAAAAATGTAAATTAAGTTAGAAAATAAGATGCGTTTTTCAGATATTTGAAAAATGCTACACAGCAAACTTATCTGAGACTAATTTGTAAAGTAATATCCTTTAGATAAATTAGTTGCTTCCTTCTGAAGATTGTACTATGACTAAAAAGATGTTACAAAAACGAAAAGTTTAAAGATGATGAAAGAATAATTACAATGCCTTTTAATATATGCACTAGAAAACAAACAAACAGACAAACAATAAATAAAATTTAAAGCAGGCCGAGTTTCATAAAATTGGAAGTGAGGAAACTTCGAACAAAAATTATTTTAGAAAAACGTATTTTAAGGTCAAATTATTACATTTATATTTAAAAAAACGTAACGTGCATACCTGAAATTCATTCTGTTATAAGTTATACTCCCTTCATGATCACATTTAGCCATTTTCTTCTTTCATTCAATTTAATTTCATTTAACTATCAACTTTTAACTCCAGCAGCTATTTCATTTTTTATTCTATTTCTGAAAAATCATTTGAATGTGTATGATGTCAGAATGAGTATCAACAGTTTGAAGGACACAACTGATTAGTAATATCCTTGAAAATCGTCGTTGAACTGTATAACACAAATTTAGAGATTCTTCCCTCCCTAACAAATGTCTTGTCGAATCTTCATAGAATACATTTGCAACTCTTGCTTGCAATTGGCGTAAGTATTTCTGTAATAAATTGTATTAACACATATTCACATGCACATGTTTAATTATACTCATTCTGTTTCTTTCCATCTTCTCTTTAAGATCTATTCTGCACCTTTTTTTTTGAGCTACTGCAGTTTGTTGAAATTTGCAATATCTGTCTCGAGTGATAGAGTGCTAACCATGGGTTGGTTTATATTTGAACAGCGATGGAATTTTACTGAAGTTTTTGAAGTCTGAATGCTTTGAAACTAATTGGCATTTCTCGAAAACTGCATTCCTATAATTGTTTTGCAGGTCATCAATAAAGATATAAATTAAGCTTCTTAGAGCTGACATATTTTCTAATTGCACGGTACATACACCATGCACACAGCTGTTTTTCCCCGGCCTTTACTTTCTCAATCGTTGGTCTTAAATGTATACATCCAGTTGCAAAAATTTTGTTTCATGCGTAGGAATTTTTAATAGACTGAATGCACACTGGTCCGATGGTAGGTTATGAAATTTATTTTATTAAAGGAAGCATTTCACAGTTCTGAAACTTTCGAAAAATAGTCGTACAGTTCTTCACAGTATCACAAAATATAATTACACTTCACACTGCTACGAACGTCAAACACAGCACAATGCAAAGCGCATCTGAAAAGCGAAGCTAATCTGGAGATATTTCTGTACTCCAAACTCACGTGACTTATAAGGTGTTTCTCCTGCCTTCTTCGCATGTCTTCGTGGTGTAGTGGTCAACATGCTGGGCGCGTATTCCAGAAGTCCGTGGTTCGATTTCCGGCCAAGGCGTAGCTAATTTTTCATCTCTACTGCTTCTGAAATAACCTAATAGCTCTACACACGAAGAACTCACAACAACGCCTACTCAGAAATTGATGCTCTCATTGGTCTTATGTAGATTTCCACCACTTTCTACCTCCCGAAATTATTAGAAGGCATATATGTGGGCTGGATACTGTTACAATTACATATAAAATCAATTACAATTATTTAATTAAAATACCTACTACGGTGATATAGAGACCGGACCAACAATGTCGCCAAATGGTTGACAAATTTAGCGACTTTTGGCGATTTCTCGCCAAGTTTGGGGACAAAAATTAGTCACCAAAACAGCTGCCAGCTTGGAGATATCTCGCCAAATTAGCGAGATAGCCTTTACTCAATGGTTAAGTAAACTTGCCCATTATTCGCATTTCTCCGGCACAGCATGAATTCTGTCAGCTTTTCATGTTACATTACATAGAAAAATACAGCAACGTTTTCACATATAACTTCAGTAAAATTATCTATTTGTGTACAAAATTCGTAAAAATATTTTAAATGAAGGAAATATTCATATTTTGTCATTTTTATTTAAACAGAAATCAACTTTATAAAAATGACGAAATCTGACTTTTTATATGTTTCCCCGGTCCTTATATTTAGGAAAATTTTATACTCATTATGAAAAAATAAAAAACAAAAATGTTTAACTCCCAACCGAGGAAAATTGACTGAGATATCTAATTTCAAAATTTGGTATATCTCACATCATTTTCAACTTGCTTTAAGGAGTCGTTTAGTAATGGAATTAGAATTATTTGAGGCTGATTTTTTCTTTAAATAATATTCACTGATATTCTTGGGCGGTTTTACTTGATCTGGAACTGATGCACTGATGAACTGAACTGATTCAATAACCCCAGCAAACATAAAGCGAATTATCGCTGTCTGGAATAACCACGAAATCGTGGAGAAGGTTTAAATAACCTTTTTATTTAAACAGACTTTAGAGCATAAATGTTTTTTTCTTGTACTAGTAATATCAGGCATAGCTCGAGGTGATGTAACTAAACAGTCCGATTTAAGTTAAAACTGTGACAGTAGTCAAAAACTACATAACTTAAATAATACTTGAATCTGACTCAGTACTTCTACAGGAGTGTCAAAATCAAATTGTCAGCAGCGAATATAGCGCAAAGCTCAATAATTACAATTATCACAGCTGGTTGGAACTAAACGTAGGGGGCACGCGCAGATAGAAACACGCTCTGTTTTAAAACTCCAGAAATCTCAGCTTAAATACTGGCTATCTCATTTGCATTGTGGTAAGGGAACGGAAGGGAGAAATTAAAGTACAGGTGCAAATCATAATAAATGTATAGTTCAAAATAATAACCTTAATTTTTTTTATGCTCTACTAGCGTGTAACATGCTTTAATTTATAGATTTGTTACCCGTAATATGTTGAAAGAAATTTCACGCAAGTAATTCATAAGTTTTCAAATGCTGTAAATACGCTATTAATATATTACTATGAAGCTTTTTATTTTGGAATCATAATCTAATAATTGTAGAAAAAATTCACTAAATTAAGATATTTTTCAATTTTTAAGTTAGTTAAATAATGTGAAGTTGGCTGAATAATAAAATTTGCCTATATCACTACAAGATTCTGTGAACAAGATTTCCATTTTCAAAATGCTATGCTCGTCAATATTTTTGATAACATTCTGCATAGAATAATTTGGTCTACTAACATGTAGAGTCGTTAGGTTACACCGAAGCCAAGAAATTGAAGAAATTTTCAGTGCTCTAGCCGAGATTCGAATGCCGGATCTTCCGAATGCTCGTCGAGCGTGCTTCCAGTTACATCACGAAAGCTTGCGGAGAGGAGGGAGAAACTATCTTATATACTCCCCCTTTTAAAGGGCGACTGGGAATTAGGGGAACCAATCGCTAAATCGTTGTGGAGACGAATTATCATAAAACACCTTTTATTTTGGGAGCCACTTGTAGACTCTTGCAGAATTTTCTGATGTTCGGATTCGAACTCCGGACCTCCCGAATATGCATCGAAAGTGCTTTCAGTTACACAACAAAGGCATGTGGAAAAAGAGAGAAATTACCTCATAAACATCAGAAGACTTTTTTCTAAACTTTTATTTAATGTTTAATTGCTTACAAATGGAAATATTTTCTCTTCCATTTCTGTAAGGCTCCTAAATATGATGTCCAACTTTAACATGATGTATCTTAGCTAATTTTTTAGTATAAGAGACACCATTTACATTTTATTTTTTATAACGAGTATAAAATTTTCTTAAAAATAAGGACAAAGACAGGGGGAACGTATAAAAGTTAGATTTCGTAATTTTAATTTTTAGAGAGCTGATTTAAAAAAAAAATTAAAACATGAACATTTGTGTCATTTGAAACACTTTTGTACTTGAGATTATATGTCTATAACAAATGGTTGCGGTAAGAATATTTGCGGACACGGCCTATATATGAAAGATGAAAATATATAAAGCAAACTTCTGATTTTAACTGACAATAACCCTTTTTATTCTTCATTTTAATTTGGGTATTTCCTCTTTCCATCCTTTACATAACGATGATTAAATAGCTAATTCGAAATTTAGTCAAAATTTAATAGCCAAAAACGTTCGGCACTCTACGAGGCTTTTCTTCTGAATATGTGACGCTTTCTTGTTTTCGGTTAACACATAGCAGCTCACTTCTCTCGTCACCCATTGTGTTTGTCTTGAAATGTAATGAAGAATTATATTCTGAAGATTAGGTGCAGATTGCTCCCATAATGATATGTGAATCAGAATATGCGTCTCAAGCATTACTGAATAACATCCAGAAATAAAAGGGGTTGAATCTACTGCTACGTTTATTTAACCTTGTACTTGGTTTTATGTGGCTATCTATTACCACTGGCCATTATTAAAAATTATTTGTGTCTTCTTTCCAGCATCCTTAATTACATAGATATAATATATTTGATTACATCCGTTTATTAAATTGTTATTATTATCTCTAAATCTTATTGAAAATAAAAATCTTAAAATTTTCTTTTTAAATTAGTTCCTAGGAAATTTCTAGCCCTTTAAATTGCCGTTTCTCTGGGATTTAAATGATTTAAATACTCATTTCTACATCTCCCTACTTCATAAAATCTTTAATCTCTTTGAATTAACACGAAGTTGAAAAGCCGAAACTATGTTCTAGCAAATAAAGCAATAAAACGAAAATGCGATTTTTCATCAAAATTAGCCGTTTTACCGTATATCTTAATAGATATTTTAGTGTTGTGTAGAATGCAGGGAAAAAAGTATGACTTTTGCATATATGCATATATGAAAGAGCTGTAATTAAATTCGCACTTAACGCAATTAAAAAAAAGAGTTTTTGTACAATAAGCTTTTATTTAAATCGCTTATAATAAACGGATATATTTGTAATTGATGAATTGAAAACAGAAAAATAATTTAACATATGATTTGATTGGAATAATAGATTTAATAACTGCATTTACAGAATTCATCTACAATTTTATATCTCGAATAATAGAAGCGTGGAATTCCTATGATCAATTAAAAATGATAATGGCTTACATATTTGACAATGCGATTAAATTAATAGGAAGTTTAAAAAGATAATGGCTTGTACATTTGACAATACAATTCAATTAAAAGTTTTCGTTATTTAGAAGACTCGCGCTTTTATTATTCACGATGTAAAATTGTAGATGACTTCTGCAAATAGAATTATTGAATCTATTATTTACATTAAACTTTCTTCTTTTAGTGCATTAATTATCATATCCATTTTAAATAAAAACTATAAGATATATTGTTATGTATGGCTTTATTGGAAAGATCAATTCTAACATAGTATAAAACAGCTCAAGTATCACGCAAGAACAATGATGAATAATAAAAAAGAATAAACATTAAAAGTAAGAATCAGAATAAATGAGTATGGGATCAAAAGTAAAAAGTTAAAAATTTAAACAACAAGGAAAGGAACATAAGAGATGTAGTCTTTACAAGGAGTTCATGAAAGGTCTGGGGTTCCAGTATAGTTTACTTATCTCACCACGTTTCTGAGACTCTTTATCTAGTTCTGGGCATAAAAGAAGATGCTCTGCATTCATGATGCCCGAATTGCAAATTTGGCATACACTAGATGGAAGGATGCCAGTTTTATTAAGGTGATGTGCCATGCAACCATGGACTGTTTGTCACAGCCTCTTTACGGGGTTTTTGACAAAACGTTTTCCATGAGTCTTGAATGCTAGCCCAGGATTTGACGGCTGATTTTGCTGCCTGGTCATATTTAAGAGTATCCATTATTTTCTCAAAAATATGTTTTTTAAGTGACTCTGGAAGGAGTGGTTTGCTGTCTTGTGGCTCAAGTGTTCCTCTTTTGATTAGTGAGTTTGCCTTTTCATTACCGTCGATACCTACATGTTAAGGGATCCATTGGAAAACGATTGTTTTGTTGTGTTTATAAAGAAAGTTCAAAGTTTGTCTTATTTCTGAGAATATCTGTGTCATGATTTATAATTACAGCCTGGATGGCTGCTTTGGAATCGACTAGAGTAACTGCCGTGGAGAAACAATCGATCTTTATCTTAAGGTATTCCAGAGTCAGGGAGATTGCAAGGATCTCAGCATCAAAATTAGACAAAGTGTTCCACAGGAGTACCTTTTGAAAGAAATTTAATACATACACCAGCCTGAGTGTTGTCTTGTATTTTAGAGTCATCAGTGTATATTCTAGTCCACTCAGGTTCAGGGGATTGTTCATATAACATACGTGTTTGATTTTAATATTGCATCAGGAATGTTGTTTTTTTTTCTTAAGTCATTTATATCAATATATTCAAGGGAATTAACCATGACCTTGTTACAATTCATTAGTTTGTTTTCATTTATTTCTTGTAATAATTTCTCACAAGCCTGTAGGAGATACATTTGGGTCTTCATAGTACTTGGCTTGCAATCGTTCATCCATTGCGCTCTATGCGATGCTTTCATTTTAACGAATGTACCAACTGCTTGTTTCTTGATTTCAGTAGCAATTGAGTTGGAAGTATAGCTTTGCGTAGCTGAAATCGGCGTAGTTTTCATCGCTCCTGAGATAATCCAAAGAGCTTTGCTTTAGGCTTTTCCAACGAGCCAATCTTGCCTTTTGTGGTAGAGATTAACACCACTCTTCCGTATTAGGTTTAATGTAAGCGTTGTAAGTTTTATTTAGGGTAGTCTGTGAGCTTCCCCATTTGGTACCGGCTAGTCGTTTCAAAATTGAACATCTTTTCTCTACTTTTTCTATAGCAGCATTCACATGATTAGTAAAGTTTAATTTGTTGTTTAGCATTACATCTAATGTATTACTAGTGCTTTTTTTGAAGAGTAGCGTTATCTATTTTTATTTCAAAGTCTGTATTCATGTGTCTCAGAGAGAAGAACCGGTAAACTGTTTTGTTCTTATTTATGATCCTATTGTTCTCTCTGGGCCAGGTATGCAGGACTTTAAGTGCATTATTCATTATAATTTCATGTTTCTTTCTTTGGTCTTCATATTTTCTGGAATTTTCTGCTTCTGTCGAAATAACAACATCGTCTATGAACATACAGATATTAGGGCTATGTTACTCACACAATTGGAAGGCAATGTTACTCATGTCCGTGATATCCTTAATTCACAAGTGCCTCCTGGGTGGTGCTAAATGACTAACAGCTATGGCTAAGGTTGCTCAAAGTAAAGCTATAAGATATAATTAGCCCAAAAGGACGTTAGCCAGAATGAGCTATTAGTGTCGAAACGGGATTTGGTGGCGTATCACTTTAAATGTCTGAATTGCTTCTCAAACTGTCGCCACGAAATATTAACGCCATATATTACTTTTAAAGATATTAAATAATGAAAAATCTGAATGAATATATGTACGTTTCTTGTACTGTGAAAAAATGACTATAGCTAGTGCCATCAAATTTTAAATGAACGTAATCCGCCACCCGAAAACGTGCACCTGGAAGCCCGTATTTAGAATTTCGAATTTCATATTTCATATTTTGTAAAACTTTAATGAATTTTTAACAAATTCAATGATTTGAAAGCCATCAGGGGCAACACCGTACTGATTAAAACTTATTTAACTCCAGACTGTAAGACTGTATATCGGAAACTGTATATGCTTTAAAGATGTGCTGTTTTTAAATATTTTGCGATTTTGCTATTCAATTGAATTTTATGTGGCGTAAATGCGAAAACATGATATTTCATTAATAAATTTAACACACAAAACGTTACCAATAAAAAGAGAAAAAAATGTTTCGCAAGTCATCTTACTAAGAAAACTTTTCATTGATACGATAAACTGAGAGTGAGAAAAGTAGAAAAATGTATGCGGGAACACTTCAACGGGAATTATAAACACATGCTGCTTTTAAAACTTTCCTAATTTTGCTGTTAAATTGTGTATACTATAGGTACGAAGAAAATGGTCATGAATAGTAGAGCTAAAACGACAAAAAGCAATGGGTTACCAGGAATGAGTAAAACAGCAGAGTGAAAGACTGCGAGCTCAGCGAGAACGAAGAAAAACCTTTACAAACCTTTCTGGGCGACCGTAAAAATTTTAATTCTTTCAGATTGTTTTTTAATTGTGTTCTGTTTTTGTTTATTAAGCTCAGTTACACATTATCAGTGATGAAATCAGTGATTCTAGTCATTATCAAAGCACAAACAATCAATTACAAGAAAATTATGAAATAGAAAAAATAACTGCACCTCATTCAGAGTAAAAGGAAATCGCTTTAAATATTTAGTTTCGGAAGTTGAACATAATAACAGCGTCACAACGAGCATTTTACTTGAAGCAAAAATGAAAAAAAGAACATCGCCAGCTCGTCATTAGGTGCGCAAAGATGACAAATTTCATCTGTAAGTGCACCAAGATGGCAAACTTCATCACTAAGTGCGCCAAAATGGTAAACTCAAAGCGCTTTTTCCGCTTTAGCTTGCAACACATTTTTAGAAAATGTAGAAAATAGGCCAATTAATATTTTTTTTATTATTCTTGTTTTAAAAGATTACAAAAAGTTTGTTTTATAATCTGTGAAAATTTCAAACCTTTATATCTGACACATTTTTACATTGCTGAAATTGTAAAATCATTAGCGTCAAATAGTCTAAAAAATCGAGAGATTTTTCAAAAATTCGCCAAAAATTCAGAAATAAAGTTACAATTTTCGCACAAATTTAATTGAAAAGATTATTTTCCCGTTTTAGTTAATGCAACAATAAAATTATGATATGCTTAGTTTGCTCGTTAAATGAAGATATATGCAAAAATAAATGAATAAATAAATAAAATAAAAACAATTGTTTAAAAGGGATATAAAAAAAGATCTGATGTGGAAACTATGTGACTTCCTTTTACAGCCTATTAAATATTCTTTTTAGAACAACAATAAACTGGTATTAAATATTGTTAGATATTTACAACAATAATTTATTGTTAGGATAACTACGTATATAAACTGTTGTCATATATGTTATTAGATTTCGTTATTTGTCGAAAATTATTATTTTTTATTATTGTTTATTTGGCTTTGTCAAAACATGACTATTTTCGTAGTTTAAAATACCTCTGTAATTGGAAGTATATGATTTCGAACAACGACTGCGAAAATAAAGGCCAGGTAAGTCCTTTTAAGCCGGATAAAGGAGTAGGCGTATCCTTTATCCGGCTATATATATATGCGTTTGTACTGCTTATTGCAATAAAAAAAGGATGCACACAACTAGATGTTAACAAAATTTCAACGTTCTATAACTAATCGTTTTTGAGTTATGCGAGATACATACAAATATACATACGTACAAATGTACAGACGTCACGAAAAATAACTTTTAAATCTATTTTACACTCCGTTTTGGAAAAAAGAGGTCTTTATTCTGTCTGTACATACAATGAAACCAGACATGGCTCTGACCCATACACGATTATTATCCTAACCCTGGAGTGTATCAAATAGTGAGATGTTGCTATTCAAGACAGCCCGAGACAGACCTGACAGCACCTGTTCGGTCCTTGCCGAGCCTGAATCTACCACCCAAGAAATATAGGTTTTAGTTTTATGAAGACTGATAACATACCCCCGGTGGTGAGGTACCTATGTACCTATGTACAGATCCTAGCCAACATGCAAAAGGATTTCCTTCTTCCACCGCCAGAGGGAAGGGTTGCCCGTACGTACAGATGTCGCGCAAAAAATCATCCAAATGGATTCGAGAGTAGTCGAAATGGATATTTTCGTTGAAATATGGTACCCGAAATTTTTCGCCATTGTAGTACATTTTTTACTTCGTACGAGGAAGTAAAAATAAAAAATCTAAATCGAATTTTGAAACATCATTCCACCGCATTGCATTTTCATCCAGAAATAGTGTGTATACAAAGTTTGAACTCGATAGCTTATCAGGAAGTAGGTTAAAAGTCGTTAACAAAATTTCACCCACCGTGAAACTCCATGAGTGAACTAAATAAAAGCTTTTAGAAAAAGAAATAAAAGAACAGCATTTTTATCTAAAAACAGGGAAAATCTGTTTTGACGAAGCAGATTGCTAGCTCAATAGCCAACAAAATACACCTTAGACTAAAAAAAAAAAAAAAAAACA
>KK122352.1:51280-70003 GCA_000611955.2 Stegodyphus mimosarum
TTTTAATTACAGTTCTAAATAAATAGCCAAATAAATGTGAAATTCGTAACAATATTCTCTAAACCTTTAACGAATTTTTCATTAACAAACTCAAAGATTTCAAAGCCAGCAATACCAACGTTGTACAGAAAAACATTTTTATCTCCAGCGCGTGAGAGCGTGTACCGAAATTTCTAAAGATATGCACAATTTAAAATTATTTTGCGGTATTGCTGTTGAACTGAATTTTATGGTTTAAGTGCGAAGACATGGTATTTAACAAATAAAAGTAACACACAAAATGTTAAATAAACGCCCCTTTGGACGTAATTAAAATCTGAAACCTTTCAGATTTTTTTTTGTCTAATAGCGTATTATACCACGTAACAATTGCCTGTACCTCTAAATAAGCTAACTAAAATGTTAAATAAAAAACAGTTTGTTATTAAGGAAATATAAAGCTATGTTGGGCATTCACTAAATTGGTATGGTTTAGATAAATGAGAAACATTTGTTTTCTCTGGTGAGAAAGTAAATAATCTTGAATAGTCTTAATAGTAACACATGCGAATGCTGTGATTTGCCCCAGAAACTTCAGAAATATTCAGAGTATGAGGAGGCGAATTGTGATATAAACATGTTTTGGGTACTGTGACAGATATGCTATTGTAATAACTAATGGGAATATGACATCAGATATTATAGACCCGAGTGAAAATACCATCAAGCAATTTGTGTTTCTCATAGTAATAATATTCTACATTTTTCTGTAGAGGAATTACAAATAGCAATGTACAACTGCTGTGCTATAACATACATTAAATATGTATGAAACTAGCTACTGAGAAGCCTAGTAGCGTTAAGTCAAAAGTATGTAATTGTACTATTAAAATTTGAATACATCATACTATATAGAATATATACGGAAAATGAAAGTAGGTTTGCATTATATTCTATACAACCATGTATATTGAAATGAAATATTTATGTTTGCTATTTATTCAACTGCTAGTCTAATAATTTGTTTTATTTAAATTAGGCTGAAACTCTTTATTAACTTGAGTTTCTTAGTTCGCAGGAGATTACGCTGCAAAGGTATTAATAAGATTGGATACCTGTATTTTTAAGTTTTTAAGAGCCGTAATAAACTTCTAGAATAATCAGCTTACAGGTTGTGCAAAATACTTAATGATCAAATCTTTTCAAACGAAATTATTAAATTTAATGAAAACGAAACAAGCCTTTTTGCGGATGAATGAAAAATGAGCGCCATGTGATAATGGAAAATTGAAAACAGTTACAGGAAACTAAGAAAAATTTCTCATCCTCGAATTTCAAATTTTACTACATTAAAAAAGAGTTTATTCCAGTTTTAATCACTGAAATCGAACAGGCAATCTGAGCATTTGCGTTATACTTTATTATTACTTGTAGTGTTCAAAAAACGTATATTGATTACTTGACAATTGCTTTCTGTTATTGCATGTTTCTTTAAAGCATGTTCAAGGCTTGTCTGATGTATGAGAAAGTAGCTAGGTTTATTCTAAAGTATTTTTTTCTAAATATATTTAAAAAATAAAGTATTCTATTTACATTTAATAAATTAATTGTGTTTTGAAAGTGAGGTAAGGAAATTAAAAGTGATTAAAAAAGGAGAACTTTTGCTTTTCAAATGAGCATATTTATCTATAAATATATTTCTCTTGAAATCACGCTAAGAAGATACTGTAAATTAAAAATTCGATTTCTACATGAAAAATATAAATATAAATGAAATATTTACTCGTATTAATAAATTCAATGAAGTTTGCTACCAAATATTGTGACTTTAGGACTCGTACTCAGCTTTGGTATATGTCTTGCACTCGATCTATTTCGGACACTTTACTTGGATTTAATACCTTGTAATCGACTGGAGACAGTCTTGCTTATTCCAGAAATATTGAGTCCAGCCAAATTCTACTTTTAATATTACCTAGGAAGTCGTTCAAATCAATTACAAATTTCTGAAAATAAGATAATAAATACTCAGTTTCAGCAATAAGTTATACTATATCTGTTGATATAAGTTCATTAATATTAAAATAGCTTAGTGTTAAATTTCTATTTCCTGAGATTCATTTCCTTTTATAAAAAAAATATGACGTGGGACACCCCATGAATTCCTTGTACGGCCTATGAAATTTTACTCATTTTTTGCTGCACTTCATTTAAATTTATTTCCTCGAATTATTCTGAGTTAACTAACTGCAAGGCAAGTTGGGAATGATATCAAAATTGTAAATTTTGAAATTAAATATCCAGGTCAATTTTTGTCGCACGGGAATTTTGAAATTGCCAAAATATGACGTCATTTAAAACACTTATGTAACTGGAAGTATATGTCTATGATCAATGATTGTGAAAATAAAGGCTGGGTAAGGACGTTTAATCCGGGTAAGGGGCTGGATATATATATACATATGTATACTTATGTATGTATGCGTGGGGCACAACATTCTACGTTTAATTGTTTTGGAATTATGCGAGATACATACATACATACGTACAGACTTCCCGAAACGTACATGTGTACCTCACGAAAAAAATCCCTTTTGAATCCATTTTGGAAAAAACAGTCCTTTGTTCTGTTCGTACGTACAGACGTCAAGCGAAAAAAATCGTCCGGATGGAATCGAAAACGGTCAAAATGGATATTTCTGTTGAAATATGATACCCGAAATTTTTAGCCATTACAATACTTCCTTTATTTCGAACAAGGAAGTAAAAAGTTGGGATAATAGAGAGCAACTATCATGGTTTTTGATTTTTAAACAATTTAACAATTTTAATAGCTGTTTAAATTTTAGAATCTTAATTTCATCTTCCTTGCATGAAAAGTTTTCTTTTTTCCAGATAAATTTATCATGCGCGTGACTTTTGCCAAAACTTTGCCAAATAATATTTTGCCGAAACTGGAATTAGAAATACGCTTGCGTAATTTTCTGTGCAATCTGTCGAGTGTCTTGAAATTTTAGAAATGTTGAGCAGTCAGCAGTGCAGTATCGTTTAATATTCTTAGAAAATGCAGAGGTATTTATATTAGATTATTCTTATGCAATCTTCAAATACAACATTAATATCATATTATTATTATTATTTTTTATTTTGCAGGTATGCTACCTATTGCCTATTTATAGAGACTAGGAACACTGCTCATCTAGGAATTCCGCCGGGTGATTCAACTTCCCCAATCCCTGGGTATTTCCCGTTGATTCTGGCCGAAAAGCGTTCTTGAAACGATTATCTTCTACACTGTTTTTTACAACATTTCATTTCAAAATTCTTATAAATTTTGTGATGCAAATGGTTTCTTGACTCATTCTACAATTCACCCCACTTGTTTCACTACAACATTTGCCAAACAGAAATGTTTTGATCAGATTACTTGCTGTTTCAAGGCTGAATTATAATAGAGTAATCGAATTTCTTTTCTTTTCTTATTTCCCCCTGTAACTATATTATGCAACTTGATTTTGTAATTTAGAAGGAAAAAGCTATTTTCGTCGAGAATTTAATTGTTTTACACCACGATTCCGAAATTTAGATTTATTATTGTCAAAACAGTTAAATACTGTTTTGAAAATAAGAAAGTTTTCAATAGAAGTGCAGGATAAATAAAATACACTCATGAATTACTGCCTGAAATATATCTTGCTCTTTTAGAATTCTGAAGTCTTTCTTGAATCAAATATTTCAAAATTAAGTAATTAGCCTCAATGTTTACATCTAAAAGACCAAAAGAATTTAACTGGTAAAGAAACACGTCAGTATCACATTTAAGAATAATAAAAAAAAACAACCTTAGATTTACTTAGATTTAGAGCAACACTCTATGGATTTTAAGCATATTCGCTTACCTGTCCTTCTTCGGAAGCAAAAAAACGTTTTTACACCTGAAAAAGAGAGACTAGGACTTCAGTATTATTTATTGAATTTGAACTCATTATATCCATATACCACATTCATTTTTATTCTCTAAATGTTTTGCGAATAAATTATATTATAATATTTAAACTATCGAAAAACATGCTTATTACAGTCAATTACATGCTATACTTAAATTTAAAAACTAAGAATGCGATTAAAATAAAATAACACGTCGAACAAATATTAATTTAGAAATCAAACAACAAAGCTCAGCGTTATATTTGCAAATTTTTACACGACTAGTTTCGATGGTTTTACCGAACCATCAAATTCAGCTGCCAAAGTGCAAATGGTATTTGCTAGATACTACTCATAAGTGTAAAAGTCTGTAAATGAAAGACAGAAATTGATTTGAAGAGGGCAGTTTGTTGTTTTCACTGAGGCTATTCGGATCTTCTCAAAGGAGCGGATTTTAGTGAGTTGAAGAAATTCATTGCCTATTCAAAGCATCACCTTTGTTTCTTGCCATCGTATGATAAATAAAAAAGAAGAGAGATAAAAGACGCTGAAGTCGAGAGCAGCTGGATGATTACTCTTCTTTTAAAAGACAGGATTTTAGTGGAGGAAAGTGACATTTAATAATTTACACGGTTCATAAAATTCAAAATTTCAGTAACTAAGCTGTGATATGTAACATAATCTCTGTTGTTAGCATGGTTACGAACATTTATTTAAGCAGATGTATTTTTGTAAACGTCAATCAGCATGGTGACAAAACGAGAAAAAAATTCGATTCCTTTACGTACATAAAATTCTGTCTTATTATTCATTGCCATAGAGTATTTATATACTATACCCTTATTTAGTGATATAATATACTCTTATTTAGTGATCAAGGAAATTTTGTATTTAAAAAAATAAAAAGGATTTCAAAAGTAACATTTACTGCAATGCCGGAAGAACTGACAGCATGACTGAGAATTTGATTTTTTTTTAAACTTTGTATGCTACAACTTTTAGTATTTGCAGGTAACTATTTACAGAAGCAGCATGCCTGAGAGTTTGATTTTTTAAAAAAATACGTTACAGTTCTACATTTATAAGAATTATGACAATAATATGATATTAATGTTGGCTTCCTTCCTTTCCGCGTGCCTTCGTAGTGTGATTGGAAGTATATTCGATGCGTATTCGAGAAGTCCAGGGTTAGAGCCCGGAGAGGATATTGCACATTTTTCACCTCTCATGCTTCAAAACAACCTAATGATTTTACAAAGTATATACAAAAGCTTCAACGTGGTGTAGTCAAATAATTCTTTTAGAGAGAACAAAACATTACGTTCCATAGCAAAAATTCATTAATGGAGGAGATCTAAATGGTATGAGAGTTCACCGTAACAGTAACATAATGATTCACTGGCATGATGAGAGTTAAGAAAAAATGATCTGGCACTTAGTTCTCTTTTTTTGCATACTAATTTATGTAAGAAAATTGTACTAGATCCGAAAAAAAGTACTTGACCTAAATTGGCTTTTCTTTCACTCTCCTTATGGTATTTTTTGATACTACTATTTTGTTACCATTAATGAACTCAATGTAAAACTGCTATATATGCTCGATAAATACCAAAAGAAAAAAGTTAAGAATTACCTCACTGTAATCATCTATAAACCTCATATTTTTAGTTATTTAATTTTTCAATTTACATGAATAATATTATGTTAATTATTATTCTAGTTATTTCATTTGCAGTTTATAGATATATTTCTTTCATTAATATGCTTACCATATACATTTTCACATTCGACAAACAGCACTGAAAAAAGTTTTATAATTCTTTGCAAATTTTATTAAATGAATTAATTTTAAATGACCAATAAAATCTGTGCTGGCGAATATTTGTATTTTCTGTTTGTCAAAAAAGTTACTCTTCAAGTTAGTTGTAGATTATTTTTTATTTTATTCTTTTAATTATCACAGCAAAAAACATTCTTTCAGTTGCTGTGGACAAATATGGAAGGCACAATGTAACTTGAACTAATATCGTTGAATTAGGAATCGTTTGTTCTGCTATAGCGGGTTCTTTCAAAACCATGAATTCTTGATCATTTGCCAATAATTTTATGATTTTCAATAGATACGTAAACTATTAAGATTTGCATACTATTTTTTAAGCACGATTTGGAAAATTCAAAGAGAGTAGCATTATAACGTAAAAACATCCTGATTTACTCATTTCACATTTCAGCAACATTAAACTTTCCAACATAGTATCTTCGAAATTGATCCATTTGGAAACTTGGATAGGAATTTGGTGTAGTAGACAAGCACTTCACTTTTGTTCAAGTGTTTTAATGTGTCAATCTCGCTAACCAGTTTCCATTAGAAAGTTCTCCACGAAGTCATCCTTTCTCCTTAGGCAGATAGCCCTCGAAGCTTTGCCGTAATTACATAAACTAATTCAAAGCTTTACAGACATGGATTTGATTAAATTTTTTTTGTATTTGTCAAAAGATAAATACCTTCAGTTATGAAGAATAATTGTTTTTAACAGAAAGTTGAAGTAAGAAATAATAAAGTTTAAAATTATTTTACTTGTAAAGATGCGTATTTTTTCTGTATGTGCAAAGAAAAATTAAATAAGAAATATAACCGGCTGTCATTACTTATTCCCAAGTTTTGTCCCGTTTGTAAAGTTCTCGTAATTTGTTTTATTTTTTGTTTCCGTAAAAAATAAGTCATTTAGTCGTTAATTAAACACATTAGAATTATTTGAAACAAAAGCCAGTCTAAAACTGTACTATTTAGCTATCAATGCGCTTCAATTACAAAACGTAACCAAGAGAAATTTCTTGAGAATACCAACTTTTAGATTCAGACAGAAAATTAAAACAAATTAAAATTTTTTCCTCTGCGTCATTTGTTTAGTTTATTTATGCTTTGATAAATATTTAATTTATAATATTTAAAATTTAGCTTCAAAATTTATTTTGTTTATAAAAACTTCTCATTTTGTTAGAAACATTTCGACCAGTCAGCTGTTTTCAGATCGTGTGCATTTGGCAATGATCAATTTGAGATCACTGGTACAGACAAAGGTCTCATTTAATTCGGAGAAGTAGAATTTTATCGTATATATGCACGAGTAAATAATAAAAAAGAATCCCGTATACGATAGTTACTGACTATGTTAATGTCTCTTCTGCTGTTGGATTATATTATACTATACACCAGGGGTTCTCAACCAGGAGGGAATTTCACAGTTGCAATAGGAAAATGCGGTCAGACCTTTATTTATATAAGTATTTAATTTTAGTTTATGAATATACCCAACATTTTCCATACTTCTTATTGTTCAATTTATAAAACACGTTAAAAGCTAATCTAAATATATATATATAAATTATATGTTCCAAGTTTTATAAAGGAGACGAAGAGAATAATTTTGCAGCAGTGGTAAAAGTGCATGAGACAAAAAAAGATTGAGAACAACTGCTATATAGTGTATGATTTGACGTGTTGGTGCATAAGTCAGATTAATTCCGCTATTCTGCCCGTGTGCCTGGGAATATAAACAATCAGGAAATGCTTGAGGTGTTCGGCGCCTCCTCTCCTATCAGATAGATGCCATTCGTCAGAACCGCTCCCGTGAAGAGCTGCCAATAAAAAGAAGAGGAAAAGGCTTTCGTTTGCGTGTACCGAGGCAAAACCGAATCGCATTGTCTTTTCTTTTCCCATGTTAAGCAAAACCGTACGCTCTCACCTTCAGGATTTCAAGATGGGAACTATGTTCATGGCGGGAATTTTGTTTCTTCTCATTTTGGGAGCATTAATTTCTATTGCTTCGATGTGGAATAGTGTCAGTGCTATTTTTGGTGCAATAGGATGGGTTATAGTGGTAGTATACACAGCTAATGTATTGACTCGATGGGTATTATCAATTATTCCAAAGCTGAAAGTCAATCCAGCTGGGAAAGCAGTCCTCATCACTGGTAAGTACTCTTCTTAACAATTCAAAAAATATCTTATGTATAAGAAAATATTTATTTGTTGGAAATAAACTGCTAATTATTGTGCTTTCCTTGTGTTGCTTAAATTAGTTTTTATGCCAGTCTCGTTGCCATGAAATATGATGCTATGTAAATTAAATAGTTTTAAGTTGATAAAGAGGTGCATTTTAAAATTAACGAAATTAATGAAAAAACGTTCGATGAATCTACCTTATGGTGAACTGACTGACATAAACAGGAGTAAAAAAATTTATCCATTGGAAAATTTAGCTGGGTTAACTGTTTATAAGAAGATACGCTAAGGCTATCTGCCTAATGGGAGAGATACTTTCGTGAAAATATTTCCTGAGAAAGACCCTTCCATAACTGTTACGGTAAATGGGTAAATTATGAAAACTATGAAGCCAGCCCGATCGCGAGAATAAACATGAAAATTTAAAGCTGTTTAAGTTAAATTTGAATTGTTTGATGAAAACATTTTTTTTTTCTTTACAGATTTTTATTAATTAACTGTCCCGATTTAAAGGACATTTAGTACTGCGTTATTTACAATTAATTACACTGGTTATGCTCGATTTATAACTGAAAATGTTTTTTTAAATTTTAAAACGTGATTTTAATTATATATACATATTTTTAATTAGAAAAAATATTATATGAAAAGGTTTACGTAAAATAGGGTTTTAAATTATAAATCAAGATTCTAAATATTAGGTGCGCGTGCTTTAAGAAAATAAACATTTGCAAATTATTATGCTTTTTTGCATGCTATTTTAAACTGCTTCTGTTAGTCATTTTCCTTAATCAGAATTTGAATTTTAATAAATTAATAAAAATTTGTTAAAAATAAAAATTATCGCGTTTCTTATGTGATATTATTACTCATTTTGCTTAAGTCATTTATCTAAAATAAAAGTTTTAAAAATATTCAGCGTAAAAGTTTTTCTTCTTTTTCTTTGTAAATTTATACCCGTAAATAAAAATAAATTATGCAGATTTTGAATACGCGGAAAGTAAAAGTAATGCAAATAAATAGCAGACGCATATACCATTTGATACCAAGATTATGAAACAAGACTGATTAATGAATGCAGTGTTCACGGACTCTGTTTATTACATTCTTTTTTGTTTCATAATTTTGTTATGCTAAACATAATTTCTTTTACGAAAAGCAAACGGAATTCGAGCTTCTACATGAGTGCTCGAGCATCCGTTTGGTTATAAATATGAGAAGGACAACAAGCTTAATACCAAAAAGATTATGAAACTTAAAATAAATAGGGTAGGGCAGAAGAGAAAAAAAGAAAGTCTTCTACAATGCGACATTGACACCACGCAATGGCACATTTCTGTGTAAATAGGGTTTCGCGTTTCGGTATCTCAAGCTGATAATTACTATCTAGAGAAAAATTTAGTATCGTACTGATTGACTGGAAGTGGAAATTTTTTTGAGAACAAATACTGATATAACTGTCTACATTTTTTCTGTTTGTATTTAAGTAGCTCTTCCTTTTCACACCCTTTTTTTATCATGACTTTTTTTATCACAGTGATAGAATTTCTACGATAGAATGCTACGATTTTGCAACATATAAAGCTAAATTAGTGAGTGAGTTAAAAGTCCACATTTTTTTTTACGTTTTCCAAGTAAAAAAAAATCAGATATTTATTTAATCGCAACTTTATCTACAGGTGTACAAGGGGTTTAAAAAATGTTGCACTAGTCTACACCTCTTGAACGATTTGTCGTAATCCAAACGTTTCAAATTAAGAAATGAATCAAATAAAGTAAGCTTTATTGACTATGAATTGCGATTATAAGCGAAATATATTCATTACAGGTTTGTTAGCGAATATTATAATAATCATTTACCTGAGTCATTTCTCTAAAACTGCGTGAATAATGAGACTAACTTTCGAATCATAATATGCACAAGTTAAATCTGAATATTTTAGCCTACTGATTAAATACTCAGTTAAATACTGAGTTATTTATATTTTATGGATGAAAATTCTTTGTGTATTAAAAACATTTTCTAACATTTGCTGAAATAAAAATAAATAAATAAATCCATTGATCATAAAAAAAACTGTTCCTAAAATTTTACGAAATTTATAAAGAATTTATTTTTGCATGTACTATATATATATATATATATATCGAGAGAGAGAGATTCGAGTCTTATTGAGCATAAAAAAGATTTAAGTTTAAAACTCATAAAATTCAAAGCATTTAAATATAAAAAATACATTAAAACTTACGGAAAAGCTTTCATTGAATATAGATAAAAGTATAGTTCAAAGTTGCTGAGTTCCTAGCTGAGCAACTTAAATAATACCAAAAATTCTTAGTTTAGAAGACTTTTTTTATCAATAATCTCTTTTTAAATATTCCAAATACCTTAAAGAAATATTTATTCAATAACACAGATTACAATCTTGTATATGGAATAGGCAGTACAGTCTGAAGATTTTAAAATTATGTGTTTTGTGTAATTTTTTAAAAGTATTTATAACTGTTGAAAAGACTATGCATAATGATTTAGTCAAGTTTTATGAAAATATTGTTACTTTAATTAGCTCAGCTATATATTTTTCTCTTTCAAATTAATTGCTTCGGAAGAAAAGACTTAGACTGTAAAATATACTTAATTTTTTGTTATCTGCGTTAATTATTGAAGAACTGAGCAGAGAATATAGGGAAACGCAATTAATTGAAAAAAAGATCTTATACAAGATAAAAACATAAACCCATAAAAAAGAGATTTAGTATAGTGTTTAAAACAGGGTTAAATTAAAATAATAATTAAAACTTACGATGAATGATTTTGCTTTTGGGAAAGTTTGCAGTGCTCTACTATATACTTCTTCATTCGTTTCTGCTGTTTAAATAACCCTGCACTAATCCATAACGTCATTAAATTCGAATTCAATTTACTGACCTTTATGATGTAATAATTTATTGCACACTCGAATGCTTCACCCTGGTCAACTCCTGCAGTTTCACCTTTATCTTTACTTATTTTTTCCATCCATTCTGTTGGCTTCTCGTGTTGTAATTATAGCTAATACTCTGAAAATCTTATAATTTTCATCGTTCTTGTCTTTGAGTAGTGACTTTTCATTTTTTTTTGTTTATCCTTTTGAGGTCATTTACCAAGAAAAGATACTGAAAACGATTTCAACAATGGGATTGATTCTCTTACTTTTTATTCGCTAAAAGTTTCCTTACTGTATATAGGGCTTTAAAGTAGTACCCAAATTTCCATTCCAAATCCTAACAATGAACTTCACTGCGTCACTAATCGCAAGTTTTCTTAAAAATCTCATTAATATTTCATCTTTTTTAGATAGAACTCTAAGAAGATGTTTTTCCTTCAAGTTCGCTTTATCTTACATTACTAGGTTCTTGTAAACTTAGATTACTGCATTTAATTGAATGAGTGAAGGCTTTCAATAAAAAGTGTTATTTCATGCATCAGCAAATGAATCGAAATTTCCGAATGTTACCTGCCAAGTCCAGAGTCCCCGTGAAGGGATGCAGAATAAACCTGAGTAAAGAAAATTCAAACCTGCCCCCCCCCACTGAATTGAAGAATCAAAATACTAAAGCAGTAATTAATCAAATGAAGTCAAAATGCAAACTGAAATAATCAAAACTCTTACTAAAACATGCGTGAAAGACAGTAGAAAAATATAAAAATGCAAATGGAAAACATACTCAAAATATAAAAATACAAATACGAAACATACCCAAGATGAAGAAAATACATAAATGTAAATAATTAGCAGCTATGGTACGCTTAACAGTCTTGTAACTAATCAGCTAAAGTGGGTGTTGTGTGGTGTGATTTTAAAAGCTACGCCAATCAGTTATGCTTGAAATTGTCTGCGTAACTGGCAATCTTCACCTTTAATAGAGCTTGTAAAAAATTTCTAGGACTTATGAATATGCTTCTTCTTGTTTTTAGTCCTTATGAAGGGACTGTAGCACAAAAAACAAGGAGCTCCTGTAATTTTTTTTGTATGCTGTTTTGGAATATTTGTAATTAATATTAAGAACTACTAATCCTAAGTATAGGTGAGAATAAATTCTTATAATAGTGGTATGTATATTCTGCAGTATCTATGAAGTTGTAGGTATTTATATTTATTTTAAATAACCAGTTAAATTTAATTTTATTTTACTTTCCTATAAGCCTTCATTCCCCTAATTATCAGTGCCATAATATTAAAATTTGGTAGCGGGCGTAAGAAATGCAAATTCTACCAGTGTGAGAAAAAGTTTAAATATCGACGTTTCAGTAGGCAAAGTTAGAAAGAGTCTGTGAAATCTCTGCGCGTGCTTATACGCAAGCTTCCGCTTAGCAGTTACTGCTGGTTAGACTTGGCTTAATAGCTATTACCTTGCTGCCGCTAGGCTCATCTACGCGCTGTAGGATACAGGATTGTATGAGCCATGTAGTTTAATTCTACTACCTGTGAATATCTCCAATTTTGAGTTTGATTCTACTGTTTCAGTTACCGCCCAAGCAGAGGCGTAGTATGTTAGCGTCCAGTTGACGCATTGTAAATAATTTAAAGAGTTTAATAAAGGGTACTTTTTAACCCCTTTTCTGTGAAATCACTATTTCTCCAGATTCTACACAACAGATAGACAGTAGAACCTTACAAAGTGTCTAGTGTCAAAGAAACATCATAAAGTCATTTTAGTCTAGAAATCCCACCAGTAGCTTTTCCAACAGAATTTGCTGAATGATGTTTCCTGGTGAAGCTCGAATTAATCATGACTCCAAGATGCTCTGTTAACTATTAGGATTTGTTTCCCGAAATAATCGAAGCGCAACATTTATTTTTCTTTTTTATGCTTTTGAATAAATAGACGCTATGGTTTGTTAGCATTGATGCACGTCCTCCAGTTTTGTATACCAAACCTCAATTTTATTGATTTTGCCTTGTGGCTATTTAATAGTAAAATCTGGATTTAATGACTTTGAAAGGAAAACCGAATCTTCCGCATAGCATGCAGTAAGCTTATTAAAGTTCTCTTTGAATATGACAAAAATCATTAAATTAAATTAAGTAATGTGTAGGCCGTATATGTGAACCTTAGGTTTCGTCAGCATTAATTGGAATATGGGGAGAAAACTCTTTATCTTCTCTCCATTCGGTGATTTTTAATCTGGATTAGTGATACAGAGCTTAGAAGAACTTTGAAATAATCTTTCGATTAGAAGCAATCGTTAATGAGATGGCATAGCATATAGCGAATAAGAAAAGCTGCATTTTTTTGAAAAATTCCTTTCTCACAACAACTTATTTCATGTGTGCTAGTGAGTATTACTTACAAGATGATTCTAAAATGTCTGTCAGAAATGTAAAGGCGAGTAAGGAGGGAACACAAATTTTGCAATTAAAAATGGCGCGTTGAGGTGGTAGAGAGCGCTGTTGAGATCGGTATGTTAAACCAGCAGTTGCGTAAAATCGTCATTTTCCGTGCGGATTTGCAGCGGTATTTATCACTACGTAAAGGTAGAGCTTAATGATGTGCATGTATCTATGAGGCTACGGGTAGAAATGAAGCAGCTGTTTAAAGAATGTACAGAGTACCAATCGCAAAACGTTCGAATGTTCTACCTGTGGTTTGTGCGCATATGGAAACTTGCGTGCTTGCAGGTGTTTTATGAGCAGGAGATGATATCGCAGAATTCCTGCAGTAGAAAAAGCTGTAATATGCACGTATTGAAATAAATCTTTCTATAAGAATGAGCGTTGTTGGTGTGAGCCAACTAACCATTTGGAAAGCCTTAAATTAGAAAGAAATTCTTCCGTATTATATCCAAAGATTACAGACGTTGAAACTGAGTTAATTGTACCCATTAGTATCTAGAGCAGTTTGCAACAAATTTTGACTTGCACTCTTATTCATTGATGAGGCTAGGTTTGCATTACATGGTACGAGATCATATGCTTAGCAGGAAAGATTCTGCATTAGTGTTTGCGTTGGCATGGTGAATAACTACCCAGCAGGACCGTACATTCTTCCCTATCACTCGAACGTTCGCACTTGCGACACGTTTCTACAAAATACCTTCCCGGATTTTTATATTTTTCTTCTGTTCAAGCACCAATGTGGTTACACTATGATGGAACACTACCTCACTTCAACATTAACGTCAGAAATTGCCTTGAGATTACCCATTCGGCAAGGTAGACGCATTTTTTACATCCGACGGTCCCCAAATGTGACATGCATAAGTGTTTCCTTTTGGGGCTATTATGAACATGATCTGCGGAAGATCTGTTGAGTCCGATGAAAACCTAGTCACCACATTTTCAGTAATTGCTGGAGATGGGCGCGAAGTATCCGAGATCTTTACTAATGGGGTGTTGCTACTGTGAGTCTTGTTTTACTGTTGATGGTCGCATTTTCGAGCACTTACCTGCTTAACATACCTTCCTTCGGTATCAGCATTTACTCGCGACATATCAGAAAACACATTCCATTACAAAATATATTTATTTAGGTCCCGCTACCTAATCCACATTTTTCAAACATATTTCAGAATCACCTTTATAATATAAACTTTTTAATTATTATAAATTATTATTTTGACCAATGTTTGGATAATACATAGAACGGATGATCCATGAGACGAAAGAGAAGTTCAGCATCGCCAATCGGAAGTTCACTTTAAGAACTGAAACTGTGTGAGTAACTGTTACGTTTGGAGAATCGTTGAGGAAAGTGAGAATGCTTAAACATCGTAAAATAAACAGGAATTGTTTTAATATTTATTAAAGCCCACTAAAACGAAGTAATTTCTGTTTTAGAGAACTCTATATTATACAGGGATTATGCCCTATATTATGCAGGGGTAGCGATGTTCTTTTGAAGTTTTGTATATGAAATAAAAAATACAGTTTGCTAATTACCGTTGATTAGAATTTGTTTAGTAAAATCTTTATTATTCGTTGTAAATAAATGCTTGTAGTGATGAATCGTTTTAATTTCTTTTACTGTTTCCTTTTCATTCTGTTTCATTTGGGTGGAAACTTGTAAGTTTGAATGAAAGATTATATCTCAGAATTTTAAATTTAAATTTGGTATTATTTCTATAAATTCACTTTTATTTAGAATCTGTTCCAGGCTTAAACAAAGATATTTTAAAATTAAGGTCTCTATTTCAAGTTTGGGATTTAGAATCTGAGACCATTTCTTAACACACAGTAAACTAGCATTAAAAAGTGAACATTGAGGGAACTCTAGAAACTTTCCCAACAAAATTAGTAAGCTAATTTTATGACGCTTGTATTAAACTTGAAGATAACAAAATCACGTTACATCTATGCGTGAGTTGTAACAGGTGTAAACATATCCGACATCACGAGTTTTCGTGAAGGGAATAAAGTGAAAAGGTCATTCAGATAGAACAACTGAATGCAATCAAATAAGTTTTAATAAACCTCTAATTCAGGTTTTAAGATTTATTTGTTTGTTCAATGAATGTACAAATAGCATTTACACATTTTTAGAACGATTTCGGTAAAGAATTAAAAAAAAAAGGAAGTGTTTTGTGAAAAAACGTTTGGCAACAACTGAGATCACAAATGAGAAATCATCTACTACTTTTGAATTTATTCTTCTTTCAAAATTCGCATTCAAACAAGCTGTGGATTGAAGGGTATGTTTTTGTGCTTCTCTAAGAGAAATATTTCCATTCCATAATTCAAAAACATTGTGAAATGCATGATATTCAAATTTCGAAATGAAAATAAACACCATTACTAATTGGAAGGGAAAACACGTCGATCATTACTTTTACATGAAAAGAACACTCCAAACAAATATCCAAATAAGGTGAGTACTGTGTCTATTGTTTCTGAAGAATCAATGGTAACATCAGAAAATCCACCGATGCAGAAATAAATTGCAAAGTTTTTAAATACATCTGTGGCAAAAATAAATACGATAATAAATCAAGATTTACGACTTAAAAAGGCTAAAAAATATAATGTTCACCAGATTTTGCCGATGCGTGTGTCTCAACAGAACACTTTCTAAAAGTATGAAAACCATTTAGCAGGAGATAAATGGAAATACATTGAATCATTTTATGAAACATGGGTTTAACCAAATGACTGCAACAAAAAATATATATTTATTATCGAAAACGGAAAAAAAGCGCGAACCTGGTTCCATCCATCAAGTTTCAGTAAGGGGTTTATTATTGTCCCAGGAATCTCTTACACTGAGAAATTAAAAATAAGAAGAGTGGAAAGAAATGTTAAAAATTGTACTATCAAGAAAAGGTTTTACGTCCGATATTTACAAAAGAAATTCCATTTCTTTATCTCATTGACTTTCAAGGAGGAAACTTCATAAAATTAAAGCAAAAAGTCATACTTCTAAAAGTACCACTGCATTCCTTGAAAAGAGGTATATTAACACAGGTATTGAAAATATATCTTTTCAACCTTACTTCGTGAGGTTTCACCTTTGGATTCTTCTATCTATGATCTCCAGAAACCCTACCACGACTGATGGATTTTGGATTGGAGTGAAAGAGTAATAGAAATAAATACTCTTGAAAATTTTTACAAAATCCTTTCTATAACTGAAATCAGGATACAGAATTATAGGCTGAGAAAAAGCTGTCAGATCGAACATTTAAAGAAGTTCCCTTTACATTTTAAATATTGTAATAAACGACTCCGAAATCGTTCTAAATATGTGTAAACACCTTCTGTAGAATAAAATTTAATCTCAATTAAGTTGTAAAGTCATTAGGTTTCTTCTGAAGCGGGTGAGAGGAAAAATGAGCAACGTCTTCGCCAGTACTCGAACAATGGACCTCTGGAACACGTTTCCAGCGTGCTGGCCACTACACCACGAAGGCATGGGATGAAGGCGGGAGAAATACCTTTAAAAGGGGAAGTATATAATACTTTAAAGGGCGACTAGGGATTAGGGGCCGCAATCGCCAAATCATAGTGGTGGAGAATCGTCATCCACCACCTTTTATTTTTTAGTTAGGTCACCAGGTGTAGAGACATTAGGTTTCTTTTGAAGCAGGTAAGATGAAAAATGCTCAACGCCTTCGCCGGGACTCGAACCACGGACCTCTGGAACACGCGCCCAACGTGATGACCTTTACACCATGAAGGCATGTGAGGAAGGCGGGAGAAATACCTTATAAAGTTGGCAATTAAGTTTAATCTAACAGGAGATTCAAATTTCTGGAGGATAATAACGCGTTTAAAAGTTCATCAGCATTCGCGTTATATCGCGACATTCCCCTTTTTTTCATATTCAGAAAGTGGCCGCATTGTTTCTCGCCCACCTCATGCAACTTAATTGTCTTCATGAAACCTTGAATCCCCTTTCTACGGCCGTAGTATCTTCGCTTTCGGGTGGGTGCGTTCTCACCTTGATTTGTTTACATACGCAATTGGCCTAAGGCATATGCAAAAAGAACTGGTTAAAATCCTCATGTGATTGTGTACCAGTATACCGGAGGCTATTAGGATTAGGATGTTTCTCCCTCGCCCGGAGGGTTTGATTAAGACCTTTGTAAACTTTATGTTTGGCACTTGAAATCTTCTTAACTTTCAAATTAAAATAACTTGTTAGTTAAACTAAAATTAAAATTTTTATAAAAGGTGATAAAAATAATAAGATTTACGTATTTTTTAAGTTGCTGAAAGTTTTTCCAGTTTATATTTATGTTTACCGCTTTCTCATTGCTTCACTTAACGTATCCTTTCGACTCCTAATAGCAGTTTATCTTAGAGAAAAGCAGCAGACCTTTACGGTAAAAAAAAATATTATTGTACTTCTTTCTATACTTTTGAAAGCAATGCTTCTTGCTCAAGTTATAGTCCGCAAAAAGTTGTTTTTAAAGGAAGAAAACGTATTACCTTATAATTTCTAAACACAAGCGTGTTCTCCATTTTGTGCTGTTCTTTTGCTCATCAATTCTTTTGGATATTTCATTTCAAAACGGTATCTATAGATTTAGTTTATAATCTGCATTTCCAATCTGTTTCTAAAAAATATGCTGTCTTCATTTTACTGCACACATTTGCGTGTGTGAAAGACCTTTAGTTAATTACTCTTATTTGGAAGTCATCTATTGGTTATTGTTCTCAGTAACCCAAACAAATTTATGAACTAAAAAGGAACTGAGTTCTCATTTCGACCATGTCCGGTTTGGGTCAGAACTTTTTTCATCGGCTGAATAAAGCCAAGTATTTAACGTATCACAAAACTTAATATTCATGAAACAAAATAATAAATGAAATTTAAACGTTTTTATTAAATACTCCATTTACGAGTAAATTAAATTGACTCTTGAGATATCAGATTAAATTTTTATTGCTTGAACTATTAGCAGAAACACCTGTTAATATAATGTGAGATATGTTTAGTCATGAATATTTTTATTGATATTTATAATGAATATTCCAGTTATCATTATTATTAATTTTTTGTGTGTTTAGTACTCTCTGATAATTCATCATGACCAAATACACGTTTCAAAAAAGTTTGGTTACAGTCCAAAAATTTTAGGCAAACAGGTATCTTCTCAGATGAAGCCCATTTCTGCTTGAGCGGATATGTTTAAAAAAATTGTCGGTTTTGATATAAAAACAATCGTCAAGAGATGCATAAGAGGTTTTTGCATTCGCAAACTGTTAATGCATGGAGTGGTTTATCGCATAGTGACATCAACGTGCCATTTTTTTCCCAAAAAACAAGACGGTGCCTCATGTCACACTGCTAATGCCATTGTCGACGAATAGCAAAAACAAGTAGGGAAA